>JAJMJV010000026.1:0-125180 GCA_030563725.1 Pichia awuae
ATTATAATACCAAAAGATGTTTTTTTGTCTATAAATATTCTGTATTGTCCCTAATATAGAATATTTAAAGCTGTATTTATTTTGGCTCTTTGCTTCATTAAAGTAGTCCAACTTTAGTTTCAATGATAAGTAGTTGGCTCAGTATAAAAGAAAACTACTGCTTCAAAAAAACTCACTTTAGAGTCAATTTTATAAATCTGGTAAGTTTAACTTGCCTTCAGCAATTTTTTGTTCCACCCATTCAAGAAAAAAGATTATGTATTGCTCTTTATTTTATTTCTGTTAATAAATTATTTTTTTATATTCAACACAAGTTTGCTTAAGTAGGAAATTTATTTCTTATAAAGACCCAATTGTTTTTTGTCTTACTGTTGTGCTCCAATGAGTCTAGTGTGTAAAATATCCATTCTTTATAATATTGTCGATATTAAAAGACTATATATTTTATATATTTACTTATGTATATCTAGGTGGGATCCCCCTCCTTATATAGACCTACGTATAGTTTGTTGAGATTACTACAAATATATAATTCACTATAACACGATCTTTACATAATGGCATGATTGAGTCATTATGTCATAATTTATTCATTGTTTCATAGTAAACATATGTTTTATATTCAACAATGATATTATTGATATTAAAAGAATATATTTTTTTAGATTTAAATTTAAGTAGGTTTAGGGGGAAATCCCTCTGTAAGTAGACTTATTTATTGTTTTTCATGCTTTAATATATTTAGCTTATTTATGATATCATGACCCATGCATGAGCACATGATAACTGATATTTTCATCACTATGGGGTCAGTAGTTCCAGACTTATACATAATACATGTTTAAAAATACGTAGAAAAGTCTCTCAAAACAGTAATAATTTAATAATGGAACAACTATATGAAAACAAAACGAAATTAAATAACAATTAAATAATAGTTAACAACCTAATAAGCAACTTAATAAGCAAGCTAACAAGAAACTTGATAAAAAACCTAATAAATGAACCAATAAACATTTGGAGTTAAATCTTTCCAGCTGGATTAAATTAGATGCTTCTCTATTATTTGTCTTTTTGGCGGTCTATGCAAATGCTTAAAACTGTATTTAATGGGGTTGAGACAATAGTGGTTGAAATCTATTTTCTGAAATTCTATATAAAGATCACACAGCTACCAGGAAGCATAACTGTTTTTTAAATTGTTGCACAAGGTGTTTAATTGCATATACTCATACGTTCCGGATATGCATAATTGGCTATAAATTATTTGTAATTTATGAATGTGACATGATGCATGACCCACTATATTGCAAACTACGAGTGGCCAGAGCAAAAAGCAAATGGGTTTATATAAGAAAGATATTTCCCACATAGAAATACTTTAGTTCATATATATCTAGAATGCATTTTATTTGATATCAAAAATAGCAGATCTCACAACGGTTTTTTTAGTCTATAGTAGTTGAAGTACCGCAAATTTGACATTTCAGCTGCTGAATAAAATTTGCTTGATCGTCATAATGAGGTATCAGATTTTCAACGTGCTTACCAAAGTGACTAGGATGGCGATCCGGAGTATATATAGCTGCTTTATAAATAGGTTTCAGCAAGTATTCAATCTAAGTTTTGTTGGATAAAGCGTTTTTTGTTAATTTAAGACATTTGAGAAGAGAAAATTTGATTTGTAAATTTTTTTAACTGCAAGAAATAAAAAATAAGTATTGAGCCACCATAAAAAAAAACTGTTTTTATCTTTTAATAAAAGTATTTCCACATTAAAAGGTCTAAATTTTAATTGAAAAGAACTCAAAAACTAATACAGTTAAAAAAAAATAATCACTAAAACCTATTAACTATTGATTTTTGCAGAATAAATAACAACGTCTATTTTTACAAATAACAGAGCATAATGTACAAAATCCCTCAAACTTTTACAATAATCAATAATCACCAAATGGTAACGGCATCACCAAATGGTGACGGTTTTACTAAATCCCAAAAGCATCACCAAATGGTGACGGCATCACTAAAACTCAAAAGTATGAACAAATGGTGATGGCGTGAACAAATGGTGACGGCATGAACAAATGGTGACGGCTACACCAAAATATACATATTTCATTTAGAATTTTAAGCATCACCAAATGGTAACGGCATCACCAAATGGTGACGGTTTTACTAAATCCCAAAAGCATCACCAAATGGTGACGGCATCACTAAAACTCAAAAGCATGAACAAATGGTGATGGCGTGAACAAATGGTGATGGCATGAACAAATGGTGATGGCATGAACAAATGGTGACGGCATGAACAAATGGTGACGGCATGAACAAATGGTGACGGCATGAACAAATGGTGACAGTATCACTAAATTGTAATGTTTACAAAAATATTTTCATAGTTATTGTTGTTGTGCGCCAATGAGTCTAGTGATTAAAATATCCATTCTTTATAATATTTTCGATATTAAAAGACGATATATTTTATATATTTAAACTTATGTATATCTAGGTGGGATCCCCCTCCTTATATAGACATACGTATTGTTTGTTGAGATTACTATAAATGTATACCTAATTAAGACATTACCCTTGCATAATAGCGTTATTAATTCTGTTGAATATGAAACGTATGTTTATCATAGAACAATAGAGACGTCATGACATGACAAATTAATAACGTAATTATGCAAGGGTCATGTCGTAATGATGTATCTATAGTGATAAAGATGAATATTACATATGAAACATATGTCTATTACAAAACAATAGATACGTCATGACATGACGAATTAATAACGCTGTTATGCAAGGGTCGTTGTTAATTAGGTATTTATTTATAGTAATCTCAACAAACTATACGTAGGTCTATATAAGGAGGGGGATCCCACTTAGACATACATAAGTTTAAATATATAAAATATATCGTCTTTTAATATCGACAATATTATAAAGAATGGATAGTTTACACTCTAGACATATTGGAGCACAACATTAAATTCTAAAATAATTAGAGTTCTCCATATATACAAAAAATTACTTTGAATAGTGTATCTATATTCTATGTAGCTTTAAAAACAGTTCGCCTTGTATACATTAAGAATGTTTTTTCTACAATTTTTTAGCTTAAAATATTTTAAAAGTTTACAAAATTGATTTTCACCACATTTATCATATTTTACAATTTCATTACTTAAATAGGCTGTTTCCTTTTTAAATAAAATTTTTGGCTTTATTAAAATTATAGAAAGCGGTTTTAGCTCAGTGGGAGAGCGCCAGACTGAAGATCTGGAGGCCATGTGTTCGATCCACATAAACCGCAGTTATTTTTATTTTTTTAGAACTAGAAAATTATGTAGTTGTCTGCACCTATGCCTAAAGATTCCGAGATATTTTCTTTCAGAGAAAAGATCTAAAAATCTTTTGCATTTAAACCCTTGTGATCATGAATTGTGACACAACGGACCACAGATATCCGGTTAAAAAAATAACAGGATAGGGACGGAACTCAAAATTTTTTTTTTTCAGATAATTAAACTTAATTTGTTGCTTATATTTACATAAGAAAATAGACAGTAAGCATATAAATTTAAATTGAATATAGTATTATAAATAAAGATAAATTGATTGATCATTAAAACATTAAATCATTAAGACATCAAGCCTTGGTAATTTTTTCAACTAATTCCTTGTATTTTTCAGTGGAGAAGGACTTTGGTCTTTCAAGTGCCATACCTAAACCTCTGTCAATAATTAATTGAGGTAAAACACCAAATGCTCTTGCAACACCGAATAAGACAGTGTAGTAAGATTCTTGAGTTAAACCATAGTATTGTAATAAAATACCAGAGTGGGAATCAACATTTGGCCATGGGTTCTTGGTCTTACCTTGTTCAGTTAAAACCTTTGGAGCAACTTCATAGATGTTAGAAACTAACTTGAACATATCGTAGTCTGGCATGTGCTTTAAAGCAAATTCTCTTTGAGCAGTATATCTTGGATCAGTCTTTCTTAAAACAGCATGACCATAACCTGGGACAACTCTACCTGCGTTAAGAGTTTTCCATAAGTATTCTTCAATCTTTTCCTTGTTGAAGATATCATCACCTAATTCTTTCTTCATACCAACTAACCATTCTAAAACTTCTTGGTTAGCTCTACCATGTAATGGACCAGCTAAACCGTTCATACCAGCAGCTAAAGAAAGGTATGGAGAAGATAAAGCGGAACCAACTAAATGAGTGGTATGAGCAGAAACGTTACCACCTTCATGATCAGAATGAATAGATAAGTATAATCTCATTAACTCAACGAATTCCTTGTTTTCACCAAAACCAAGCATGTTAGAAAAGTTGTGAGAGTAATCTAAAGCACCATCAACTGGAGCAACCTTACCATCCTTAAAGACATTTCTGTAAATCTTAGCAGCAACATTTGGTAATTTAGCTAATAAATCAATGGAATCTTCGTAGGTGTATTGCCAGTATTCTTTCTTGTTAACACCTGCAGAATAAGCCTTTGCGAATTTAGATTCAGATTCTAAAGCGTTAATAGCAATAGAAAATTGAGCCATTGGGTGTAAAGTAGTTGGACATGCATCTAAAAGTTCTTCAACATGCTTTGGTAAAGCAGCTCTTGAAGCTAATTCAGCAGAGAATGCCTTAGTTTGAGCAACAGAAGGAACTTCACCAGTTAATAATAACCAAAATAAAGCTTCTGGTAAAGGTTCACTAGAACCTTCAGCCTTTGGTAATGCCTTTTGAATATCTGGAATAGTGAGACCTCTGAATCTAATACCTTCAACAGGGTCAAGGACGGAACCTTCCCAAACTAAACCCTTGATACCTCTCATACCACCATATGCTTGTTCAAGGAGGACTTCACCGATAACAGTCTTACCGTATTTAGTCTTTAACTCCTTGACTTCAGCTTGCCAGCCTGGAAGTAATTGGGCAAATCTTTCCTTTAAGGTTGGTTCAGCAGTAGAGTAAGCTCTAGTTGCAGATCTTGCAAAGTTTCTAAGAGACATTTTTGGTTACAATAACTTATTCTTATAGAATAAAGATTAAAAGGAAAAAAATATAAAGAGATGCTAAACAGAAAGAAAAAAGGAAAGGATAGAAGGGATCAAATTGAAAAATATGGCAACTTCCACTTTCAAATAACTTCATCATTTCTTCTCGAGAAAAACTTGTCTTTAAATACCTCGGAATAGAATAACAACAAAAACGGTCATTGAAGATTTGACACTATATTATCGGCCTGGCGGATAATTTGCACCCTAATTAGGGGGTGCGGCGAGAAAACAAAGAAAATGCGGTGCTAGCGATATTAATTACCGCACTACAAAATGCGGCTTAAAACTAAATTACCACAGAGAAGTTTTTAAAAAACAGAGCCGCACACCTGCTCCCTGATTCTTCGACTCCTTTTTGCAGGTTTTCTCAACATGAATTTTAATATAGAAATTATTTATGAAGGCAAATTGTGTAGGTTGGATGGATATATAAATATACAGTACAACACAAATAGTGCAACACATACAGCACGACATATATCACAGTCAATCTCACAGAAAATAACAACACAGAATAAATGTCAAAGATCCCTCGTAACTTCAAGCTTCTGGAAGAATTGGAAAAGGGAGAGAAAGGACTGGGTCCAGATTCATGCTCCTATGGTTTGGCAGATCAAAACGATATAACGATGACCAACTGGAATGCAACAATCTTAGGTCCTCCTAATTCGAATCACGAAAACAGAATCTACTCTCTTCAAATCACGTGTAATGAGAACTATCCAGACCAACCTCCTACTGTCAAATTCATATCTAAAATAAATTTGCCATGTGTTGACGGCGCTGGAAATGTTGTCCCTTCTAAATTTAAAACATTGAATAGTTGGCAAAGATCTTACTCGATTGAGATTTTGTTATTAGACCTTCGTAAATTAATGGCCGATCCTGAAAATAAAAAACTACCACAACCAAAGGAAGGTGAAACTTTCTAATGTTATGTATCCTTTTTATACTTTTCATAATAATCATTCATCTTAGTTTTCAATACTTCATCCGCCTTCAAAAATTCTTTAATTGACTCGTTGATGGAAACTCTATTGTCTTCATGTTTGGTAATTTCAATATTTCTATATACTTTCTCTCTTTGGTTAGAGTCCACCCTATTTCTCGGTTTCATCTTATATCCCGTGAATTCTCTTCCCTTGTACTCTAAGCATCTTAGGAAAACTCTTTTAAATGGCAGACAAATTACTTTATTTCCATCATATGTACATTGATTTTGAATTAGCTTGTAAATCTCACAATTTTCAGGTATTTCCTCATCAATTTGACTCTTAGGATACATTCGTTCAATCTCGTGTCTGGAATACACTGGTAATGCCGGTGCCATTGTCTATTCCTTGATATACAGGTGTGTGGATTACCCCAAAAAAGAAAAATCTTGATGTTTTCTATGTAAAAATTTCATGCTTCTCACGTACAAATCAAATATTAGAAATGATCTCCTCCTAGATTCAAATTTTTTCAAATCAACTTCCTTTTTACCAGGTTATTAGGCAATGTCATACCCTTCAGAACAAATCCAAGCTATTTTTGAGCAATTCCAACCACCTACCAATCCATGTTTTCAATATGGAACTGCCGGTTTTAGAATGAAAGCTTCAAATCTTGACTCAATCATGGTGGCGGTTTCATGTATGGCAATTCTCCGTTCATTTGCATGTTCCAATAAGACAATTGGTGTAATGATTACTGCCTCACATAATCCGCCTCAAGATAATGGTGTTAAAATTGTTGATCCACTAGGGGATATGCTGCCACAAGATTGGGAGCCATTGGCTACAGAATTAGCCAATTGCTCAAATTATAATGATTTTGAAAAACTGTTGAAACCATTATGGGAAAAATATTACTCTGATGAACCTGCAAGTATCATTATTGGTAGAGACACTAGAGAAAGTGGTCCTAAATTATTGAGTATTTGTACCCAATTATTCGACTCAATTCCTAATTTTGTCAATTATAATAATTTTGAAGAACTTACAACTCCGCAGTTACATTACCTTACCCGTTGCTTTAACGACCCAAAATTTGGTGAAAAAACAGAATTAGGATATTATAATAAACTCTCTACAAATTTAAAAGACTTTTTGAAACTCAATGGTGTTTCTGTTGATTCACTGATTAATTCAATCGTTGATGCTGCAAATGGTGTTGGTGCAGTTAAATTTCAATCCTTCATTCAATCTTGCCCTGAAATCTTTTCCAAGTTTGTTTTAGTCAATTTAAATGTGTCTGATCCACTTTTACTCAATGTTAATTGTGGTGCTGATTTTGTTAAAACAAATCAAAATTTCCCAGATAATATAAATTTTGCTATGGCTTCTGAACATAATACTTTATGCGCTTCATTTGATGGTGATGCTGATAGATTAGTGTGTTATTTTCATGATGGTTCGAAGTTTATTTTATTGGATGGTGATAAAATTGCAACTTTGTTATCAAGTTTAATCTCTCATTTAATTAAACAATTACCTACTACAGATTTAAGTATAGGTATTATTCAAACAGCATATGCTAATGGTGCATCTACCAACTACATCATCAATGAGCTAAATTTACCATCAATCTGTGCAAAAACTGGTGTTAAACATTTACACCACGAGGCATTAAAGTTTGATGTTGGAATTTACTTTGAAGCTAATGGCCATGGTACAGTTTTATTTTCCGACAAATTTAGAAAAACTATGCAAAGAATAAACCATCCAGCTGCTAAATCATTACTTGTATTAAATGATCTAATTAACCAGACCGTGGGAGATGCTTTAAGTGATCTACTTGCCGTAATCGTATCATTATCCATCTTAGATTTGACCCCTGAAAAATGGTCAAAGACATACCAAGATTTACCTAACAAATTATCTAAAGTTATCGTCAAAGACCGCAATCTATTCAAGACAACAGATGCAGAAAGGAGATTGACTGATCCTGTTACAATTCAACCACAAATTGATATTTTAGTAAACAAAACTACACATGGCAGATCTTTTGTTAGACCAAGTGGTACCGAAGATGCTGTACGTGTTTATGCCGAAGCCGCTACTGTCGAAGAATGCCACAACCTCTCTGAAGCTGTAGTCAGACTTGTCGAACAGTTCTCCTGAATTCTCAGAAATTATTGGAAATTATTGGAAAATATCAGAATAGATACGCGTCAAAAGCAATACGCGTCTAGATCCTGTTTCTCTGTTTTTTCCCTCGTTGAATTCCTCAGCCGTTGTATCTTTTATATCGAAAAAGTGATTTTCAGGGCTTTATTTGTTTAGCCAACCATTATAGTGAGCTTTATATAATATTGGATAAAATTCGAACACTGCAAGTGGTATGAATACTTTTTGTGTAGCATTGAATTTTTGTGACTTAAACGCAGAATACTAACATTTTTCAATTACTTGTATTAACTAAAGAGTAAACAATTTTGATTTTGAGTTGAAGAAATGAATTCTCCAGAATCTACAACATCTCCATTACAACTAAGAACTGAAAGGACGACAGAGAAGAGGGAAGTAGTTCCAAATATTTCTAAAACTGGTGACAGAATCTCAAATCTTGATTTCTCATATTTATCTTCTCAAATATCACCAAATTCAACAAACTGGTCTCCATCTAAAGACAATAAAAAAACCATCGCCTTAGACTCATTTGTGGATAACCAAAGCACTCATTCTAGAGCTAGCTCAATATCTCAATATAATGATGAACAAATAGATTCTACACAAGTTCATGGAATTTTAGATGAAGAAATTAACGACACAATTGAAGATTCAAAAGTTCATGATCATGATTACACAAATAATACATCTTCATTTTTGAACACTTCGATACCGACACAAGATTTAAGAAGTCTAGTTATGAATGACTCGACCTCTCAACAATTGGATGACGACGCAACCCCAATTGTTCACCAACAAAACCAATTTTTATCAACAACTCCAATTGTTGATGAGTATACTTTTAACGAAAAGGTGAATTTATTGCCCGAATCCCACAGTAAAAATTTTGATGATAATTCAGATATGATTGAACCAAAAAATAGAATAAAGAGCACAACATCAAGTATTTATTCTGAGTTACCTTCCAGAACATCTTTAGGAATCACAAATGGACTAAAAAGTTTCAGAATATCCTCATTCAAACCAACTCTTCATAAACATTTAAGTCAACCATTATCCGAGTTAGAAGAAGAAATCGACCAAGCTGAAGAAGATAAAGAAAATAATAGAGAAAACGGACACCAGGAAAAATCAGAATTGCCCACTCTAGCCAATAACGGATCATACTTATCGACTGCAAAATCATCATATATAAATAAATATCAATCTGTTTCTGAGAATGAAACATTGGATTTCCCGCCACAGGAAAGAACTTTTGAAAAGACCATTGAAAACACTAATTTTAGAACGGAAACAAATTCAAAAGAAAATTTGATAGATGAAACTAAGCCAAGAGTTTCTGTTTTAAATCAATCAATATTTCAAAATCACTATGAAAATCTTGATACGCCAACTTCAACGCAGTTTCATCAAAATGCTTCAGAATTACAAAGGGAGTCTAGCCTTTCATTCACAAACTCAAACGTTAAGACAGATAATGAGAAATTAAATTATTCTAATGAAGGTTTAATGAAAATAATACACGACGAAGAGCAAAATGAAGAGGATTTTGAAGATCAAGAGGAGGAAGAGGAAGAAGATGCGTCTGCTCTTTTTGTTACTTCAATTTACGCATTTAATGCTAAAACTTTGGAATCAGAAAATGATTCATCTATTTGTTTGTCTTTTGATCAAGACGAAATTGCCTTTACTTATAATCTTGATGATTCAGGTTGGGGTGAAGTTACATTATTGTCATCTTTGAAACGTGGTTGGGTTCCAATGAATTATTTTAGATCAACTGTCATTACGGGATTTAGTGACACGGAAATCAAAAACATGCCATCTAAGGAATTGACTGATAGTAGGGTTCCTGTGAGATTATTATTAAGACACGCTGGTACTTTCTTATTGAATCCACAATCTAAGCCCGTTTATATTGAAAATGAGTTACGTGGTTACACTTTTGATGTTGAGTGCTTCAATGGTATTACGGATGGTTTAAGGAAGTTGTTAATCGATACTGACTGTATTTCAAGATCCAATTCCGTTGTTCAAAACAAGCCAGTTGTAAGGAAAATGCGGAAGAAATTGTTACGTGGATGGGCAGACTTAATTGGTAAAGGAAAAGATTATATGGGTACCATTGCAACCACCAAAATTGAGTATTTACAACTTTTAACTTTTCATTTATTACAAAAGGCAATTACCTTTTTAGATATTTGGGGTTTAGAAATGGAAAGAATCAAAGAGGAAGAAGAAGCAGAAGCAGAAGCAGCAGCAGCTGCGGCGGCGGAAACTGCAGCAGCAGCAGCAGCAGCAGCAGCTCAAGCAGATTTATCCAGAACAGAATCTCAAAGGGATATGATACCAGCCAAACCAGTTCAAAATAGTAGTACCGCTTTAGCTTGGAATTCCAATGAATCGATAAATTTAAATATTATTTACTTGACTAGGCCACCAATTTTATCCTATAGAATTAATGAAATATATGATCAACTAACAACATATTTGTGTTTGATTGCTGGTAGAATTGATTTAGTTGAGCACAATCCACAAAGTTTTTCAATTGTTGGTGTGGTTATTGGTCACGTCAACTTGTTGGTTAATGAATTTTTTTTTATAATCAGGTTACTTAAAAGCACAATGAATGAAGAAGAAACTGAAAATAAATTTAACCAAAATATGGTGAAATATGGTAAGCTAGTTTCAAATGTTCATCTTAAAAGTCAATTAAAATCATTAGATAATCAGACAACAAAACTTAGACAGATGGTCGAAGAATTAAATACTTACATAAGAATTTTACACAATTCTTCTAAAAAGGATCTTTTTAACAGAAATCAAAAAATGGATATGGGTCATCCTCAAAATCAAAATCACTTATACTTTTATTCCCGTGAAGGTGGTGCTGTCGTTGTATGCTCTTGTAAAATGATTGAACTTTCCTCAAATGCATATTATATTTTGAAAAATACCATTAGTTTTAATGATGGAATAATCTTACCAATGAACAGAAAATATCCAAATTACATAAAAATGAACATCACTCCTGCTGAATTTTTAAAGAAATGTTCGGTGGCATTGGCTAATAATTCCAATATCCAAAAGCAGGTTAATAAATTTAGGAGAGAATCGATTTTACCTGAAAATATTGCATCCGCTAAGTCAAATCCAAACAGAGCTAGTATGAGATATTCTATTTTTAAAATGGGTAATTCAACCGACGTTCAACTAAGCTCATCAGGTTTAGATTTCTTATCACAAATACAAACAGAAAGTAATCCAAGCTCCCCATTTTTATCTCAAAATGAATTTGCTGTTGATTCTCAAACTACTGATTTAGCTGATTTAGATTATGATGTTGAAAATGAAATTATAAGAAGCTCTAAGGACAACAAGATTATTGGTACGTCATTCAAGGCACTGGTTTATTTACTTACTGATGAAACTAAACCTCCTGAATATTTTTTTATCTCTACATTCTTTTTAACATTTAGAATCTTTTCTGATAGTGCACAATTATTAGAAGCTTTAATTCGGAGATTTGACCCCGAAAATGCATATAAAACTAGAAAAACCGGATCAAATCCAGGATTCACTGAATCAAAAATCAGAAGCAGAAGAAAATTGATTGCAAAGTTTTTTAAGTTTTGGTTAGAAAGTTACTGGAATTCTAAAGGTGATTATGTTTTATTAGCTCCATTGATTAACTTTTTTAATGAGGGCATGAAGAGTTTTTTGCCAATAGAAAGTTCTCAATTAATAGTCATTGCTTCTAAACTTATTGGTCATCCTCCAATTGAAAACACTAACGATAGATTAAATTTTTACAATAATTTTTCCAATAATCAACAATTATTGCCGAGAAAGATTTCATCAAAGTTACATAAGAAAACTGTTTCTAAAATGACACTGGGTGCCAATGCAAATAGTTTACTCGGCGAGATTGAAGCATATAACTCCTTTTTAGATGATATTGAAACCTATGAATTAGAAAAGATTGAAAGCAATTCAATGCCAGCAAAAGATAATTCTCGTATTTCTTTAAGTTTAAGTCTTAATATTGAACTTAAAAATTCCAATTCCAATTCTACATTACTGACTAAGCAACAAATTTCAATGATTACAATGGTTATCACGTCATACCGTCGAATGCTAGGAACTCATTGGTATAAGAAACATGTTGAAAATCAATTTGAACCCCTTGATACTAAAACCTTAATTGATTCTTGGTGGAGTACCTCTCAAGAAAGTTGGAAAATTTTGAATGATGATTTAACTTTATTAAATTTTAATGGTCTAGAAATTGCTAAACAACTGACATTGATTGAAAGTAAACTTTTTTGCTTAATTCAGGTTGGTGAATTACTGAATCAAAATTTTACGACCAAGAAATTACATTTAAATTTATCTCCAAATATCCAAAGGTCGATTTTATTTACTAATTTATTGAGTGATTATGTTATTGAAAGTATTTTGAAACCTAACCTTAAAATGAGACAAAGAATTCATGCTTTCAAATGTTGGTTAAAAATTGGTATTTCGTGTTTGTACCTGAGAAACTTCAATTCATTGGCGTCAATTATGACATCTTTACAAAGTTTTTTGATTACAAGAATTAAACCAATATGGGAAGGTTTAACAGAAAAATATAAGGAACTTTTCAATTATCTTGCGGCAATCATTCACCCAAATAAGAATTATAACACTTATCGTGAAAGATTAAGGGACTTTTTATCGACAAATTTACAAGACAATATAGATATTCCAACCGTTCCATATCTTTCTTTGTTCTTGCAAGATTTAACTTTTGTCGTTGATGGTAATCCAAATTATCGTAATAATCCAAAATCCTTCTTAGATGAAAAATTAATTAACATTGATAAATATTGCAAGATAACGGAAATTATTTCAGACATTCAAACTTTACAAATTTCTTATAAAGATATTGGTGAACTTGGTGGTTTATACAACGACAGAAATACAGATCTGATTAGATCGGAAACAATTAAAAATTTAAAAAATCAATTGAAAGAATCTAATGATGTTTCATTTGCGGATATGTTTGATATTACAGGTATTCCGATTTTACAAGAATTAATTTTATTGGAGATTTGGAAGGTTAAACAAACAAACGCAAGGGACGATGACAGAAGCTGGAAATTAAGTTGTCAAATCCAACCTCGTGAATATGATAATTAAGATTTTTTTTTAGCTTATTTAACATATTTGTATATAATGAATAATAAATATAAATTTAAGGATTGCCTCTATATAAAATAACTACATTATCTTTTAGATTCACCAATGTAGTTAATTGCGGAACCGGCTTTGAAAAATGCAACTTGATCAGCTGACATAGTATGCTTACAGTCAAAAACAAATTGTTCACCATTTCTCTTTGTGACTTGCATTTTGATAATACCACCATTATTACCATTCTTTTGGATCATTTCACACAAGTTTAATGTTTTTAAAACATCACCGGAACTTAACTTATCATAATCTGCTTCATCCGCAAAAGTTAATGGCAACATACCTTGTTTCTTTAAATTAGTTTCGTGAATACGTGCAAAAGATTTGGTTAAGATAATTTTACCACCGAGGAATCTTGGTTGTAATGCAGCATGTTCTCTTGCAGAACCTTCACCATAATTATGTTCAGCAACAACAATCCATGGTCTGTTTTCTTCTTTCCATTTAATCATTAAATCTGGAATAGTGAATTTTCCACCATCTAAGTCATACGCAGTATTAACTTCGCCAGTTTCCTTGTTAACAGCACCAATCAAGGTGTTGTTAGAAATGTTGGATAGATGTCCTTTATATTTTAACCAAACACCAGCAGCAGAAATATGATCAGTAGTACATTTACCTTCGACCTTTAAAACAACAGTGGTTTCAACTTCTTGACCATCCCATTTATTAAATGGTTCTAAGAGTTCTAAACGGTCAGATTCAGAGCTGACATTAATTTCAACATCTGGTTTTGGTTGTGGTTCAAGTTCAGGATAGAATTCTTCTCTACCTTTAATGAAACCGTTAGATGGTAAATCTTCTCCAGCTGGTGGAGAAAATTTGAATTCTTTGCCATTTTCTAATTTAATTGAATCCTTTAATGGATTGAAACCCATTTCTGGTGCATATATCATCGCAGTAACAATATCAGGAGAAGTTAAAAAGTTCATAGTATTTCTGTTACCATCATTTCTAGCCTTGAAATTTCTGTTAAAAGAGGTAAAAATAACATTTTCTTCCTTTGGAGCATCAGCACCACGATCCCATTGACCAATACAAGGACCACATGCATTTGCAAGAACGATAGCATCATTTTTTTCAAAGACATTAATTAGACCATCTCTTTCCATAGTTGCTCTGATTTGTTCAGAACCTGGAGTGACAAAAAATGGAATTTTTGGTTTTAAACCAGCAGCTTCTGCTTGTTGAATAATAGAAACAGCTCTGGTCATATCTTGATAAGAAGAGTTAGTACAAGAACCAATCAAACCTGCAGAGATTTGTTCAGGCCAGTTGTTTTCCTTGGTAGCATTCTTTAAATCAGAAATTTTGGTTGAAAGATCTGGAGTGAAAGGACCATTAACAGATGGTTCTAAAGTATTCAAATCAATTTCAATAATTTCATCATACTGTGCACCTTCATCAGCTTTTAA
Organism: Pichia awuae; assembly: GCA_030563725.1. NCBI lineage: Eukaryota > Fungi > Ascomycota > Pichiomycetes > Pichiales > Pichiaceae > Pichia > Pichia awuae. The sequence goes on from JAJMJV010000026.1 coordinate 14,844, forward strand.
GAAACCATATTGATCATTAACAGTTTTTGCTAAATCAGCGATTGGACCTCTATTAGTTGAAGTTAAGTATTCATAATGTGCATCTTGCATTGGGAAAGTAGAAGTAGTTGCACCAATTTCAGCCCCCATATTACAAATAGTAGCCATACCAGTACAACTTAATGTTTTGACACCTTCGCCGAAATATTCTACGATATAACCAGTACCACCTCTAACAGTTAATTTTCCTGCTAAATGTGTAATAACATCCTTTGGAGAAGTCCAACCAGATAATTGACCTGTTAATTTAACACCCAAAATTTTTGGTGCTTTTAATTCCCATGGAGTACCAGTTAACGCATCAACTGCATCTGCACCACCAACACCAATAGCGATGGCACCTAAACCACCGGCATTTGGAGTATGAGAATCAGTACCTAGCATCATTAAACCTGGAACAGAGAAATTTTCAAGCACAATTTGATGAATAATACCGGAACCTGGACCCCAGAATTGAATACCGAATTTTTCACCACATGATCTAAGGAATTCGAAAACTTCTTTATTGGTTGCAATGGAATTGGTCAAATCTTCATCTGCACCATTTTTACCAACAATTAAATGATCACAATGGATGGAAGCTGGCACAGCAGTAGATTTCATACCACATGTAATAAATTGTAATAATGCCATTTGAGCGGACGCATCTTGCATTGCAACTCTATCAGGATTAAGTTTTAAATATTGAAGGCCTCTAATATCTCTAACATCATTGGCAATATCTTGTGGGTTAACTAAATGTGAGTACAAGATCTTTTCCGCAAGGGTCAGAGGTTGGTTATTTAAAACTTGCTTAACTTGATTCAAATTGTTTAAAAGTTTTGCATAAGGTGGAGTTCTTGCTTCAAAACCTTGTGGTGATTTAATTGATTCTAAGTTAAGTGCTGTGGCAAAGGAACGAGAAACGACCTTAATACCTGCACTGTTACAACGATTAGCATGTGCTAACATCCTTATAAATATACAATGTTTACTAAGAGAGAGACAAAAGGATTCTAAAAGGATTTCTTTGAAATTTCCTAAAAACAAAAAATTCTTAAATCTTATATGACTCTTTTTCAATCAATCACCAATTGTTTTTTCTTTTCATTTTTCCACCATACTCAAATTTTTCCCACAACAGAAATATCACATATCGAACTAGTCAATAGCGCGCATATCGAACCTTGGATGGTAAGCACAACTACCCGATTAGGCAACGCGGTAAATCAGCCGAGCCCCTCGAAAACATCAAGGGGGTGGATTTCAAACATCCGGGGGTAATTGTAGGCAGCACGAGCAAGTTCAAGCTTGGCCAGTTCATGAATCAAAGGTAAAACATCTGTAGCAAGTTTATCCCTCGTTAGATAGTTAAAAACATTATTGGGATGTTTTTTATTGTAGTGGCCTCCACTTGTATACCTGCAAATTTTCGATCTGGAACCATTGGAAAAATACTTGGAGGAGTAAAACTCTAAACATGCGATTCTGTCCAAGTCAAAACATTCTTGGATTTTTGACAACTCGACAGCAGGAGGTTTGATCGCACGGTGTTCATCATCACTTTTATCCACATCAATTGTAAACTCTTTTTCAGGATAGATGGAATCTTGGTAATATTCGAGATCCATTTCTAATAATTTTTTATTAAGTGTATCAACAAGTTTTTGATTTCTATTTTTTTTCGGCTCCTCGTCTTTTATTACTGTAACATTCACCAAACCCACATTTGATTTATTAAAGTAATAAGATAAAATTTGTAATTGCATCAAAGATTGCCTCAAATCTAACTTTGATAATTTATTAAGTATTCTTGAATCAATATTAAATCTTCTTGATAACGCAATCATATCTAAATATCGGTATATGTCATTTTGAGAGATATTTTCAAATCGATAAACTGTCGATTCTTCAACAATGTTATTGGGTATTTTAGATAATTGGCTCGTAACAAATATCACAGGCCTATAAGAATATGTCAATAGCTCAGTAACACCAAGCCAAAAATCCTTATCACCGTTATTTTCATCAATTAAATCAACGTCATCAAACAGAATAACCGATTTATCATTCCCTGTGTCTTCAATAGAAGTTGAATTTATATTACTTTTAACTAACGAAGTTGTGCCAATTTGCTTTAATCTAAACTCCAGATCTTTTCTTGCTCTTGATTGACTTGAATTAAATTCAAATACAAAACCATTTAATTCTTCTTTGACTATTGCATGGATCATGCTTGATTTACCACAACCAATTGGACCTTCTATAATTAATGATGGAACATGCGCACAATAATCATCATCTTCAATTTCTGCTTCTTCATCTGAATAAACAATAAAAGAATCAATATCCTTAACTGTTGCCTTTTTATTTGTTAATTTTTCCTTTCTTTTCTTTTGATTAACTTTCTTTAATTTACTAAAAGCCATAGAAACCCAATTTGCAACATCATTTGATAAATGCTCCCTTTGTAGTGATTCCAAATGGCTAATTGGATGATATAAATCACACCATTGTGAAACAGTATCTTGATTTTGGGATTCACAATATGATACATCAAAAAATTTATTATATCGATCATCATTTTCCAAATCTAAATATTTGTGTCTGATTGTTTTGATATAAAGATCAGATATATCATCAATTGTTATAGTATAATTGTGACTTGATTTGATTTTATTGAAATCTTTGTACGTAGTGTAAAATAAAATAAAATCCATCGATGTAGGCTGGAATACCACATGAGAAGAAAATCTATGATTAAACGGCAGTTCAAGTACACAGTTTTTTATGCTTTCCATGTATTCTAATTCTTCAGTAGATAAGATTTTCACATTAAATGATTTCTTTAGTAATTTTGGTGGTTCCATAATCCTAACAGATTGGGCCCTCATATTTGATGTTTTGGATTGAAATTCCACTTTTTCATTTAATCTCTGTTGAAATTCCTTAAAGAAGGGATGTGCTGACTGTTCAGGTTTGATTTTCGGTTTACATGTAATGGGTATTTCTTTCAATTTATCTACTTTTAATGTTGTAAAATAACTTTTTTTTAAAGAAGGTAATTTCAGAGTAACAAATAAGGATTTTTTTTCTTCATTTTTATTTTGGTATCCAGATAATAGCTGTGATAAATTGACACCTTTAGATTTCGAAATAGGCTGTTCATTTGTAGATTTGGGTATTTCTGTGATAATTTCCACTTTATTATTTACATAAATCTCTTGAGTCGAATGCCTTCCAAAATTCATCAATATCTGAGCCGGTGTGTGAGATTTAGAACTACCATTTTCCATAATAAAAATTTCTATTTAATGATTTTATAATGTATTCGTCAAGCGATTATATGTCTATGCAATGTTTACACGAATAGGTTAGTTACAACTCAAGGAAAACTTATGGTGTACTGTAAATGGCATTTTGTAAGACGCGTCTTGAAAAAACACAACAAGAACAAATGTTGCAAAACCCATTCTCGAGTGTATAACTGGTAAATATAGTTGAAAAGTGCTTTCAATAACCTCTGAGGGGTTGATTGATCTTTATATCAAAGCTCACATTTATCACTTTTGCTTGCAAATCAAACATGATACTTTTTTATAAAATAACGGGCGAAAACTAATCATTTGAAAAAAATACTTTGCAGTAATATTAAACTAGATGAGGGAGCAGATTTTTTTATCAAATTATGAAATTTGACTCTATTGGTATTTAAGACAAACCAGGAATATGAAATTGAACATTTTTCAACAAGTCGTTAAAGTGAATAAGGAATTAGTCAACACAATTAAAGTTCTTTTTTTTTGCAAAATGAAAATTGGGTTTGTAAACAACAATGTCGTGTTACCGGAGTTTTAAAATTAAAATGAAGTAGGTTTGTTTAAGAGCTTTTTTTCATGGATGCTAAAAGTGATTATAAGACCAATTCCTTTTTAAGACTTTTGTTTAAAACTAGATATTGCAAAGAATATTATTTCAAGCAATAAATTTACATCATTGCTGATGGCAATATACACAAATACTGGCTGTGTACAGTGTCTACATATAGGAAACCAAAAATTTGGTTTTGAAAAGCTAGAGATTGAGAAGTATTTCCAAACCTTTTCATAGTTCTAGTAAAAATTTGTTTTATTTAGTATATATGAATATACGTAAATAAGTTTATATGTGTATACATACATACATACATTCACACATACACCCAAAGAGAGAAGCACATATGACAACACAGTATCTCAACAGCACAAGAAAGAGTCAAAAACACTGAGCCTCCGCTTTTATTTTTTTTGTCTTGAGCCTTCAAACGCAGTGCGCCAAGCCCGCGCCTCTAACACGTGCCCCCAAAAAAAAACAAAAAACAATAAAAAAATTAAAAATGAAAAAAAATATCGGCGTTATCGGTAAACACGGCCATAGCGGAGTTTTGAGCTGCGCCCAGATCGAATCTTATGGCGTTTTACGTACGCGTTAAGGAATAGCTTTCTTTTTCTCTTTCTGTTTCTGGCCGTAAGAGTTGCATAGACCTCTTATCCATTGGAATCTCTCCAATTCTACAGCAGAAGGTAATTTTTCTCGTAAAAACGTTTTCTTTCTCCGGTATAATGTTGAAACTGTTTAATTTTCATTGTAAGGTTGATCTTGACTTATTTTATATAAACTCACTATATCTTCCCAGTTTTTTGAGTTTGTGGTAAACCCTCGTTATATATTAACTTGCTTAATTTATAATTAAATTTTAAAAAGGAAGATCAAGAAGCATTAGAGTAAAGAAAATAAAAATTCTCTTTATAATATATAAAAATATGAAGCTTATTACAACGATTTTATCATTAGCTTCATTAGCTTCATTTTCCCTAGCTGAAACTCACTATTATAATTGGACAGCTTCTTATATCACCGAAAATCCAGATGGTTTATATGAAACTGATGATGTTGTTGCATGTAATGGCCAATATCCTTGGCCTGACATCAAAATTTCAAAAGGTGACCGTGTGATCATCGAATTATACAATGCTTTAGAAACAGCAAATACATCCCTTCATTTTCATGGTTTATTTCAACATGAAACTAATCAAATGGATGGTGTTCCTGGTCTTACACAATGTCAAATCCCTCCAGGTGCTTCCATGATATATAATTTTACCGTTCCTGACCAAGTTGGTTCATTTTGGTATCATTCACATACTAAGGGGCAGTATATGGATGGTATGAGAGCTGCTTTCATTATTGAAGATCCTGAAAATCCTTATGCTGATAAATACGAAGAAGAACAAATTATTACTATTTCTGAATGGTACCACAAAAATATCACAACTTTAACTGCTGGATTTTTAGATGTTTATAACCCAACTGGTGCTGAACCAATCCCACAAAATTTACTTTTTAACAATTACATGAATGGTACTGTTGATGTCAAACCTGATACTGATTATTTATTCAGAGTCATCAATATAGGTGGTTTTGTTTCTCAATATTTTTGGATTGAAGATCATTCTATGACAGTCATTGCTGTTGATGGTGTTTATGTTGAACCAAATACAACTGACATGCTTTATATCACTGTTGCTCAAAGATATGACGTTTTAGTTCATACCAAAAATTCAACTGATCAAAATTTTGCTATTATGCAAAAGTTTGATGATGCAATGCTTGATGTGATCCCTGACGATTTAATGTTAAATGTTACTAACAATTTACAATATAATGCCGATGCTGCTTGGCCTGAAGAAAATTATGTTGATGAATTAGACTTTTTAGATGATTTCTGGTTAACTCCATATGAAGATTACGAAAATTATGATTCATATGATCATCAAATTGTTTTGGATGTTGCTATGGATAATTTGGGTGACGGTGTAAACTATGCTTTTTTCAATAATATTACTTATGTTACTCCAAAAATTCCAACCTTAGGTACTGTTATGTCTGCAAATTCCTCTGAAGTGGCATTGAGTTCAGAAATTTATGGTTCAAATACCCATGCCTTTGTTTTACAAAAAGATGAAGTTGTTGAAGTTGTTCTTAATAATTATGATACTGGTACTCATCCATTCCATTTACATGGTCACGTCTTCCAAGTTTATGAAAGAGGCCCTGATTATAGCGATGAAGCAGATCCAGTTCCTTATAATGAAACTGAAGCTTACACACCAAGAGATAAATCAATGTTCAGAGATACTTTATATGTTAGACCACAATCTCACTTTGTGATTAGATTTAAGGCTGATAATCCAGGTGTCTGGTTTTTCCATTGTCATATTGAATGGCATTTACTTCAAGGTTTAGCACTTACACTTATTGAAGATCCAGTTGGTATCAGAGCCAACGAAACTGCATTATCAGATACATGGAAACAAGTTTGTACTGATTGCGGTGGTTATGAAGGTAATGCAGCAAACAATACTGTAGATTTCTTTAACTTGCAAGGTGAAAATGTTCAAGTTAAAGCATTACCAGATGGATTCACTGCAAGAGGTATTGTTGCATTAGTTTTCTCATTTATTGCAGGTATTCTTGGTTGTGTTGCTATTGGTATTTATGGTATGGCTGATATTCCAAATATGGAACAAAGAGTCGTTGAAGATTTAGATATTGACGAAAGAGAACTGTTAAGAGAATTCGACGAAGAAGATAATGCTGCAGAGACAGGTTCAAGCGGTAGTGATTCCAACGAAAATCAAGCGAAGAGATACTCTGATGAAGTAAACACTGAATCTTATGAGTTAGATTCCCTTAGGAAATAGGTAGAATTAGAGTTTTATAGTTTTTAATACATATTTTTTTAGCCTTATTATATTTTACAGTTTTAATTAATAAATTTCATAATTTTTCAATTTCGTATTTCAATGGTTTTGAAAGATCTATGGTTCGTTATATTGTTCGCCGATTTCTTGGTTGTATCCCTCTGATCTATTTTGTATGCGATTTAATCCAAATAAAAAAAACATAATGAAAATACTTCCCACTGCAAACCATTCATCAAACCAATTATTTATATAATCAGCATTAATTATCAAGTTTTTAGTTGTAAGCTTATCAATTTTCCAGTCTTTTTCATAAATCATATATTTTGATAAATGAATTGGCATATTTGTAGTATTTAATAATAAAGCAGTGGAAACTACGTAAATTCCTGTAATTTCACATATTAGCAAGCCAAGAATTTGATAGGTAAAATTTCCAAGAGTGTTAAATTCTGTTGTAGCTTCTTCATCAATAGATACCTTATGTGAAAGTGATGTCACATAACTTTTTGATTTATTTAATAGACTAAATTTTGAAAGTAATGAGGTTTTTCTATTCAGCAGCTTGAAATTCTTAAATGTGAATAAAACATTATTGATAGAGAAAAAGAAAAAGCTTATCGAAATCAAAAAATTGATTATCATTGTAAGCTGGTCTAAAATTTCGTCACTTTGATTAATTATACCATTATATGAGGTGTATTTGTTAAAGGATATTGAAACAATTATCTTGGCTATTGTAGTTGATAAAAAATCTCCACTACCATGATAAAAATCAGTTGAATTGGAATTATTTTCAATGAGGTTGATGGTACTATGAATAATCTGAATTGTTCTGATTATTCCATAAAGTACTCTATATATACAATAAGACCATGTTCCAAAGCGGATGTAATTATATAAACCATTTTTATTCTGCTTCAACAGGTTTATGTCTCTCAGAAGTGATTCAAGTCTTAATAATTGATCCCATATTTTTTTACGTACTAATTGGTCTTGCCAATTTGTTTCTGTTTTATTTAGAACATACTCAAGATTTTGCAACTCGGTTGATGACTTCAATTCTTTCCGTTCTAAACTTATTTGTTCCTTTCCAATATACCAATTGTATAATTCATAACATCCTATCACACAACCAATTCCACTCAGAATTGCCAAACAGCATACACCAAATAATGACAATAAATACAGTAATAATTGTAAAATGTTACCATCAATATCTTTAATGATAGTTACAGAGTATGCAATATAAATCACAAAACTCCAAAAAGCAGAGACTGCTAACAATTCTTTAAGATGTTCAACATGAAATTTAAATGGGTTTTCACTTTTTTTAAATTCGAAAACCCAAAGATATAACACCCATGTTGGTATAATATAACCTAAACTTAAAACTAACAACGATAAAGTGAAATACCAATCTAAATGACGGATCTCAAAATCAGTGACATGAATAATGTCAAATAAAAATAATCCGATTAACTGAATTGAAAACGATATCACAATGTCAACTACAAGGTCAACTATTTTAACTTCATTCCAATTATTGTTTTTTGGGCTTAATTTGTCTGAAAAATTCAATTGCTTAATTTTCTCTATGGGTATATTATAGCTGCTATTATTTTGTTTGAGATTCGAATTTATTGATTGCACCAGTCTAGTATCTGTTGTGGTAAATAAAAGTGGTAATAAAGTTGGACGGATAAAAGTCTTGCTGATAAAAAAGTTTATACAATGGAGCAAGATCAAAAACGTGGCACTACACAATTGATTTACCACAGATGACATTACTCCTTAACAGATCCTTATACGATGTATTGAACACACAAATTATGTTGAATAATATTCAATTTAACTACTTGTAGTACAGAGGTAAGTAAGTTACTTTCGGATAACATGAAATTCCAACGCGACAAGAGCTGTCAATTATTACAGTTATTTTATATATCCAAGTTACACAATTCAAGACTAGTTAACAATCTTTTCGTAAATCCAATCATTGATGGTACTCCATTTATTTTTGAAAATATTTCCTTGAGAGAAATCAACGTTACTTTCAAGAAATTCAAAGTCAAATTTACCGTTTTTCATGGCCAAATCTAAATTATCGTCATTCTCATCGTCAAATTCTACAGCACCTTTTAATGAAGCGTTATTAACCTGACTTAATCCACGTGAGTTTAATTCATGAATTTTGGCAATTTCATTTTGTAGCATTTCTTTAATTTTATCTGTTTTTTTAGATGTAAATAAATCATTTTTGTTTGCAAATATTAACATATCAACACCATTTGGTTTACCTTCGGTGATATTCAATATTTCTAGAAGTTCTTGAGCAACTTTATGACATGCAGCTGCATCAAAGTTACTTGAATCAATCATGTATATTATACCTCTTAATTCATGAATTTTTGAGCTGAAATATGGGAATAAATATAACGTCTTTAATTTTTGATTTGCTGGAAAATCAATGACTTCAATATCCTGAAATGTCTTTTGAGCTTTATATTCCTCATTTACAAAAAGTTCACCAGTTGTAGGTTCTAGCGTACTAACAGTCAAAACAGGTAATTTATTTTTAGTTAATAAATGGAATAAATTGGTTTTTCCACTACCTTGAGTACCACAAATAATAAATGTTCTTTTATTGGATGTAATCAACGAGTGTTTATTCATTAAAAAAATACCAAGTAAAAGTAGCAACAATGTCACTATGATTGGCATAAAAAGGGAAGATGATTTACCTTCTTCAAGAACTACTTTAACACTTGAGCCTAAAGCAGATGCCCCCGCCTCGTATTCATCTTTCAATGTATTCATTGTTGGTGGATTATGTACAATTTAAGATTAAGTTCAAGAACTAGGTAGAAATGATATGTTGGCAAAATAGGAGAATTACTGATAATGATCTGGTTTTTTCGAGGTGGTTGAAAATTCTGGAAAATGATTTAATAAATGAAATAAATTTATGAGTTTTGTCTATAACACATAAATGAGAGAGACTATATAAAAAGCGTATTTATATAAATATGTAAAAACGAAAGCTAATAAAATAGATGAAACGCAATGCAAAAAGGCTTGAAGCCCAAGGAAGAGGGATATTAATAAATACTTTTAATTTTTGACTTCGGAATGAATTTCGTCTTCGGTAAGTGGAGTTTCACTACGTTTATCAGTTAGTGAATATGTTGTGTCAGTGATACTGTCATCGTCAACTGTACATACTGGACCCTTGTACCATTTCTTAGCATCGACGACGTACCAACCACCTGCGGCAATGAAAACAAAACCTAAGATAACAACAGTGTAGTTCATGTTTTCTTTATTGACAGGCATGTAGTTAGGGAAGACGAAAACAATGGAAACAAAAACAGTCCAAACACAACCATAAAACATGACAAATTTAGATAGCTTACCCATGTGGAAGGGTCCTCTTGCAATACCCATCTTTTCTCTGTTAAGAGCGAAAGCTGCAATAACAATGATATAAGACCAATCAGTAGCAATTGCACACGCAGAGAAGATGGCATTCATTGCAGTGGTGGATCCTAAATTAATCAAGGTCAAGCATGAATTAATGAAAACAATCAACCAAACACAACGAGTTGGAGCTTGTGTGCTTGGGGTAAGATGGTACCAAAATTTGTAATAAGGTAAACCTCTGTCTCTTGAAAAAGCCCATAATGATCTTGCAGTGTAACATGTTGCGACAGCACCACAGAACCATAAAACAACAAATGCTAAAGCAAGGAAAGCAGTTGCACCATTTTTACCCATTGCAATGTAATAGATTTCAACAATTGGTTGACCAGAACCAGTGTTTAAAATTAAATCAATATCAGTTCCCATACATAAAGTAATGACAATGATCAAGATCCAACCTAAAATAGCAGTGGTTGTCAATGCTGCACCAATCGCCAATGGAGTTAAATAAGCAGCATTATACGCTTCTTCTGACATTCTTGAAGTAGCATCATAACATGTCATAACCCATGAAACTTGTAAGAAACCAAAAAGGAAAGCCCATCCATCAGAGTCCCAGCCTGTAGAGTTGATGACTCTAGTAAAAGTAAATTCAGCAGTGTTGAATTCCGGACATTTAGCCAATAATGTAACAATCAAAGCAATTGTTGCACAAATGTTGACGATACAGTAGTATTTTGTGATACTTGCTAAGACAGAACCAGATAAAGAATTGATTAAACCGTGGGAAATAATAATCAAAATAGAAACAGCAGTGATTTGACCTCTTGATGGAGTGAAAGTATAATCTGATCTCATTTGGATAATATTCATAAGTAGGGTTGCGGCACCAAAATCGGTAGAACAGGCACCGGTCAAGGCACCTGTAAAATATAACCAAGCATCAATCCAACACATGACAGGAACATGTTTCTTTGGGACAACATGAGTAATAACATAGTACATACCACCAGAAGTTGGGAAACAGGAAGTAATTTCAGCAACAGACCAAGCAATGGTTAAACAACCGATTGCACCGACAAACCAACACCAAACAGCAGCAGCAGGGCCACCAGACCATAATGGATATAAATAAGTGATTGAAATTGTACCCATTAAACCAGAAATAGATAAAGCAAAAGAATATGAAGACATGAAATCATAGCTTCTACTAAATTCTTGCTTGTAACCTAAATTTGCCAACCCTGCAGCATCATTTGAAATATTCTTGTCATTTGCTTCTAAACCTTTTGAAGGTTTGAAATGATTCAGTAAAGACGACATCTGAAACTAACTTTTCTTTTTCTTTTATTGCTGCTTTTCAAGACTTAAATAGTGAAACAAAAATATGTTCAAATTCTAAATTATATTCGTTATTGCTACAACAAAAAGAAACAAGATGGATATTTATATCGCCTAAATAATCGATGTCAAGCTTTGGATATTTGCACTATCTAGCTCTTAACAGTTATCTTACTATACAAAAAAACAGCTTCTGCTTTATACATTACATTTCTTGTCCAATGAAACAACGCAACCGGGCACATTTTCACATGCACCCAACAAAATCATCTTTTTGATTGGTTAAAAAAATGGCTGCCACGTTGAGGGTTTCTCAATACATTGCAATACACATTTGAAATCAAACAAATTAAAACTACTTACAATCAATGATGCAAACTGAATACAAATGACATGGTGAGCCGCCTCTATATATATGTATATTTATTCATGTTGATGTAAACTACTATCTATTAGATACCAGGAAGGGGAACGGGAAAAGAGTAGAGAAAAAGGAAATACAATTGTTTCCACTTTTTACCTTCCTGATAAGGAAGGATATTCCGGACTGACACAGCCACAAACCGCATCTTTAAAGACCTTCCTAATTAGGAAGGTAAAGTTTTGTTCCAAATTCGTAAGCAGCACAGCCCTGTAAAGATGGGGTGAGAGCATGTTTTCTATCTCGAAGAGGCATCTCGAAGAGGCATCGCAGAGCTAAGATCGCAGAAGGGCATCGCAGCAGATTATCGCCCCAGATTATCGCAGAGGGAGGCCTCTAAGAGACCTTGCTTAGGGAAGTTGCTTTATTTAAGTTCTCTCGAAACTTTTGTAGGCAAATAAGTCAATTATTTGTATAAATCAATATATAGAGTGTAAATATATGTATGTAGAGTTGGGAAAAAAAAGCAAAACATACAACAAATGCAAAAAAAATAGAGGAATGATATTTAGCATTGTGAGTATTTAGAGTTTTCAAAGTATGTCAGGAAAAATAGGTAAAGATAAAGGTAGTTGGAAAAGTTTAAAGCATTCGAATCTATTCATCGTCACTGACTGCAGAAGCAACCTTTACTTGAGACTTTTCCTTAGCTGCAGAGCTACTGGAGGAGTTTTCGAATTCAGAACCGTTTTTAACTTCAATATGATATGGAACGTCATCTGCATCATATTCATTTTCAATAGTTGAAACTGGACCCTTGTACCATTTCTTAGCATCGACAACGTACCAACCACCTGCGGCAATGAAAACAAAACCTAAGATAACAACTGTGTAGTTCATGTTTTCTTTATTAACAGGCATGTAGTTAGGGAAGACGAAAACAATGGAAACAAAAACAGTCCACATACATGCATAGAACATGACAAATTTGGAAAGCTTACCCATGTGGAAGGGTCCTCTAGCAACACCCATCTTTTCTCTGTTAAGAGCAAATGCTGCAATGACAATGATGTAAGACCAATCAGTTGCAATTGCACATGCAGAGAAGATGGCATTCATTGCAGTGGTGGATCCTAAATTAATCAAGGTCAAGCATGAATTAATGAAAACAATCAACCAAACACAACGAGTTGGAGCTTGTGTGCTTGGGGTAAGATGGTACCAAAATTTGTAATAAGGTAAACCTCTGTCTCTTGAAAAAGCCCATAATGATCTTGCAGTGTAACATGTTGCGACAGCACCACAGAACCATAAAACAACAAATGCTAAAGCAAGGAAAGCAGTTGCACCATTTTTACCCATTGCAATGTAATAGATTTCAACAATTGGTTGACCAGAACCAGTGTTTAAAATTAAATCAATATCAGTTCCCATACATAAAGTAATGACAATGATCAAGATCCAACCTAAAATAGCAGTGGTTGTCAATGCTGCACCAATCGCCAATGGAGTTAAATAAGCAGCATTATACGCTTCTTCTGACATTCTTGAAGTAGCATCATAACATGTCATAACCCATGAAACTTGTAAGAAACCAAAAAGGAAAGCCCATCCATCAGAGTCCCAGCCTGTAGAGTTGATGACTCTAGTAAAAGTAAATTCAGCAGTGTTGAATTCCGGACATTTAGCCAATAATGTAACAATCAAAGCAATTGTTGCACAAATGTTGACGATACAGTAGTATTTTGTGATACTTGCTAAGACAGAACCAGATAAAGAATTGATTAAACCGTGGGAAATAATAATCAAAATAGAAACAGCAGTGATTTGACCTCTTGATGGAGTGAAAGTATAATCTGATCTCATTTGGATAATATTCATAAGTAGGGTTGCGGCACCAAAATCGGTAGAACAGGCACCGGTCAAGGCACCTGTAAAATATAACCAAGCATCAATCCAACACATGACAGGAACATGTTTCTTTGGGACAACATGAGTAATAACATAGTACATACCACCAGAAGTTGGGAAACAGGAAGTAATTTCAGCAACAGACCAAGCAATGGTTAAACAACCGATTGCACCGACAAACCAACACCAAACAGCAGCAGCAGGGCCACCAGACCATAATGGATATAAATAAGTGATTGAAATTGTACCCATTAAACCAGAAATAGATAAAGCAAAAGAATAAGTAGATAAGAAACCGTAGTTTCTGTTGAATTCTTGCTTGTAACCTAAATTTGCCAATTCATTTGCATCTTCACGTTCTTGAAATGATGATGCATCATTTGAAAGAACAGACTTGATTGTCTGTAAAGTTTTGTGTGCTCTAATATCTTCAGACATTGCTTTAATATTATGTCACTGTCTTGAATCTATTAATACACTTGTGATTAGAGAAAAATAAAAAAATAAAAAAATAATAATACAATAAGAAAACAACTTCAAATGACCAGTGAGAACCCAAGAGATTTAAATACTTCCAAAAAAAAATACAATCACAACTTCTAATAATATAATGACTGATAAAGTATGAATGTTTGAAAGATCAATGAAAAATTTAAAATGGTAAAAAGAAGCAGTGACACCACGATGAAGCAAATAATAACCCAGAAAGGAAACTATTATTCCAAGACGATAAGAAAGGGGCACGTCTTCCAAACCCAGAACTAAGCAGCCAAGATTTGAAAAAGCTGTCAGGATTCTCACATATCTACGAGATAAGGCTTATCACAGATTAGGCAACGACAGTTGCTGAAAATGGAAACGTTACGAGCGGTCGGTTATAAGCAGGGCTATAACCGGCGATAACATACCCGCGGCGATAAAGCTTATGTCAAGTTTTTATATTTTATTTTATTTTATTTTATTTTATTTTATTTTATTTTATTTTATTTTATTTTATTTTATTTTATTTTATTTTATTTTATTTTATTTTATTTTATTTTTTAGCTTTTTTGATTTTCTAACTTTTTTTTCTTTCACGTTTATTCTTCGAATAGATAAGAAATCATGCGGTTGGCCAATAAGAGTGCGTTATTGTCGGTGCGCCCTGAAAAGATAAGCATAAAACAAGGATTGGCCTCCAGATGATGATGCTCTCTCAATAGGAATATCCATACCTACAGATGAGATGAACTCAGTAACATTGTTTATTGATTAATTAACTTATGTGCTGGTGTATTGATAGAAGATTGTAATAAAATTTAGAAACAGGGATTGACAAGCAGTAACTAAAAACCTTCCACTCCCATCAAACGTTTTACAAATTCATAACTAGATAAACAATATTACATGTATACTATCTATCGTATTAAAATCTTCAAGTTCTAACTATATTATTACTCATTTTTTATTCCGTCACCACTTTAATTAATTAGGCAACCAAAATAAATGATGATACAAAGAGTTCCATTATTTGAAGTGGATAATAAAGTTTCCGATCAGCATATCCCATCTATAAAGCAGCAAGATCTTTTGATTACTGATAATTTTGTCACAAAAACACCTGTCCAATTGTCTCTATCTGATGGAAAAACTCCTAGGTCAAACATCCAAACTACTAATACCAATGAGACAAATACTAATAATTCGGTTACTACTACCGTTAATAGAAAACCTCTAACCCCATCTGATGCATTATATGCTGGTGTTGAAAATAATTTAAGCTATGGAAACACTTCAAACCATTCAAACCATTCAAACCATTCGAACAATTCAAACAATTCAAACCATTCAAACCATTCAAGCGGTTCAATCAATTCAAAATCTTCTTCAACATACAATACAACTTCCTTATCAGATGCCAACAATTTACTTTCGTCAACCCCAACCTCCAATATCACAAATAGCTCAAGAAGATTTTCATTCAATAAAAGACCAGTATACACATCTTCTAAAATTAAAAGAAAATCCTCCCAAATTTCTATAATTCATAATTACCCACCCCAGAGATGTGATTCAATTAATAAAGATATGGTGCATACTAAATTTTATTCAAAATATAAAGGTATCATGAAAGATAAAGATGAATTACCTGACAATGCAATTAACAATTTAAATTTTGAATATAATTACGATGAAAAGATTAGAGCTCCAAGAATGTCTCTTGTTTCTTTGATGTCAAGGGATAGTACTACCATAATCCCAAGGTTACAATCAGCTCCACTGATTTTTAAGACAAGTTCAAATGTATCAAGTGAATCTTCAAATCCTACCTTAGATAGCTTGACTGAGGAAACTTTTACCACAAAAGATTCTTATAAACCTGCATCGTACGATCTATCGACACAATTACGAAGACTTTCATTATCTGATAATAATAAAATTAATGATGATATTGCTAATTTAAATTATACTTACAAAATCACCCAAAGGAAAAAATCAGTTATATCTAATACATCATCAAATGCTTCACCAACAAGAGAAAAAAACTTGAAATCCAACAAATTTAAAAATGACTTAACAATAGTAAAGCAAATTGATGAACCAACTAAGCTTATGGATAATTACATACCACCCGTTTTAAGACCCATAAAACCTTTTGATGATGTTATAGATGCAATATCAGATTCTAAAATTTTATCTACCACACAAAATAAAAATTTAACTCCGGCAACTCAATCTACAACCACCTTTTCTTCTGATATAAATTCAAAAATTTTTAATGATTCTTTTCTAAATCATTCTGAAATTTCGAAAAAATTAAATGATACACAACATTTAGTTAATCAGCAAAATATTTTAAATGCATTAGAAAATGCCCAAGATATTTCAGCCACAACTGCTTCACTTTATTCGCCAGAAAAGGGACTTCAAAAAAATAATTCTGAGATGGAACCTTCACATTCACATTGGAAACCAAATAATGAATCTTATTTCTGTGATAATACAAAATGTAACAAACCATTTTCTTTATTTAAAAGGAAACATCACTGCCGACACTGTGGTGGAATTTTTTGCTCCCAATGTTTAGAAAACTTTGCGAACTTAAATTTACTTGCACATTTTGAGAGAGCAGATAACTTTCCACCAAACTTTAAGTTTAAATCTAACTTGTCACCTATTAAATCCAATGACACGTTCAAAACATCTACGACTCTTAATTCAATTAATTCAAATAAAACAATTCCAAGTGTCAAAACCAATAGGTTTACCGCTTCAGGTTATTCTAAATTTTGTAAAGTTTGCCCTAGTTGTTACATGCAATGGCTACAATTTCTAGCATCAGATGAAGATTATGAAGGAAAACTCCTGGACCCCCTTTGCGAACTCGAAAATTCATCACAAAGTAGAAAGGAGAGTGTGACAAGTGCTGTTCCAAGTGACTGGAATTGGAGCTCTTTCTGATGTATTTAATTTTTTTTTATTGCTTTACACAAGTTCCCTTGGTTGGAATTATAGATTTATACCCATTTTATATCACGTTTACTATATTTTATTTACTCTTTTATATAATAATCTAATTTTTTTAAATTTTTTTAAAATAAACTAAAATATAATCTTTTTTACTCCAATATATGTGTCATTAATATATTATTTAAAAATTATACACGAGTCGTTCAAAACAAAGCACCCAATTGCAAATTAAGAACCAACAAAATGCTCTCTTTTTGTGAACAAATGATTTGCTTAGGCTAAAAGAAAATTTTCACAATTAATTATGTGACTAACAAACATAAAATATTAAAAAATTCTAATTTTTGGATTATACAACTAAACTATTTATAAATCATGAGTTTACATTAACGACTAATTTAGCCAAATGTGTAAAGAATGTACGTAATGAAACATCTTCTGTATGAACAACAGCATTTGAGTCTCCACCAAAATTACCCATTGCACCACCAGCCCCAATTCCGCTTGCCCTTGAATCATTTTCTGAAGGGTTTAATTTAGAATAAAGGAAACGGGCTTGAGATTTGCCTTCATCACAAGTAACATATCTTGGTAATGGAAATCTATCAGAAATAAGAGCAGCTGCTTCTTCCTTGGCACCTTCAATCATTTCATAAACACCAGGATATTCATCTCTTGGATAATTTGCATCTCTCCATTCAGCAGCAACATGTCCAAAGTAAATAACAGTATAAAAGAATGCATCTAATAATAAAACAGAATCAGCAGATAATGAAGCAGAATCCAATAAAACAGGTTCCGGTTCTGAACCATCAGCTTTAAATCTCACTAAAGTTGGTTGAATCATAACTAAAGAATCTCTAACATCGACTCTTAATAAAGTATGGTGATAAAATGCAGTCTCATCAGGAGAGCAATTAAAGACTTGTAAAAATTGAGATCTTCTTAAATGATAAACAAATTGTGGTAATAGTGAAAATTTATGTGATAATCTAAAACTATTTGCATCATTTTTAGTATAGTCACCATAAGCTGAACATAACTTAACCAACGATTTATCAATCCATCTTAATAAATCAGAATATTCACCGCCATTTTCTAATTTATAAACAACTAATCTTGCATATAGAACGGCAGCAGCTTCTTGATCAAAAGAACTTGATAATTCACCTTTATTTGATGTTAATCTATTTAATGTTGTAACTCTAGTTCTGAATGTACCATCAGTATGCCTGTAAGTTGTTTGGAATTGTATATAAACTTCAGGAACAAATAAATTTCTTTGATCAACTGAACCAACGGTTTGAATATCAAAGAAAACTGCATAAGTATGTTTTGGAGAAATGGAACACATTTTCCACTGATTAGTTTGTCCATCACCAACTTGAATATCTGAAACATTTTCACCTTCTTTTTTTAAAGATTGACAATGTCCAATAACACCTGCAACCTTTAATTTTTGTGAAGTGAATACTTCTAATTTACCATCAAAATATGTCAAAGGATAACCTTCATCATCTTTGTTAAAAGTTGATAAGAAAGAATTTTTAAAAATGGAAGTTTGAAAAGAATCAGTAACAACCAAAACACCTCCAGTTTTATTACTCAAAGGTCTCATTTCATAAATACCAACTTGATCATAACAACCTGCAAAGATATCAACACTAAAAGTGGTTGTAGAAGAATTATCAAAAAATTTATCATTGGAGTCTCTATTAATACCAATTGCCTTTGTTGCCAATTTTTTATATAATTTAACAGCTTCTTTATAATGCTTTGCAGAACCCTTTTCAACATCAGAATGTGATCTTAAAGGTTCTTTTAATTCTGTTGACACAATTTGACCAGGACCAAAAGTACATGGACCAGCAGCAAATAAAGTAATTTTAGCAGCACATTGAACATATGAACCTTCAGCTAAACATGAGGCAATATTCAGTGCAGAACCAGTAACTCTCAAAGCTCTATGGCCTGGATTAATCGTCCATTTTGAAACATCCAAAGATTGAATTGTTTTAATGATTTGATTTTTAGAATTTTCATCAGATAATGGTAATAAAAATCTATTAATTGTGTTATTGGAAAAATCATTTGATTGTAATTGTTGATTCCAAGGCCTTGAAGCATTGCCTTTAATACCTAATAAATCTTGAACATCTAAAGATTTTAATTCCTTTTTACCAGAAAAGACAAACTTTTTAGCACAGCTTGTAAAACTCAATTCATGAACATTAACAACGGAATCAAAAGTAATTAAACCAAAGAAAGAACCTGGAGGATGTAAATCAAGCGAGGCGATTAAAGAGTCTTTTAAACTTTCTAAATCTTCAGCATCTTGACATAAATCAATAACATAAATAAAACTTGGAGGTGGAGGTGGTTGTGATCTATTGAGAATATATTCAATTGTAGAAGATTGAGGTAATAATTCAATTGGGACATTTTCTGCTGAAATATTATGATATTGAGGAGGTAATTGATTTCTATTAAGACAAATTGGACAATTCCAAATCTTGTTATTCATATCAATTTGAGAAAACACATTGAGTACAGATCTACAATTTCTACAAAGCTGTGGATCATAGTTTGCAATCGGTAAATCCTCTCTCGCAAGTAGAGGAGTATATAAACAACCAACAGGAGACGCAATATTTTCTGACTCTAACCTGGTAACAGGAAAAGTATTCCAATTAAAACGCACTCCGTCAATGTCTTCAATTTCGTAGATATCTGCCATGCCGTGTAGTTTACTTGCCAAAAGACAAACAATATCAATCAAATCATCTCTAATAATTTCATGAATCGTGGCAAGTTTAAAAACATCGACTTTACTTACTTCACCAATAGAGTCGATCGACGCGAAATATTATCAAAAGCCCAAAATAGTGTATTGTATTACATTAAACATATTAAAAACAGTAAAAACATTAAAAGCATTAAACAAACGTTACCTTCCAACACACGAGAGATAGTAAATCAAGTAAAAACATAATATGATAATTATGACTTCAAAATAGTCCCTGAAGAAACATATTATCACCGGATGTCATGGCTAACCTTTTGATTTCCAAATCTCTTTCTGTCTGTTGTTGCTGTTTTTGCAGCTGTTGTTGCTTTTCCTGCTGTTCACCCCGTTGTTTTTCAGAAATTGCCTGATGGAGCAGTTTACCAACATCATTACCATCAACGACGACACCAGATTCACTACATTTGGCCTTTTGCTTCAATTCATCACACAAATTATCTATATCTAGATCTGTAAATCTTGGATGGGTGGTAATTCGTTCCCAAATTTGAGAACATTGCATCAAACTTTGGGTGTTATCAGGAACTTGTTCATCATCACTAATGTCCGCATCTCCCTTTTTGATGAAATCCAAAGGTTCAACTGCAGATTCATTCTTTGGTAACTTTAATAGATCATCAAACAAATTATCTTCGTCAATATCAAAATCAAGATCAAATTGATTATTTATAGCTTCATTAAACAACGAACTGGTTGGATCAAGTTGAAATGCTTGTGGATTATTCTGTACTAATTTATCCGTTTCAAAACTCTTATCAGTATTAAATAAGAAATCCATTTCATTATTTTTAACCAGCCCATAGGTACCTGTATTTAAATCACTTTCTGGTGAAATCGTCTTTTTTTCCATTTCTAAATCACCAAGGTAGTTATTTTCATTTGATATACTGCCATCAAAAATCGAATCTGTATTTGGACTTTTAGATTGATTGGATTTATAACTTAAACTACGAGATGGCGAAGAAACTGATGATATCGAGGCTTCACTTTCTGTTTTAACCTTAAACTTATTTTTGGGCATTGGACAGCCTTTTGATCCACAAACTTCACCCAATTCGGAACAAAAGATTTGCTCATCATAGTGATCTTTAAAGGATTGATTATTCAATTTGTTTTTAAGATTGATATTCAAATTATTGCTAGAGTCGTCGTCTTTAGCTGTAAAGCTTACAGAGCTATCAGTTAGATAAGAGACCGGTGTAACAGATAATACGCTTGAGTCTGATGTATGTACTTGATTAGTGTTGGCTAGATCAGTTTCATATAAACCATCTTCAAGTGAAACATTGGTATTACTCACAACATCGTTTGTATTGTTTAATTGTCTCATTAATGAAGCTACTTGACTTCTCAATAACTCAGACTCATTAGCAATCTGTGTCTTTTCCCTTTCCAATTCTTCAACTTTATCTTCTAGCTCTTTCATTCTTTTTTCTTTCCGTTCTCTGAACGCTCTTTGGGCTGCTCTGTTTTGTGCAGTTCTCTTGTTCTTCGGTTCACTCGTCAATGGTTTACGCCCTGGCTTAGTCTGAGGTTTTTCAACCGCAGCGTGTTCTTGTGTCTTTGTCGTTGGCATAGTGTTTGTCCTTCTCCTCTAACAATCTCCTCTTCTTTCTCAATAAACTAACAATCCAAAGTTGGCTTTGTTATCGTCAGAGAAAACTATCTTGTCTTTATCTTTTCCTAGGTTTTTAGATTACTAATACTTTTAAACTTAATAATACAATAAATAAAAAAAATCTCTGTGCGGATTTAATTTTGCAGACAGTGCATATTTAATTATTTAAACTTTATATAGTGGTAAGTGAAGAAGCCCGCTTGTAAATTGTTGCAATAGCCCAATTTTTAAGTTGTTGGATGAGACTGACAGTAAGACCATGTTTCTTTAAGTATCTGTCTACAAGTCTTTTAATTAAAGAAAGAAAAATAAACCCGACGAGGGAGGTAATAGTGGTAGATGTAAGTGATTCAATATTTGGAAGTCTAATGCAAATCTTATTCTTGAGGGTAATCAATAGAATTCTCAATTTCTTGTAAATCCATATCGTTATACTTTCTTTGTCCTTACCTGGGCCACCAGAAATGGGTCTCTCGTTTCTATAATAACTTGAAATTCTGTTTTTGAAGTTATTATTTCTTAATTTATAATCATATATTTCGGATTGTGTGCTGATGGTAGTTGATCCTGAAATTGATCTATAGCCTTGATCTCCAGAATTCAATTTTAAATTGGAAATTTCGGTAGATATTTTCAATAGAGTGTTATTTATTTCACCTTGCCATTTCAAAAAATCCATGTTTGAATTAGTAGTAGTGTTATTTGGCGTAACTAATGTGTGAGAACTTATGCTAGAGCCAATGTTACCACTATTGTTTGCAATTGGTCCACTAATACTATTTTGTCTGGACTTACTCGATGATTGGTTTCTCGAAGAGGGTCTGACTATATTTGAATTAATACCAGAAGATGCAATACGATAAAGAGACGCTGCAGGTGATTGTGATCTAGCAGGAATATTTGGTGCAGACTGTCGTGGAAGAGATAGAGATGAAAGCTCTAAAAATTCTAAAGTGTCCCAAGCAGCTTGTAATTCATTGAGTAAAGGCAAAACATCAGGATGTTCATTTAAGGGATAATTTTTCTTTAGTACATCCAACAAATATTTGGCATATTGTTTACGTGCTTGTTGTTTAGATAATCCTCTGTATTTTACCCATGAATTGTATTTCTTCAAATCATTTGGGTTAATTGTACCCGGGTTGGACATTGCATCTCCTTTAGTTGATTGATTGTATAAACCATATAAGTTTAATCTTTCGGCGATCGAAGGACGTGGAAGGCCGTTTGACTTGGACAAATCCGTTAATGACTTGATAGTAGAAACAGCCTGCACAAAGAGTTTGTCGGTATTGTTATCCATTATTGGCTAGCCTGCTTATACTAAAACACAACGAAAGAAAAACAAATCAAATCAACGTAAGCATATTCAAAGGTAAACAAACAGACAAAATTTAATAGCGAACCAATTTTCCGGAGATTCAATAGATCAGTATATGAGCATATCGGGATATCAGCATATCGGGATATCAGCATATCACGAGAGCAAATTACATATAGATATGAAGAAAAGGTATTTATTTTTTATTTGTAGAATAACTTACAAGTGTTGACAATAGTATATTATTTACAAGTATTTTCAATAGTTTTTTACAAGAAGTATTTACAATTAAAATTAAAATGTATGCCAGTGAAATGGACCATCAAATTCACAGAAACAAAATTTAGAACTCAAATAATCAAGTTATGAAGATCCTCCAACCGAAGAAGAAGTACTGTTCTAACAGGAAAATCAAAGAAACCAAATATTGGGTTGCTCATAATTAACAACATGGAATAGGACGGTGAGTAATTGACAAATAAATCTTGTTTGCATTAAAAATTGATGCCAAGTATGGAGAGAAACTTGGAAACAGAGTGTTAGCAAACTGAAATTGGAAAAATAATTGTGTTAACACAATCAAAAAAAATAGGGGAAAAAAAGTAAATGAAATAGAATTTATATTTTTATTAAATGTTTTGTACATAGAAAAAGCAAAATTAATTAGGTAAAATAATCTAATAAACTTAGTTTTCTGGGACTGTAAAAAATGAAAATAATAATAAAAGTTAGTATTTTGTTTAGTGTTTTTGAAAAGAAAAAATATTATCAATTGGATCAAAACTGTCAAATTGAAAATTAATATTATGAAAAATAAAATGTACATACCATCAATAGAACCAGCATCAATTGCTTCAATGATTGCGTGAGGTGGCTTACCGTCAACTCTACAACCAACAGATTGAGCAGTACCTAAGATTTCCTTAGTAACAGAAGCTAAAGTCTTACCAAAAGACTTTTCTCTCATGGTTCTTGCAATTTCAAAGATTTCATCTAATGGAATGTTACCATTGTGCTTAACATTCTTTTCCTTCTTTCTGTCTCTTGGAGCTTCCTTTAATGCAGTAATGACTAAAGAAGATGCAGATGGGACAACAGAAGCAGTAGCTTGTCTGTTTTGGATAGTTAATTGAACAGTAACCTTAATACCCTTGAAATCCTTAGTTGCCTTTGCAATATCTTCACCAACCTTCTTTGGGGATAAACCAAGAGGACCAATCTTTGGAGCTAAAGCGGATGAAGCACCAACTTCACCACCGACTGCTCTTAAATAAAGGTACTTAACTTCACTAGGATCAAACTTTGGAGGCATTTTGTCTGTTTGTGTCTGTTGTATGAAAAAACAATTAGAACTCCTTACAGTAACTTCTCTAATATTTCAATCATGTATAAGTTTTTCACCTATGGCAAACCAAGGCCAAACGCGCTTAGAGAGTTGCGTCTGTTTTCGCCACCTTGCGTGACTGCGATTGCTGTTTTGGGAAATGGTGTGCAAAAGGTCACGTGAGAACCATGAGGGCGCGGACAGGGTTTTACGAGGTTTATATTGTATTCTGTGCAATTGGTAAGTCTTTTGACTTTCTTAGCGGATGCCATTAGGAAGGCCACCGTCCAATGTTTTCAGAGATACCGGGGTGTCGAAGGATAAATCATTAGTCTATAAATGTATATGGCATGATTGTGTCTATTCTAATATTTTTATACCAGGAAAACAAGGATGTCTACTGTTTCTCTTGATTTCTATATTTAATTCTGTATGCGATTGGTAGCTCATTAATAGTTCAATGTCTGCTTTACTCTTCATCATTTCTTCTTTCAACAAATCAAAGTTTACAATCCTGATACCTTTTAATTCTTCAAACCAATCAAGTTTTGTAAGAACCAAATTGCACATTGTTACTGCTTTTGTAAATTTATTGGTTGCTTCAAGCAATTCTTGATTCAATTCTCTTTTGAAAGAATCTGTCTTGAATTTAATTTCTCTATCACGCAGTCTTTCTTTCAAATCCTCAAACTTCAACATTTCTGGATCATCAATCAGATTGAACTGTTTCCATTGTAAGTTGAATAACAATTTTTCTGTTATCTGTGAGTTTTTTATTAAATTTTTAGGCAATTGATTTAATCCTTTAAAAGTTAAAATTTCAAACATTTTAGATTTCAAAATAGATAATTGAAAAATCAATTGATTTTCGTTCTTCAAAAATGTTAAATACAATAAATCTGAATTGGTTCTTTTTTTGCTTTTAATTAAGCTGTCTATCTGTAAATCCAGTTGATATGTTATTAATGTGAGCTGATAATATACTGATAAGTATTCTCTAACATCTTTATATAAATTAAGTTCAATACTTTTTAAAATAATATCTTGAATTGATTTCACCTTGAAATATATAATAGTAGACGTTAATGGATAATTGTCAACTGACTCATAAAATCTAATTTTTTTAAAGTATTCTTCTAAATGATCAGTTTCACTCTGTCTTACATTCCAATATTTCAATTCTTTACATTTGAATTGTCTTTGTCTTGAAGGGTTAAGAGTAGGTAAAAATAATATTTCTTTCCATAGCAATGAAACAGTTTCAATGTAATAATCAACTTGTTGAATAGCACTCATATTTTTACCTTTTTTCATACCATTATCGATTGCAGAATTTTCAAGCGAAAACTGTAAAAGATAACTCCAAAATAAATTTTTGAATTCATAATTTGGTATATTAAATACTAATTCTTGTGATTCATTCGATGAATTATTTTTCAAAAATGAGAAAAACATGACTCGTGCAAAAATATGTAAACCATTGATTTCATTAGTTCCACCATTATTTCTTTTACTTTCTAAATATTTCAACCATTCAATAAATTCGATTGGGTTCTTTACTTTAACAATTTTTAAAATATCAATCAAATCTCCAATCATGTTTGTGAAATTAAAAATACAATTGTTCCAATCTAGATTGAAAATTTGTAGTGTTTTAGGAGGTGCTTGATTATCAAATTGGATTTGTGAGTTTAAATTAAAGGAACCAGAAGGTGGTTTTATCGATTCAACATCAAGTAAATCAATATCGTTGAGTTTTGTAACGATATTTTCCAACTTTCCAATTTCATCATTAAAAATCGATTCAAAACTTCCATTAAAATTGAATAAAGGGATTTCCCATCTAAAGATGGAGTTAAGATTAAGTAAAGTTTGTAACATACTGAATGAAGATTTAATAAAATCAATGTATTTTAGATCATTATCATTCAGCCCACTTTCTGCCAACTTCCAAGTTTCATCTTTGACACAAATAAGCTCACCTATTTGCGTTTCAGATAATCCATAAAACCAATCAAGGTTCATGGTACTAGTATTTAAATCTTCCTCTTCGTATATTTGAGATTGCATGGCTAAAGTTAATATGAATTTAACAATAGCTATAAGTAAAGCAGAATGTCTATTTATCAATTCAATAAAAGGGTTAGCGTTACTTAAATCACCAATTTGGAGATTTTTGCTTGTCTGTGTTAAAATAGAAGAGATATATTCACTTGAAAGTAAACTTGAAGGTAAACTAACATTTTCATCTAACCAACAAGATAATGCCTTTAATTGATTGGCTATAATCGCAGTAGCTTCATCAAGTGTGAGTGTTTGATTTATATCATATGTCGACTTGTCAAGTAGGAATGTATCTAATCGTGGATTGAGTAATTCTAACGCATGTGTGCCTTGTAAAAGAGAAAAATTGTTCGATTTTATAATTTTTGAATAAGGAATTTTTGATGTTATTTTAAAAAATTCATCTGTTATATCAACCAAATCGTCTGACGATAAAATGGAAATATTTTTTAATGAAGAAACAATGTCAGCCATAGTATCGACCTTGCCAGAAGGTTTCACTGACCAGTTGCAAAAGAAAAAGAGGTGATAATTCAAGTGAAAAACCGACGTCGCGTTGAACCTGTATATAACTGTATTAAACCTAGTGTAGAAACTAAAGTCGAGACAAGATAGCATACTAGCCACAGAACGACCATGGCCAGTTCAAATAAGAAGAAGACAAACCACCCAAATATAGTAAATTACAAAAATGGTAATGGCGTATAATCATAAAGTTAATAAATATATTGATTGATAAATATATTAATAAGATATATATATTAATAAATAAATATGAGAATAAATAATTTTAGTTTGAGATCATCAAAGCGTTATAATATAGTATGGGAAAAGTAAAAATATAATCTATCGTTGATACATTATATATAATAGGATTTTTTTTTATGATATGATTTTTTTGTTTTGTTGTTGTTTAAAATTTGATCATTTAAATTGGATTAAATTAGATAGCTTCAGTTAAAACTTTGTTTAATTTAGTAACCTTTGCAGAAACAGATAAATCAACAGTGTTATCACCAACTTCAACAATTAAACCACCTAAAATATCAGGGTTGATTTCGTTGGAGATCTTTAAAGTTTTACCTTGACCAACAAATTTAGAACCTTGGATTGCCTTGGTTAATCTTTGAATGGTTTTAGAATCTAATGGCTTAGCGGAAACAACGGTTGCTTCAACAATACCGTTATGTGCAGAATTTAAAACTGAGAATTGCTTTGCAATTTGTGGGAATAAACCTAATCTGTTGTTTTCAGATAAAACATTTAATAAGTTGACAGTAATTGAATCAATTTTTAAACTGGATTGGATGGTTGAAATAACTTGTTTTCTTGAATCAAGAGATAATGCAGGGTTAGATAAAATTTCGTTTAATTTAGAGTCACCCTTGATTGCAGTGCTTAATTTTTCAACAGATTGGAAAGTTTTATCAATTGATGAGTCCTTTGCAGCTGCAGTGAAAAGTGCAGTTGCGTAAGTACCATCTAAACCGTAAAGTTGAACAGGTGGTTTAACAGTTTGGGTAGCAGCAGAAGCAAGAGATCTAACGAATTGACGGGATGCCATTATGAATGTAGGTGCCTGTAGAATGAACTGAAAGAGCTGTTGTAAATATATTAAACTAACCTCCGTTACGATTGTCTTGTTGGCCTTCCTGTCTCTGTAAAATGTCGAAGAAAAAAGAAGGGCGAGTCGCGTATTCGTTGAGCATAAGTAGAATGTACAAAAATTCTTGTACATGTGTGTAGTGCAGGGTCGATCGACGGCGGTCAAATGTGGCTGGGGAAAATCCATGGCGAAAAATCAGGAAAGAGGCTGGTGCCTTTTTTTATGGATTTTTTACCAAAACTCGACCACTTTTTGTACATGAAAGTTGCATCAGGAGTAGAACGCAAAGGCCTTTTTCAAGAGATTCATTGAACAACAAACTGCAAAATGTTCAAGCGTACGTTCTCCCCGACGCTCTTCCAATCGATTGTTGGTAGTAGAATTAGCAAAACAGCAAATGTTTTATATTTTCCAGCAAGATTTGCATCAACCACATCCAGTACATCATCAGATCTTACCGATTTAGAAAGACAGGATGAATTAACTAGAAGACAAATGGAATTATCCAAGGAGAAAGTTGAATTAAAGAAAGTTAAGCCTACATCTCCTGGTTTAAGATGGTGGAGAAAACCAATTTATCCTTATCTGTGGAAAGGTAAACCTTATAAACCTTTGACGGTTACCAAAGTGGCAAAATCTGGTAGAAATAATACCGGTAGAGTTGTTGTTAGACATCAGGGTGGTGGTGTTCAAAGAAGAATTAGAATTATAGATTATGAAAGATCCAAACCTGGCCCTCAAACTGTTGTTAGAATTGAATACGATCCAAACAGAACTTCCCATATTGCTTTACTTAAACACAATGTTACTAATGAATTATCCTATATTATTGCATGTGAAGGTTTGAGACCTGGTGATGAAGTTGAATCTTTCCGTTCCGGTATACCTTATAGATTTATCAAAGAGATGGGTGGTAAAATTGATCCAGCACTTTTATCAGTTAAAATTTCTAAGAAGGGTAACTGTTTACCAATTTCAATGATTACAGTTGGTACAATTGTCCATAACATTGGTGAACATAAAAATGGAGTTGCTAAATATTGTCGTGCTGCTGGTGCTTATGGTCGTATAGTTTCTAAATTAGTTGATGAAAATAGAGCAGTTGTACAATTACAATCAGGTGAACAAAGATATGTTTCACTTGAAGCTTGTGCTACTTTAGGAGTTGCTTCAAATTCTGCTCATCATAATGAAAGTTTAGGTAAAGCAGGTAGAAATAGATTAAAGGGTATCAGACCAACTGTTAGAGGTGTGGCAATGAATACCTGTGACCATCCTTTAGGTGGTGGTAGAGGTAAATCTAAGTCTAATAAACCTTCAATGTCGCCATGGGGTGTCTTGGCCAAGGGTGGTTTCAAGACCAGAAAGGGTAAACATGAAAACAAAAATAAATTTAAAGATAGACCAAGAACCTCTTCTAGACAATAGGTCTAACTCCCTCTTGTAAATATAAAATTTTATAGATATCTATACTATACTAAGTTATAACTTATCATAAAAAACCATTCAAAGCAAATTTTAAGCATGTGAAGCTTAAACTATACTATTCAACCTATTTTTATGTTAAGAGAAGTCAATTTGGCTGACTTCTCTGCTTGACTTGTTGTTTCTCATATCGGACTTTCTATTATATGACTTGTGTTTGCATAGTTGACTCCTGTCAAAGACTCAATCTATCAAAAAAATTATATAAAACTCTAACAATAGCAGTTTATTAGAGATTGATTGCACAAGTTTCGTCAACATATATAGATATATATATATATAGATAGAAATACTGAAATCTGTCTTTTCAAGAAAAAATTATAAGATTTAATTTTTTTTTTTAACAAAGTTTGATTTGCTGACTCACCTTTCTTTTTTTTCACATCGGAAAATTTTCAAAAAAGTCTACTTATATTGACAGATTTTTCAAAGATTCATTATACGATATTCTTATTATTCTTTTCATATATCAACTCCAAAAATCATGCTTAGAAATATAAGTAGAAGAGCTGGATTGAGAATTCCAACTCAATTCAAATCTATAAGAACATTCAGTTCAAGCTCCATCAATTTGGAAGCCAAAATTATTTCAGGTACTGAATTAGCTAAAACTATCAGATTAAAAGCAGCCGATGAAATTTTAGCTACCCAAAAGAAATTCCCGGAATTTCAACCAAAGCTGACTATTATTCAAGTTGGTAATAGACCAGATTCTTCAGCTTATGTTAGAATGAAATTAAAAGCATCAAAAGAATCTGGAATAGATTGTGAAATCATCAAATTAGACGAACAAACTGACGAAGTTTCACTTTTGAATTTGATAAATAATTTAAACAATGATTCTAAAGTCAATGGTATTTTAATTCAATTGCCATTGCCAAAACATTTGGATGAAGTTAAAATCACCAATGAAGTTTTATCAATTAAAGATGTTGATGGTTTTGATAGATACAATGTTGGTGAATTATCCAAAAAGAATGGTAATCCTCATTTTTTACCATGTACTCCTCACGGTTGTATGAAATTAATTAAAGAGACTGGTATTGATCTTAATGGTAAGAATGCCGTCGTTATTGGTAGATCTGATATCGTTGGTACCCCAGTTGCAGCAATGTTGAGAGATGCTAATTGTACAGTTACCATTTGTCATTCAAGAACCCAAAATATTCCTGAAGTTGTTAAAAATGCAGATATTGTCATTGCAGCTTTAGGTAAACCAAATTACGTTAAAGGTGATTGGATTAAAGAAGGCGCAATTGTTATTGATGTTGGTATCAACTATATTGAAGATTCCACCAAAAAGTCTGGTCAAAAATTAGTTGGTGATGTTGATTTTGACTCTGTCAAACAAACTGCACAATATCTAACTCCTGTTCCAGGTGGTGTTGGTCCAATGACCGTTGCTATGTTGGTTCAAAATGTCCATAAAGCAGCATCTAACCAATTTAAAGAATTAAACAAACCATTAAATATTCAACCACTAAAGTTAAAATGTTTAGATCCTGTTCCTTCTGATATTGACATTTCTAGAGCCCAAACTCCAAAATTAATTAATACTGTTGCAAAGGAATTAGCTATCAGTGAAAAAGATTTTGAAAACTTTGGTCATTACAAGGGTAAGGTTTCCCTTGATGTTTATGATCAATTAAAAGATAAGCGTGATAATGGTAACTACATCTTAGTTGCAGGTATCACTCCAACTCCATTAGGTGAAGGTAAATCTACTACAACAATGGGTTTAGTTCAAGCGTTAGGTGCACATTTAAACATCCCATCCATTGCTAATGTCAGACAACCTTCAATGGGTCCAACTTTCGGTGTTAAAGGTGGTGCAGCAGGTGGTGGTTATGCACAAGTTATTCCAATGGATGAATTCAATTTACATTTAACTGGTGATATTCACGCTATTTCTATTGCGAACAACTTATTAGCTGCTGCTATTGATACTAGAATGTTCCACGAATCAACTCAAAAGGACGAAGCTTTTTACAAAAGATTAGTACCAAAGAAGAAAGGTGTTAGAAAGTTCACACCATCTATGTTGAAAAGATTACAAAAATTAGGTATCTCCAAAACTGATCCAGATTCTTTAACAACAGAAGAAATCTCTAAATTTGGTAAATTGAACATTAATCCAGCTTCTATTACCATCAAGAGAGTAGTTGATGTTAATGATAGATTTTTAAGAGAAATTACTATTGGACAAGCACCAACTGAAAAGGGATTTGTTCGTGAGACTGGTTTTGATATCACTGTTGCTTCTGAAGTTATGGCAATTCTTGCATTATCTAGAGATTTGAAAGATTTAAGAGAAAGAGCTGGTAAAATTGTCATCGGTTCCAATTTTGATGGTGAACCAATTACCGCTGAAGACGTTGGTTGTGCAGGTGCAATTACTGCTTTATTAAAGGATGCTGTTAAACCAAACTTAATGCAAACATTAGAAGGTACACCAGTTTTTGTTCATGCAGGCCCATTTGCTAATATTTCAATTGGTGCTTCTTCTGTTATTGCAGATAAAATTGCACTTAAATTAGTTGGTAAGCCAAAAAACCCAGAATTAGCTAAAAACGTTGAAAAGGGTTTTGTCGTTACCGAAGCAGGTTTCGATTTCACAATGGGTGGTGAAAGATTCTACAATATTAAGTGCAGATCATCAGGATTAAAACCAAATGCTGTTGTTTTAGTTGCAACTACTAGAGCATTAAAGTTACACGGTGGCGCACCAGATGTTAAACCAGGTCAAGTTTTACCAGATGTTTATGTTACTGAAAACATTGAATTAGTTAGAAATGGTGCTAGCTCCAACTTAAGAAAGCAAATCGAAAATGCAAAGAGTTATGGTGCTCCAGTTATTGTTGCTATCAATAAATTTGCCACTGATTCAGTTAAAGAAATAGAATGTATCAGAGATGAAGCAATTAAAGCGGGTGCTTTTGATGCAGTTGAATCTGATCACTGGGCTCAAGGTGGTAAAGGTTCTATTAAGTTAGCCGAAACTGTTGTTAGAGCAACAAAGGAAAAACCGCTTGATGATTCTACTCCACCAAACTTTTTATATGATTTAGAAGGTTCTCTTGAAGATAGATTAAGAACTATTGCAACTAAGATGTATGGTGCAGCAGATATTGAATTATCCGAGTTAGCAAAGAAACAAATTGCAGAATATGAATCACAAGGTTTCGGTAAATTACCTGTTTGTATTGCAAAGACTCAATATTCCTTATCTCATGATCCAACATTAAAGGGTGTTCCAACTGGTTTTACATTCCCAATTAGAGAAGTTAGAATCAGTGCAGGTGCTGGTTACTTATACGCTTTAGCTGCAAAGATTATGACTATTCCAGGTTTAAGTACTAATGCAGGTTTTATGAATGTTGAAGTCAATGAAGATGGTGAAATCGATGGTTTGTTTTAAATTTTTGTTTTTTGACATAAGTAAATTTAAAATTCATAAACAGAAACTATTAAAAATATATATATTATATATATATATATATATATAGATAGTTAATTAAATTAAGATTATATTCGTAAACTAAACATACAGCGCGTAAGAGATTAAGCGGAGTTAATCTTATCGGATAAAGCAGCTTGTGCTTTTAAAGATTCAGGTGCATCAAATTCATCAAGGAATAATTCAATAACTCTGATCTTGTCAGGAGTTTGGAATTTAGTACAGTTAAATAATTCGTCCAATTCTTCAGAACTCTTAACCGTTAAGTTCTTGTATTCGACTTGATCAGCAAATAAGTCAAGCATCAATTGATGTCTCCATGGTTGAATGTTGTTATAAGATTCAGTTGGACCGTGGATTAATTTTTCAATTGTGTAACCGTTGTTATTTAAAACAAAAATATAAGGTTTAAGATTCCATCTACAAGCATCAGAGATTGCTTGAACAGTTAATTGTAATGAACCATCACCGATAAATAAAACAGTTCTTCTATCGACAGCATTTTTAACAAATTTCTTTTCATCTTCAGCTGCAAAAGCTGCACCAACGGCAGCAGGTAAAGAGAAACCAATTGAACCCCATAAAACTTGAGAAATAGCCTTGGTGTTATTTGGGAAATGAGTTGATAAAATACCAAAACTTGAAGTACCAGTTTCAGAAACAATAATATCGTTTTCTCTTAAGAAATAAGATAATCTTTTCCAGAGGTAATCATGGGTTAATTTACCTTGAGGGCAGACTTGAGCAGACTTATAAGCATTTCTAGATGCTGGAATTGGTAAAACATCAATAGGAGATAAACCTGAAGTTTTTAAAGCAGCAATCAAACTTCTTAAAGCACCCTTCATTGCAACATGGTCATATACAGCACTTCTAAACTTACAGTGGTTAGAATGGAATTCAACAACATTACGAGTAGTGTAAGAATAAGAGAATGAACCAGTGTTGAAATCTGATAATAAACCACCTAAAGAGATAATACAATCAGCTGGTTCAACTAAATCTTTGACATCTTGAGCAGATAACGCACCAACGTATAAACCATAAAATTGATCATAATCTTCACCAAAGGAAGACTTACCCATTGGAGTTGTGAAAACTGGGAAGTTGGTTAATTTAGCCAATTCTAAAACTTCAGCAGTGGAATTATGACGAGAAACACAAGCATCAACTAAAATGATTGGTTTTTCAGCCTTCTTAATTAATTCAATGACATTTTCAATAAATTCAGATTCAACAATTTGATCATTTGGTGGAGGAGTTAATTGTAATTTGTAATCAGTTAATAATGATGCTGGAACTAACGCATCAGAAAAGTTACTTGGAACACCTAAATAAACTGGACGTTTAGTTAAAATAGCTGTTTGAATTAAATCATCAATATGCTTTGGAGCACTATCTAAGTGTTGTAAAACATACAATTTCTTGGAAATTTTTTGGGACATTGCAGTGAAATCATCAAATCTAGAGTCACCTAAAGTGTGATGTAATAATAATTTTTGTTGACACGCAGAAACAGATGGCATACCAACAATGTGGATCAATGGGATGTGTTCTGCATAAGCACCTGCAACTGCGTTGACTGCGGACAATTCACCAACACCAAAGGTGGTGACTAAACAACCGAAACCATTGATTCTTGAATAACCGTCTGCTTCATAACCTGCGTTTAATTCGTTAGCATTACCAACCCATTTGATTCCTTCAACTTCTTTGATGTGATCAAGGAGAGCTAAATTGAAATCACCAGGGACACCGAAAATGGAATGGGCACCTGCTTGCTTGACTCTTTCAAAAATATAAGCACCTAAAGCGATTTGGCCAGACATTTCGTTAGTAATATGAGATATGGAATGTTGTAATTAAACAATAATTTAACAAATTTTCAGTATATTGGATTTAAAAAAGACCAATTGACTTTGTTTTGATATGAACTAAAAAAAGGAAAAGAGAAAGTCTCAAATATGATTGCAATTGAGTTCCTGTGCAAACAGGATCTAGCATACCTTAAATACAAATGCCAATCCCTCGAAAGCCCACTTAAGGCCCACTCAGACCCATATCCCCTAGCAAATCCCACAACGTCATAAGCTGATAATCACGAGAGTTTTTCCGGAGTAGGATGGCGTGAAAAGAGGACGAGGATTATCCGGGAGTCACACTACATTTTGGGCGTGTGGCTCGGCATCTGCGGCTCGGCAGTTGCGGCTCGGCCGTTGCGGTTAGGAGGCCGCGACACTCAAACGTGTTGTGCTGGCTGAGCCGCGCGTGGGTATGTTTTGACATGTAACAACAGGGTGTTGTTTGGATGTGGAGATGCAAGATACAGGTTGGGGGATTGAAGGTGGAATTTTATTTGCAGGCTTCTATATTGCGAGAGAAGGACAGAGGTTTTATATTGAGCACAAGCAAAGCAATTTAATTGGTGATTGAGTTTATATGATGAGGAAGTTGGAAGATTACACGGATCCTGAGTTTACTGCCGCTGGTTTACGAGTGGTTGATTTAAAAAAGATTCTAACAGAAAACGGGATATTGTGGACTTCGAAGCAGAAGAAATCAGAGCTTTTGAAACTTTTTAACGATGAATTGATACCCAAATTGAAGAGCGAGAGGGCGGAGAAGTTGAAGCAGAGAAAGGGTGCTAAGAAGGAGCAAAATAACCGTAAAAAACGGAAGTTCAAGGAAGATCTGGATGACAGTTTAACATCTTGGGATTTTTTTGATAAAGAAGATAGGAGAAAAACGAAAGGTGACAAAAAGAAACCTCTAGCTAAACTAAGAAAAAGGCAAAAAATCGATCCTGATAATCCGTTTGTTAAGATCAAGCATGAACAAAAAGAACAGCATGGAGCACAAGAACAGCAAGAACAGCAAGAACAGCATAAACTACCACAAAATCTGGTAAAACAGGAACCGCCAGATGTTGGTAATTTAACGCAATATTCTGAGAATACGCCAAATAACAATATTTTTAACAGATCCAATGAAATCAAATTTCATTTAGATGAAAGTGATGAAGTCATAAAAAATTCGGACGTTCTACCCATTGCAAATAGCACGTTTACAGAAGATCAACCGACTAGCGTAGATAATACAGAGATAACAGTTAAAGATGAATCTAGAGGATCTTCATCTCCAGAAATAAAATTATTACTTGGACCCACTAATAAAATTGATGCTGAAGAAATCAAAAAGAACATCAAAATAAAGTTGGAAAAATTAAACTCTATACGACAAGAAATCAACCACGATATTCAATTAATCCAAGGTAACGACAAAAGTACTACTTTTTTGAATAGTACTGATAATATTAACACAGAACAATCTATAAATAATATTACTTTTGATGACGATTCTGAGTTTTTAACGGAGTTACAAAATGAGATTGATTTTGAAAATTCAAAATTAGAAATAGAATCAGGGAAAGTTTTGAATATGATCAATTCAAAAGAAAAATTCAAATTTTACAAATATCAATTTATTAAGATAATAATTATATGGTTTATTATTTTTTTAATGTCATTTATTGTTGCCATTTATAGAAGTGAAAGAATAAGAGTTGGCTTTTGTGGTTTTGAAAATTCAAAGGTTAAAAATTCTTTCTTTAATTTCAACATGAAATGTGTGAAATGTCCCGATAACTCCATCTGTTCCACAAATTCTCAACTTCAATGTTTTCCTGATTATATCATTTCAAAGCCCCTTTTTTGGAGTTTGTGGGGTTTTATTCCAACCTATAATAGGTGTTTACTTGATTCGACAAAAATCAAGAAAATTAATTCAATAGTTAAGTTTGTTATTAAACTACTCAATTCAAGAAATGCTGTTATCAAGTGTGGTCAAGGGGAAGATGAAGAAGCGGGTTTAAATTGGGATCAAATTCAGGAATTGACAGATTCTCAACTCATGATTGATTCCAATGATAAGCTTTACAATTATTATTGGGATAAGGTAAAACTAATCTTAACAACAAGGACAGATTTAAAGTTTGTCAAAAGAGACATGAAGGATATAATTATTAGGTCGATTTCACTCTCACAATTATCAATTAAGTGTAGATTCAAACTGATGGTATTGGCTATCCTGAAAAAATATAAGATATATTTTTTGAGTGTTTTGACAATCTTCTTCACCATGGCTTATTTTTTCCACCAGCTGAATCAGATTCAAAAGCGAAGAGATTTATATCGTCTTTTGGAAACGGAGATTTTGCAAAAGCTACAAACTCAACAAAAGCCTATTGCCAAAATCCAACTACGTGATTATTTTGCGCCCCAACTACGGAAATTATCGAAATCTAATAGAAATAAGGTCTGGAATAAAGTCGTCAAAGTCATTGAAGGTAACTCGAACGTCCATATTCAAGACAAAGAAGTTAACGGTGATATAATGCGGGTTTGGAGTTGGTCTTCTGCAGTGTAAAACTCATGTAATACCTGTTACCTGTATATACCCACATAAATCCATGGAAATCTATGTAAATCCATGTTAAACTCGTTAAAACCTGTCTAAGTCCCTCAAGTCCTGTATAAAACCTGTGTAGAACCTGTGCAAAACCTATTTGAATCTTCCTATATATAATATCCTTAATATTATCGTCCTCTGACTCATAGATATTTTTGTTAGCGATTGGTACTCATCCGCTGCATCATGAATTTTTGAACACTTGTAAAAGGAAGTCTGTGAAGAGAAACCACTTTTTCTTTTTTCTTTTTGGAATCTTCAGAAAAGATATCTTTGAATAGAAAAAACAAGAGGTGAAGAAGTAAAGATGTCTACATTTGGATCTATTTTTCGTGTCACCACATACGGTGAATCCCACTGTAAATCTGTTGGATGTATTGTTGATGGTATTCCACCAAATATGTCATTAACAGAAACAGATATTCAGCCACAATTGACTAGACGTCGACCAGGACAATCCAAGCTAACCACTCCACGTAATGAGAAAGACCAAGTTGAAATCCAAAGTGGTACAGAATTCGGTAAGACATTAGGTACCCCGATCGCAATGGTCATTAAAAATCAAGATCAAAGACCACACGATTATTCAGAAATGGACAAATACCCAAGACCATCACATGCCGATTTTACATACCAAAAGAAATATGGTATTAAGGCATCTTCTGGTGGTGGACGTTCTTCCGCTAGAGAAACTATTGGACGTGTTGCAGCTGGTGCAATCGCAGAAAAATTCCTGAAACAAGTAAATGATGTTGAAATTGTTGCATTTGTTTCAAGTGTTGGTGATTGTTCGATGGACAGATCATGTTTAAATCCTGAATTTATGGAATTACTAGAAAATATCACTAGAGAACAAGTTGATGAAGCAGGCCCAATCAGATGTCCAATTCCAGATTTAGCTGAAAAAATGACTAAAATTGTTGAAGAACATAGAGATAAACAAGATTCCATTGGTGGTGTTGTTACTTGTGTTATAAGAAATGTTCCTATTGGTCTTGGTGAACCTGCATTTGATAAACTAGAAGCGTTATTAGCTCACGCAATGTTATCAATTCCTGCATCTAAAGGTTTTGAAATTGGTTCAGGTTTTGAAGGTACTAAAATACCAGGATCAAAACACAATGATCCATTTGTTCAAAAAGATGATAGATTGGGTACTATTACTAATAACTCCGGTGGTATACAAGGTGGTATCTCTAACGGGGAGCATATTTATTTTTCAATTCCTTTCAAATCACCAGCAACTATATGTCAAGGTCAAGAAACCTCAACTTATGACGGTGAAGCAGGTACTTTAAATTCTAAGGGTAGACACGATCCTAATGTTGTGCCAAGGGCCATTCCTATTGTTGAAGCAATGGCAGCTTTAGTTTTAGCAGACTGTTATTTAATCCAAAAATCCAGAGAATCATCTTTTGGTGTTGTTCACTAGTCTTTTTAGTTCTAAAATACACTAAAATAAAAATATATAATATTTATAAAAAATTGTTTATTCCTGTCTTTACTCAAGCTTTTAGCTGTATGAACGAGTCTTCTTTATTTTCATTACTAGTAACTCTTTTTCTCATTTTGTTTTCGTAACTTTCCTTGCTACTTGAACTTGTACATCTTTCATTTTCCTCCACTGCTTTTGTATTACTGGTATCATCATCAACATCATTATCTGGATTAACAACGCGTAATTTAGATCTTCTTTTAGAACCAACCAAAATTTGAACATCTAAATCATTTATTTCTAAGTTCTTAATTGATCCATCCTCATCATCGCCTTCCTCTATGTTACTAAAAGCTTGTAAGTTTGAAGAAAACATTTCTTTGGCTGAGTATGTTGATAAATTAGATATCATAGATAAAGGTCTTTTTAGTGAAAAATTGGGTGATCGACTTAGAGATGAATCTGGAAATGAATTTGGAACCGAAGAGATTATATCACTAAGAGAGGAATTCATAGAAGGTTGAGTTTTATGTTTATCAATATTCTTCATATAGCGGTATTGTGGCAAAGTTTCCTTCATTTCCTTCATTTGCTTCAATGGAAGATATCCCAGATTCTGAGAATGAAATGTACTCATTGAATCATTCTCGGGTATATTATTAAGTGTTGAATTTGTTATATTTGGAAAAGTAAAGATATGTGAGTGTTTCGGTACTGCTGGCGGCGGACTTGTAGGCATATGTATTATTTTTGGCACATTAGGATGTGTACATAAATCTGGAGAAATGAATGGATTTTCATCAATGGTAACTCCTAATCTTTCCAAGTTGATTTTATCGTTTACTTCACAGGAGGCTGAAATTACGGAAGTCGATGACTTCGTAGAATTTTTCCTTGATAACGATTGCTTAATAAAATTGGAAGTGATAGATAATGATCTTTGAACTAAATTAAGTTTTTGATCCCTCCCAAGCATTGGTTCAAAAAACGCAAATTTACCAATTTGCTTTTCTAATTCACTCCGTTTTACCTTCCATGAATTTAAAGATAAATTATCATTTTCTTTAAAATATTTAAAATCAATTCTGTCAGAATTATAAGTGTTAGTACTTTCGAAAGATTTATGATCAGAATCATAAGAAGACAATGTAAGTTCTGAATTTTGTTTATGTTGGTGTTCATAAAAATCCACAATTTCTTTGACTTCTCTACCATATCTTTCCTCTTCCTTTTTTGCATTGTATTGCTTATACAAGTAAATGATTAGCACGGTTAACAAGATAACCATCAAAATTGGTATTATCACAGATAATGCAATAGTTAAGTTTCTATTAAAACGTGCTGCATTTTTAGTATCACTGACTAAATTGTTTAAATAAGAATAATCAATATCAGATATGTATTCTAAAGTTGTGGCATTGAACAACTCAATAGAAAATCTTGCTGTATTCAAACTTCTTTTGGAAACATTTGAATTATTGGGTACAATTGTTAGTAGAGTATCATATATTGTACCTGCGGCCAAAACTCTATCTAATGAGAGTGATGTATTATATTTTGCATTTTCAATATTGATCTCATCAATTTGACTGGTTAAATCTGTCCATTGCCAAAAACTTGTAGATATATCAAGTGATGAAATGTTAGGAGAAGCAAAATCTCCATTCAAATCCTTTCCTCCTAGCATCAAAATGGATGAGGCTTCGAACTCAGTTAATGTTTGGTTCAAGAGATATTTGTTTGTATTGTAAAAAACAGGTAAAACCAAAGAGTCTATCCTTGATGCAATTGATTGTTGTTTTTGTATGTTGCAAGGTCTCTCGGTCCAGCTGTTATATTGCCATAACGGAATTTCCATCATGGAAACCAACGTATTATTATTGGAAATACCTCCAAATAGAGCTTGAGTATTTGAATTAATTTGGATATTTGTTGATTTGTAGAACGGATCTGGTTGGATTCTTGAAGACGCATCAAACACTTGCCAAGAAAACGTATCAAGTCTTAACATTTGGCTTGATACTTCTGTTTTGTTTTGAGAATCGGCAACACCTGAAAAAATGTACACACCTGATAAATCAGAACTTGTAGACAAATAGGCCGAATCTTTGTAATATGATATATTAACACCAAGATCGATGAATTCCCATTGGTTTGTCACATTTAAATATCTATATACTTGAATAAAGTCTTCATTGGATTGACAAAACGATAATAGATCAGAGCTTGTCACTAAAACTTCACACATATTATTGGGTGGAGCACTGATAGTGTAATTGGAAACATCTTCACCAGAACTAAACTTGGCATTGAACGGTATACGAAAAAGACAATTTGTCCATGTACAATTTATCCCGTTATCCTGGTCATATAGATGAATATACAAAGTTCTATTATTGTAGTCATAAACTGTATTCTGCAGAGTCAATGCACAACAAACATCCAACAAATGATGCATCAAATACCATACAATCAAAAATAAAGGTCCGATCTCCATGGCTTCTTCCACTTTTCCACATGCACCTACTACTGAGTTGTACAAACACTCCGAAACTTTACCCTTCTGATCTCCTCATCTTTTCATCTCCTCAAAAACTCTTCAACTGCCATCTGCAGAACTTCCTTTTTCAGCATATTGCTATTGTTTACGTCCTGCTCGAAGCGGCAATGCTGTTATACTCTGCACGCACTGGAGATCTCACGATCTGACAGACATGGAGGCACAAAAAAGTGAAAAGCCATCGTTTGCTCGAGAACAAAGGTTGGGGCTTGTACATTGATGGCTTTGAATAGTGCCCGGTAATACATTAGCTCTGTAATAAACAACAGGTTTTGGACTTTGCGTATATTAGTTAGTTGAGTTTATTTACAGGCTTTCGAATCTGTTTTGTTGGTGAGTTATGACTAAGATGGCCATTTTGGATTGGTCTTACAGGAAGTTGTTGACACTGCTACTATCATGTGTTTTTATTTCGTCGTTTTTGCTGTTTTATGCTCTGACCCTAGACTTTAGCACACTGTCTGTGTCACTACTCCAAACCAATGTAAATTTGAGCGGCCCATCGAATGTTGTTGATGATGATATTGAAATCAGAAGGAAAATAAGAAACGAAGATCCCCAAGAAAAGATTGTCCAAGATGCAACATTTTTCACAATTTGCCGAAACTCCGATTTGGACGGCATGTCTCATAGTATTAAAACATTAGAATCCCGTTTTAATAATAAATATCATTATCCCTGGGTTTTTGCCAACGACGAACCTTTCACCCAGGAGTTCAAAAATGCGATTTCCGAGTTAGTTAGTGGAGATGTTATTTTCACAACTATTCCAAAAGAATATTGGGATGTCCCAAAGGATATCAGCCAAGATCATTTGAAAGATAAACTGGAAATGATGAAAAAGGAAGGTGTTTTATACGGCGGTAATCTATCATACAGACAGATGTGCCGGTTCAATTCGGGATTTTTTTACAAATTAAAAGCATTAAAAGACTTTACTTGGTATTGGAGAGTTGAGCCTGACGTTACGTTTCATTGTGATATCCAAGAAGATTACTTCAAAACCATGGTTGAAGAGAAAAAGCTGTATGGATTTTCATTGGCCATGATTGAAGATAAGAGAACAATCAGAAAGCTATGGAAAAGTAGCAGGGATTATTTTGAAAATCTAGAGGGATGGAGTTCCGATATTGAAGATGGAGATTCATATGACTTTGACGACGATAAAACTACAATGGGATTTATAGAACAGAATACAGACTTACAAAAGTTGATTAGAGGTGAATATAACATGTGCCATTATTGGACAAATTTCGAAATCGCCAACCTGAATTTCTTCAGAAATTCAACATACAACAACTATTTCACAACTTTGGATGAAACGGGTAATTTCTTCTACGAACGATGGGGGGATGCACCAGTCCATACAATTGCCGTAAGTTATCTTTTGACCCAAGACAAAATCAAATATTTTGATAACACAGGCTATTACCATCAAAACATCGGTAACTGCCCCCGTGAAAAAGATGTTTACAAGAAGTTACAATGCTCGTGTCCAAGGTTTAACGACTTCAGTTGGAAAAGATGGTCCTGTGTTCCACGTTGGTTTAAAGGTTTGGGACTGGACCCTCCTCATAAGATCCACAATTAATCTATTTATTTGCGAGTTTCTCTGCTCATCAATTTTATTCACCTAGATATTATTCACCTAAATATTATTCATACAGATATTTTTATCTCTCTCTATATATATAAAATACATTCTTGCATTAATTCATTTATAAAAGTATTTTGAAAAATAGCTAATGTCGTCTTGATCTGGCGATTCGACATGACTGTGAGTAAGCGAAAATCTGCGTGATTTCATTTGGTTCAATTATCCAATACATCAATGCTGTTTTCTTGCAAAACGAACGTCAATTGGCACATACGATGGGCAGCTACAGCCAGAATGAACATGAGAGAAGACTACTAGAACTGCTTAACTCGGCAGTGAACAGAAACAAATGTGGAGAATGTAAATCATATGATCCTACATGGGCATCGTGGAATCTTGGAGTATTTTTGTGTGGCAGATGTGCAAGTGCACATCGTTCTTTAGGCAGTGATATATCAAGAGTCAAATCATTATCAATGGAAGTGTGGTCGAATCATGAATTATCTGTTTTAGGTAAAATTGGTAATAAACGTAATAACAAATTTTGGAATGAAAAACAGGTTCCTTTTTTGTATGATTCTGATGATAAAGATGCTTTGATCATGTGGTTAAGAGATAAATATACGGGTAAGTATAAATATGGAGCAGTTTCCAGATTGGACTATAACTTGGATGATGACTGGGCCGATACAACCGATGATTATGGTAGACCAAGAAGTATGAATCGTAGATTTGATGAAGGGTTTGATTATTCTTCAACCACAAGATCAATGAAGAGAAATGTTAATAGATCTGCCTATGATAATGATTATGATTATGATTATGATAAGAAATACGACAATCAGAATTTCAGACCATCATTATCACAATCATCATCACGTTCAAGGTATTCTTCTCCGAATAACCGATTTTCTGGAGCTAAACAATTGACATTTACTAGACCATCCAATTCTGACTACCGTAGATATGGTGATCAAAACAGAAAGATGAAATTTGACATGGGTTTTGAAGATGAAGATCTAAACATTGAAGCATTATCTTTAGCTAATGGTAATATTAATGAAGCAGTGAAAATCATTAAACAAAGTGGGGTAAGACCAGCTTCTTATTCAAAGAATAATAGCAGTAATAATGTCAGTACTGGCCAAAATGCGCCATCATTGCCTCAAAGAAAGGAGGAAACTGGTGCAATATTTGATTCGTCAAAAGCAGGTGGTTTTAATTGGTTAGATGATACTACAGGTGTAAATAATGGATCCGCAACTTCCAATGACAAAAAAGATCAAATCTATCA
The DNA here is from genome assembly GCA_030563725.1 of Pichia awuae. Taxonomy (NCBI): domain Eukaryota; kingdom Fungi; phylum Ascomycota; class Pichiomycetes; order Pichiales; family Pichiaceae; genus Pichia; species Pichia awuae. Next base: position 59,125 of record JAJMJV010000026.1, read on the forward strand.
ATACGTCGACCCAACATCTGGTGCTGTTTATTATATTGATGCCAATGGACAACAATATATTGACCCAAGTCAATCACAACAACAGATGTTGACTCCTTTGCAACAACAGCAAGCACAGCAAATGATGCAACAACAGAATGAAATGTATACAGGTAGTTTTGCGGCTCCTCAACAAAACTTGAATACTCAATCCTATCAGCAGGGTAATCTTCCTCAACAAGCAAGTTTTCAACAAACAGGTTTTCAACAAACAGGTTTTCAACCACAATTTGGTGCTGCCACAATTGCTTCGAATACCGTTCCACAAAGCGAGTTAACATTAAATCAGCTTTTACAACAACAACAAACACAACAATATCAAAATCAGCAGTCACAGCAATTTCAGCATCAGATATTTCAACAACCTCAACCACAGCAAATGTACCAATTGCAACAACAACAGCAGCAACAACAACAAAATTATTTTACGGGATTTTGATGTTTATTGATTACTAAACTTTATACTTATTTAATAACTCTATGACACTCTATAAAGCTTTCTTTGAAAAAAATAAACCCCATCAAAGATAATTGTACCCAAGGATCCTAAAAGAAAAGGTAATTCTTTGTATAAAAATTCGATGTACGTTAGTCCTAATGGTACTTCCGAATAAAGGATCGACATAGCGTAAGTTGAATTGGCTAATAACGCAAAGGTGAATAACAAAGGAGATATTCCATCGACCGATTTTCTAAGATAGTTGTGATATAATTGCGGTACTCTAGAAGTACAGTAAATCAGTGTACATGACCAAGCAAAAATTAAACCTATCGTTTCAGAATCTTTTGAATTTATTTGCAATTGTTCAGAAATGGGCATAGCAGTTGCTGGAGAGATCGAAAGAAGGGCACTTGTTGCAGAAAAGACGTGTGATTTGTTGATTTTTGGTTTTATGAATGAAATGTACGATGTTTCAGTTGACGCATAAAATTCTGCTGTCGAATCTACTATGTCAATTGGTGTTTCTTGTAGTGAAATGCTTGATGATCTTCTTTTTCTGTTCTTTGAATTATAGTATATGTATTGAAAATCTAAGATGATGTCACAGAAAACAAAGTAAATAGACATCCAAATTTGAAAAGGAAGTTGTTTTGTCAAGACACAACCTATTACATTACACAAATCACCCAAAAGCCAGAAAAATAACAAATATGGGGACAAACCATCAACAGATTGAGACGTGTAATTGTGTACTTGTTGTGGTAAAAGAGCCACGATCCAGCAAAGGATCGATATGTATGATAAACCTGTTGCTGCAGTAAGCATGTAAAACCAAAAAAAGAGCAACAAATTTAAATTGAGTGTGTGTGGTATAATCTTTTATACTATAGGATGTCTTATTTTATACTATATGAATTATTCTTCTATACTATATGATATAATATATTATACTATATGATATATTCTTCTATAATATATAATATAATCTTTTATACTATATGATGTATTTTTCTAAACTATATAATATACACTATAATACACACATACACACACACATACACACACACATACACACATATATATGTACGTGCCCAGACACGTAAACGTATACAAAGGCATCGTGTTTAACACCTCCCCCTGTCATTTCTTATCTTATCTTATCTTTCAAATCACCAAACGCGGCTTGTTACATGCAGTGTTTTATTTTCTGTTTTCTCGGTGGCGATTGTTGAGTCATTTATGGAGTTTACAAGGTCTTCTTTGAGAATCATAGGACGGAGTTGGACCAGAGCAGGCTCGGACTTGAACATTGAAAGCAGGTTAGGCATGACATCGAATAACAATCCAATATTGCAGGCAACAGCATCGGAAACGGGCAAGGTGATATCGCATTTTCGTGTGGGGATGGAAATAGGGAGAGGCTCATTTGCCAATGTTTATAAAGGTGTGGATTTGAGCAACCACAACAAAACAGTGGCAATCAAGTCGGTTTTTAGGAGTCGGTTAAAAAACGAAAGACTCATTTCGAACTTGGAAATAGAGATAAAAATCTTAAGAAATTTGAAAAATCCCCATATTGTGTCGTTGTTAGATTGTGTTAAAACGGCCAACCATTTCCATTTGGTGATGGAATATTGCTCATTGGGAGATTTATCATACTTTATCAAAAACAAAAATCAATTGGCAGATTACCATCCGGTTATAAGAACGGTGTTGGAGAAATATCCAACACCGGAAGGCTCAGATGGATTGAACCAAATATTAGTCACAAACTTCATCAGGCAATTATCAACAGCCTTGAAATTTTTAAGATCACAAAACTTGATTCATAGAGATATTAAGCCTCAAAATCTCTTACTTTGCATACCTTGCCATACAAAGAAAGAATTCGTGGAAAATGGATATTCCGGTTTTTGGGAGTTGCCAATCCTCAAAGTTGCAGATTTTGGTTTTGCAAGATATTTACCTTCAACATCAATGGCTGAAACTTTATGTGGCTCACCACTTTATATGGCTCCTGAAATTCTAAGGTATGAAAAATATAATGCGAAAGCTGACTTGTGGTCGGTGGGCGCTGTTATATATGAAATGACAGTCGGTAAACCACCTTTCAGAGCTTCTAATCATATCGAATTATTGAAAAGAATTGAAAAATCAAATGATGAAATTTATTTCCCGGATAATCTTATAATTGATGCACATTTGATAAGGCTGATTTGTAATTTGCTCAAAGCTAATCCAATTGATAGAATGGGTTTCAATGAATTTTTTAGTGATCCAATTATCACTACCGTTGAAAAATTGATAGATTCACAAGATGGAGCTAATTCTTATTTTATTGAAAATGAAGAAATGTATGTTAGTGAATATTTAACAGGTAAAGGTCAAAAAATAGAAAAAAATAGAGATATTAAAAAAGAAAACACAGAAAAAAATAATAATTTAAAAACTCTAAAGCATAATATTAATGCTTTACCTTTACAGATCGAAAATTCTACAAGTGAACCATTGAATAAATTAGTAATCAGAGAAGAAGACGAAGAAATTGATGAAAGTAATGAAGGTGGTAAAAATACCCTGAATATGTACTCAGCTAATATTAATAGTCAGGGATTGAAATCCCCGGTATCTGGTGGTATCATCACTAAAGATACAGTCCAAAATAATAATATTACGGGAGCTTCAGATAAACCGGTGGTTAATATGTTAAAAACTCAACAAAATTTATTAAATAAGGTAAATTATAGGCAGAATAATTTAATCGTTGAAAAAGATTATGTTGTGGTGGAAAAAAGGAACGTTGAGGTAAATTCATTTGCCGACGAAGTTAGTAGAGCTGCTACTAAACAACAAGTTTTACCACAAACTCAACCATCTACTAGTTTGAGGAGATATTCATTATCTGTTAGTCCAAGTAGTGCCTTGAAAGATGTTCTTGATTATACATCTGAAAAATTATTTGGAGTCGCAAATAACATCAATGTTTCAAGACAATCAAATACTGCTGCTTATCCCCTTTCTAGAGAGGAACCCAAAAGTATTGATATTGATAAAATTATTAATAAGCGGATTCCTGATGTAAACTATAATGATTCAAGTACCATTATGGCTAACAAAATTGAACGGTTGGCCATGATGGCACATTCGATTAGTTTGTATGGTCTTGTTAAATTCAGTCAAGTTATTCCATTACCACCCTCAAATCTAGCTAAGAGCACAGATAAAAATATCTTACTTTCTTATGATAGCGAATATGATCCTCTTCAACATTTGGAAGGCTACAATATCGATAAAGATTATGATAATCAAAATCATAATTTAATTTATAAGAAACTATCTCAAGAAGGTTTAGTATTGTATTTGAAAGTGTTAACCCTGCTAAGTGAGGCAATTGAGGTATCTAATGAATGGTGGAATAAAAATAAATTCAGCAGTGAGATCACATCAAAGATTGGAGAATTGATCCAGTGGATTCGTAATCGATTCAACGAATCATTAGAAAAGGCTGAGTATTTGAAATTGAAAATCCAGAGATTTGAAGAAGAAGAAGGTGGATTAACTGGTACTAATAAAGATGATGGAGCTGATGAGCACTTCATTTGTGAGAAGATTATATTTGACAGAGCAATTGAAATAAGCAAAGATACCGCTCAGAAAGAGTTGGAGTTGACGGTCAATAACACATTGACGGATATTTCCGAACTGAAAAAATGTGAGACTTCGTATTCCATAGCTGTTTGGATGCTGGAGTCTTTGATTTACAAAACATCAGACGATACAAATAATACGGACGAAGTACTTGAAGCGGAGGACCGCAAAATTGTTGAGAACTTCATCAACAGTATTGGCACTCGTCTGCTTGTGTTGAAGGGGAAAATTGAAAGGTATGTTCAGACCCAAGGCCACAAGAAGTCTGTTTAATTTTTTATACTCCTACGGGAACAATGTGAAGTCGGCCGGGTTGGATCTGGGAGGCCGCATTTTTGGATTTTTATAAACTTGAATAACCTTATAGTAAAACCTTATATAGTACATCTTCGCAGGGTATCGAACTTTTACTAAAGCGTCTTCTATGATTGGTGCTTTTGTGATTGGGCCTCTCAACGTGTTTTGTTACGTTTGTTTGTGTTTTGGCGAAAGAGCATGGAAAAATAATATATTGCGATAAATTAAAACGTGGGTCAATTATATTTGCAACAAACGTGTTTTCACCGATTTGTTTTAATAATGGTAAATGTCTTGTACAAGACAATTAAAGAATACATGGTACCCCCACGTTTTGCGGATCGCTTGTAGAAAATTTGGGATATTGTAATTGATAGCAGTTGGAATTAGGATATTTAAAGTAACCAAAAGAACCTGGTTGAAAAGAGACGGGTATACAGAAGGGTATTTGAATAACAAACACCAAGAATACAAACCGACTCAATCCAATGAAGGCAATCAATCTTTATGTTACTCTTTCTGCAGTTTTATCTAAAGTTAGTGCAGCAGATGAAACAAAAGCCAGTGCAGTTCCAAGAACTTATTCAGCTTACGAACCATCTGCTTCTCAAATCGCCCAAGATGCAAAGAATGCAACTACCTTACAATGGACAAGTGATGTTGACGGCAAGTTGTTCGATAGGTTTGTTGTTATTTGGTTAGAAAACACCGATTTTAACCAAGCAGCCGAAGAACCTGACATGGCTTGGCTTGCAGAACAAGGTATTACATTAACTAATTACTGGTCTCTAACCCACCCTTCGGAGCCAAACTATGTTGCTTCTGTTGGTGGAGATTATTTTTCATTGAATGATGATAGATTCATTCAATTACCTAAGAATATTTCAACTGTTGCAGACTTGTTAGATGATAAAGGAATTTCATTTGGTTCTTATCAAGAACATTTACCATACACTGGCTATCAGGGATTTAATTTCTCTAACCAAGAAACTTTTGCAAATGATTATATGAGAAAACATAATCCATTCATGTCTTATGAATCTTACACTAGCAACAGCACTAGATTGTCTGTTATGAAAGATTTTGTCAACTTTGAAAAAGATTTACAAGACGAACAATTACCTCAATATGTTATCATTACTCCAAATATGACCAATGATGCACATGATAGTAATATCAAAGTTGCTGGTAAATGGTCAAGAGATTTTTTAACTCCGTTATTATCCAATGACTATTTTATGAAAAATACTTTAGTTTTACTTACTTTTGATGAAAATGAAACATATGGTGAGCAAAACACAGTTTTTTCACTCTTGTTAGGTGGTGTTATTCCTGATGAACTAAAAGGTACAACTGATGGTACCTTTTACGATCATTACTCCCAAATTGCATCTTTGGAAGCAAATTGGGATTTATACAATTTAGGAAGAAACGACGTAACTGCCAATGTTTGGGAACTGTTAGCTAAGTCTGCAGATATTGAAAATACTGATGTCGACACTAAAAATATGGTTAACAATGCTACCTACACTGGTTACTTATTGGATGATCAAATTGCAATTCCAGCTCCAAACGTTTCTGCTGTTAACAAGGCTGGTAACTCTGTATTGCCTTCTATTTCTTCTGCTTGGGCTGATGAGTTTGCAAAACAAGTTTCTGATGATTACTTCACATCTACTACTACTTTAAAGACTCTGGATGTTACTTTATCCAACGGTGCATCAATTTATTCTGAATACAAAGCAACTGCATCCATCACTTCTTCTGCGGCAACCTTGGACTCATTAACCTCATCCACTCATACTGCTGCTTCAACTGTTTCGGTTACTTCTCCTATTTCGGTTTCCTCTATTGCCTCAACTGCAGCTTCTGCTAATGCTGGTGTCGTTGAAGTCGCCTCATTTGGTGTTTCTGCTTTTGCTGCTTTAGCGTTTGCCCTCTTTATTTAACATTCAATTACATATATCGACTATTTATATCATTAAATAATCCTTTAAAATTATTATATGTTTTATTGACCTTTACTGTTATTGATCTTATTGATCAAACGATATTTCTTTGTTATTGTATCTTTTGATTTTTGTTGAGCCCCTCGGGATTCGGCTGAACAGGAATTTTTGGGCCAACTTTTCATCAGTTTTGTTGATGATGTTAATTTACTCAGATTCAGTTTTCTCTTGTGAAGGAAAACTTTGGTTATAAGATCACCATTGAAGGATTTGTAATGTCTACAAAAAGAATTAGAACCGCAATGAATATATCAAGACAACCCACTACTTCTTCATCGATTGAAGTAGAAGAATTGGAAATAAATCAATCCGAAGAGATCACAGGGACCAAAACCAGGTACCATAGGGAATTGATTGGATACCACGAACTTGCTGAGTGGCAGAAAGACAATGATTACATTACTCATGGATATGTAGGTGAAACCAATAATTATTGGAAATGTTTTGATGCTTTATTTTTTCTACACAATGAAACAGTCAATATATTTACACATCTTATACCAGGCGCTTTTTTCCCCATAACCATTGCAATTCTTGTTCCATCATTCTTTGCACATCAAAACTTTATATCCTATATTCCACCGTGGTTTGTAGACTTGCCTGCATTTACAAATACCGATGAAAAGGACAACTTCATTTTTTCTTTGTTTTTTGTTGGGTTTATGGGATGCCTATCATGTTCTGGTGTGTATCATACCATAAAAATCCACTCTAAGCGTGTTTCAACTGTTGGATCACAGTTGGATTATGCTGGAATATTGTTGCTTATTGCAACATCATTAATTGGCATTGTACACTATGCACTAATTGATACACCAATTCCAAAAAATTTCTTTATTTCTCTAATTTCACTAGCTGGTCTTGGATCTTTGATACTAACATGGAACCCTAACTTCAAGACCCCTGCATGGAGACATATCAGAACATGGGTATTTGTTTTATTTTCATTTACTGGCATCATTCCTATTTTTTACGGTTTGTGGATATACGGGTGGAAGACAGTTTCTAATAGATCAGGATTGAAGTTTGTTGGCTTAGAAGCCTTGTCATATCTTTCTGGAGCATTTCTTTATGCAGGAAGAATACCAGAACGTTTAGCACCAGGAAAATTTAACATAATTGGTCATAGCCATCAAATATTTCATGTTCTGGTTGTGTTGGGTGCATATTGGCACTTCCGTGCTCTTGTTCAAGCTTATATTATTGCTAAAACTGAAACTTTGGGTGGTGTATTATTATAACATATTTAAGTATATTTTTGCTGTCATTATATAGAAATAGTAAAGTTTCACTGGTATGGTCTATGATATAAAAATACGGCGTTCTTGTCTCCTACACCATCTCAAAATTTGCAAGCTTATTTCTATCAATTTATTTTCATCTACAGTATCACCTTTAGCAATAATAAAAATTTCATAATGCCCCAATTTACATGCAAAACCGGCAATTCTTTCATCTGTTTTTTGGATTTTCCATGTTTCATAAACTAAGTTATTTTGAAAGATGTTATTTATTTCTTCATCGTTATCAATAAAATCATTATTATCGACAATATCACTTGTCACAATTTGAAGTCTACGGCGTAAGAATTTGTAAACTTTAAGTAGATTGTGACGGACTTTTTTATTTTTAATACTAAATTTAAGAGACTCGGGGAAAATATATTGAACTAAACGTTTATTTTTAACTGTAAAATGAATAATTTCTTTATTTGAAAACATAGGTATCTGTCTACTTGTACTTTTTGTTGACAACGAGAGTGAATTCATTAATGATGAAAATGTTGATCTTCGTTTATTGGTATTCGAATTTTCATGTGTTATTTCTGTATTACTTTTGGTAACAATGTTATCCAGTATCACTCTACCGTTACCTACAAGACTATTCCAAATGTCTTTGTAAATTTTCTTATCAAAAAGAATTTCTTTTGATATTTCATTAGATATTTTCCTAAGCTCATTGAATGAGTCTTTATATGGGGACATTAATATAATGCCAACTTTTGTTTCGTCTTCGTCTATACAACGGTTTGCATTTTCAATTCCATGTAATTTGAAAAGTCTATCGTCATTCAACTGATGAAATTGGATTAGTGTATATAAATGACCATTGGAGTTGAATTTAGGCAAACAAATAGGGACCCAAAATGTTTCTGTTGTGATAAATTTCAAATCATTGTTGTTATTGTTTGATTTGAAAGTGTTTGTATTGTAGATCATTTCAAATAATATCATCAAATCGGATGTGTGCAAAGTATGTCTTTTCGGTCTTATTATATTAATTAACTGTCCGTTTGGTCCGACGACTAACCCGCATAAAAGCTCTTGTGATTTCAATTTTAGTATTCGGTTTTCTAGTTTTGATCGCACAGAATAATGCATCCTCAGACAAGATAAGCCACCCAATGTGTGCGATGGGTTAATATTATTTACAAGATCTTCGCAAATTGAGTCAAGTGTAAGTATGTCAGTATTTCCAAGTAAATTTCTCAAGTCAAAATTAGCGTATTTATTAAAGATTTTATCAATGTATGGTTTAGAGAGTGCAGATATAAGAAAACTGTAAATGAAATCTAACTGCTGCTCCAATTCTGTTTGTGTTGAGTTGTCATTTTTCACAATTGTCATAAGAATAATAGGAGATTTATCTAAAAAAGCAAATTTGATGGGAGATCCACTTATTTTATCAACAGATTCGATGATTCGTATAGTTTCATTCGATGATGAATATTCAAAAAATGAAACAATTGTTTGAATAACAGCCGAATAAACCACAAAAAGATCATATGATCCATGCATTGAGTAAATCGGTTTCCCTGCTGATGATAAGATAAAAAAATGCTGTCTTTTGCTAAAAAAATTATTAGGATCGGCATCTTCATCTGACTTTTCTAAGTCTTGACCTAGCTCATACGGAAATCCTTTGCACTCAACCTCATCTTGAATATCTAGAATTATGTTGTCTAAATCTAGATCTGTAATAGTATGCAATGGTGAACGTATTCTGGATAACGCATCATCTTCTTGCATCAAACTTGTATTTTCACTTTCTTCTGCTGGAAATTGTGAGTCGAAATGATCAAAACTTATATTTTCCAAATTGATTCTGCTTATAGGTGCTGTCCTCAATTCGTTTATCACTATTCCCGTATTTCCTGAATCCGCTATGCTTACAATTGATTTTGTTTTGTGTAGTTTCGACTCGTGTTTCTTGATACTCGAGTTACTTGCATTATCTTCGTATATGTTTGATTGTGTCGAAGTTATTTCGATACTATCGTCACTTGAAAGATTCGACGAAAAGTAATCATCCCGAAACTCTAACGGGCTAGATCCAAGTATTTCGTCCACCATTCGATGAGAATATCCGTGGGTTTTCCTTTTTATCTTTATCAAGAGAAAAATATGCCCATCAACAGGCGCCGTTTGTTTTTATCTTGAACGCATTCTATTATTTACCAAAACATGTTTCTTACAAAGCGATAAATTTTAATTTCTATTTTTACATGTATATATTATAACCGTGTGTTAAACAACTAATAAGTAGAAGCAGTTATGTCTATCAGGCATAGGAAGTCTTCTTCTTTACTTAAAAGACAAGCAATGTCGTCGAATGATGAACAGCAATCGATGATTTCGGACAATCCAGACGAGGTAGATAGAGATGTGGGAAAACTTGAAAAGAAACTCAAAAGAATGTCAATGCTGTTTAATCAAAAACCTAAGACAGAAGATTTAAGTATTTCTTTATCATCAAAAAGTATAAGGCAAGTACCTAGCTCTTCAAGCATCAAATTTGATTATTTGGGTGGGATTCCATTACCACAATCGATCAATCGTGCGTCTAGCATTTATTCATTAAAAAACAATTCAAGTGGTACTCTGGTTGACCGGTCAAATTTTGACACAAATTCAATTATGAATAGTAATATAAATAATGTGGAATTTAACAATGTCAGAGCAGGTTCTGGATTAGATGATATTTCCGAATCTTCCAGTATAGTCGGATCGGAAAAATCAAAGGAAGGTAAACTGAGTAGGTTCTTTTCTAAAACAGGCCATAAAGTCAAAAAATTATCGGATTTGAATAATGATAATGTAAATTCAGGATTAGGATTACATGGAAGTGGCACTTCTTATACGGTGAGTAACGGTTTGACTGGGCTATTGCAGCACTCTCATGGAATAAGTGACAAAGATATCAAGTCGCCAATTGGAAGAAGTTTCCCTAAAACTCCCGAGTCAAAGTTAACATTTGGTGAAAAATTGAAATCATTAAATTCAACAAAGTATAAAAATTATCACTATCATAATATATTACGAAATAAAAAGGATTCATTAAAAAATATCAAGCTTGGGTCTAAAGTAAATGATTTTATTGGATCGGGTAGCGGAAATTCTTATATACTGGCAGGAACATCTATTGCATTAGCGGATTTGAATTATACCGACATTGAAATATTGATAGCAGATGATTTATTAAATTTTGATCAATGTGAACAATATTGTGGATTTCTGTATTCTAGAATTCAGCAACTATTATTACCAATGTTTAAAGGTGAAGGGATAAAATGTACCATTGAAGACTTGACCAAATTAGTTAGTCTTTATGTTAGATTAAGAAAAGCTCAAGATGATCTTCTAAGGAATGGTGAAAAGGGATCTGGTAAGAATAATTTGAATGGGAATGCAAGTAATAGTAATACACATGATTTTAATAAAATGGTGGATTATGATCTCAAAAGTTTGAGCAGTGATGTTGATATTGGACGACAATCGAACTCACAAAGTTCTTTTACCGCTTCTGTGTTTGAAGAAATACAATCTTTAGATACACCATTAATGAAACCTAATGGATTTGCTAACTCCCCACAAAGTCTAGACATGAGTTCACCGGCCACATTTTCTCCCTTCCTTAATCTTGGAGGTATGCCATTTTCTGCATTCAAAAAAGTTTCAGAAGAGATTCGGGATATGCTCAAAATTAATATGAATATTATGATAGATCAATTATATTATGATAAAAATACAGATAAGATCAAATTTATTCGTGGATCTAATACCTTGTTGAGTAAGAGGAAAAACACATTGAATTCACTGACAAACTTCAGGGATGATGAAAGTTTTGAATTCAGTAGTATTGGTAATTTTACTGATGCGGGAAATAACTATGAGAATAATAATATCAGTTCATCATTCCTCTCGAAAGATTTAACATCAAATCAATCGAGTATTCAGCTACCAGTTATTGCGTCAAATCATACACGTACTTCATTTTCAAGCGATCATAATAATTTAAATGATACAAAAGAAAGCAATGTTAGTTCAAGTAATCTATATAATTTATCACATGACCCCTATGGTGAACCATTTGAAACCATCAATGAAAACATTGACCATACAAAAGGTGATATAAATCAAGCGAGTATCAATCAGAGTTTGTTGAATTCCGGAATGTTGCCAGCAGGCAGATTTGAAAAATGTGTAAATATATTATGGGATATATTTCAAAGGAACATTATGTTTGAATTAATAAGTATATTGTTACCTGTTGAGCTTGAATTTGCAAACGGACATCGAGATGTCAGTAACAAACATATGAAAGCCGATGCCTTGTTGTATAATAACGGCGAACGCATAACAACATTCACCAATACCAATATTCATCCTGATATCAGTGGCAGTTTACCTACAGGAGTGACTTCTAACAAAACATTGATTGGAACTTTGGGAGAATGGACAGATTTAAATATTCGTAATTTGGTATTGACCGGGTTCAGAGATAATATCGTCATCCCATTGTATGAAATCAATCGAAATTTCGAAGATGTTAAAATATCCAATATTGAAGAATACACCGATGTTTGCGGTGCAATCCATTGTTTTCATATTTTATCTGGCGTGGATACCGGTGATACAAACCAAAAGCTTGTTGAAAACTTGTTGGCCAAACTGGTCGGCATTGCCGAAAGACCCGTTAGTACAAACCCCAATCCCAACTCTACCACCAATAATAGTACAATTTGATTTCCATTACCTGATCCGGCAACTACTTCTATGGAGGCTTGGACATGTTGGTTTTCAAAACTATATGGGTATTTTTTTCCAGAAAATTCGGAGCCGAATTTTTTTCGCGAGCGAAACGGGTTATTTATTGAAAGGAATGGACGTTTGACAAGACATCCGGGGATTTAATATTAAAATTGAATTGAAATATATCAAGATCAGCAAGATCCAACTCCAAGATGCTTAGATTTGCCTCCCCTACTCTTAAAAAATCAATTAAGCCTTTTGCTTCAACACAATATGTCAGACATGTCTCTCACAAAGAACTCAAGTTCGGCGTTGACGGTAGAGCAGCTCTTTTAAGAGGTGTTGAAATATTAGCAGATGCAGTTTCTGTTACTTTAGGTCCAAAAGGTAGAAACGTTCTTATCGAACAACCATTTGGTGCACCAAAGATTACCAAGGATGGTGTTACAGTTGCAAAATCAATTGTTTTAAAGGACAAATTTGAAAATTTAGGTGCTAAATTACTGCAAGATGTTGCATCTAAAACCAATGAATCTGCAGGTGATGGTACTACATCAGCAACAGTTTTAGGTAGATCTATCTTTGCAGAATCTGTCAAGAATGTTGCAGCAGGTTGTAACCCAATGGATTTAAGAAGAGGTTCCCAAGCGGCAGTTGAAGCTGTCATTTCTTTCTTAGCAGAAAACAAGAGAGAAGTCACCACTTCTGGTGAAATTGCCCAAGTTGCTACAATTTCTGCCAATGGTGATTCCCATATTGGTAATATGATTGCTAATGCAATGGAAAAAGTCGGTAAGGAAGGTGTCATTACTATCAAAGAAGGTAAAACTTTAGAAGATGAATTAGAAGTCACTGAAGGTATGAGATTCGATAGAGGTTATATATCTCCTTACTTTATTACCGATGCAAAATCTGGTAAAGTTGAATTTGAAAACCCATTAATTTTATTATCTGAAAAGAAGATTTCTTCAATTCAAGATGTTTTACCATCTTTAGAAATTTCCAACAAATTAAGAAGACCATTATTAATTGTTGCAGAAGATATTGACGGTGAAGCATTAGCTGCATGTATCTTAAATAAATTAAGAGGTCAAGTTCAAGTTTGTTGTGTTAAGGCACCAGGTTTCGGTGATAACAGAAAGAACATTTTAGGTGATGTTGCTATTTTAACCGGTGGTACTGTCTTCACTGAAGAATTAGATATCAAACCAGAAAATGCAACTCCAGAATTATTAGGTACTGCAGGTGCAATTACTATTACTAAGGAAGATACCGTTGTTCTTAATGGTGCAGGTTCTAAAGATACTATCTTACAAAGATGTGAACAAATTAGAGGCTCCATTGAAGATTCAGCAACTTCTGATTATGAAAAGGAAAAATTACACGAAAGATTGGCAAAACTTTCAGGTGGTGTTGCCGTTATTAGAGTCGGTGGTTCATCCGAAGTTGAAGTTGGTGAAAAGAAGGATAGATATGATGATGCGTTATGTGCAACTAGAGCGGCAGTTCAAGAAGGTATCTTACCTGGTGGTGGTACTGCTTTAATCAAAGCAACTCAAATTTTAGATAACGTTAAGACTGAAAACTTTGACCAAAAATTAGGTGTCGATATTATTAAGGCAGCAATTACTAAACCTGCAAAGAAAATCGTTGAAAATGCAGGTGGTGAAGGTTCCGTTGTTGTCGGTAAACTATTAGACCAATATGGTGACGAATTCAATGTTGGTTATGATTCTGCTAAGGGTGAATATGTTGATATGATTCAAGCAGGTATTATTGATCCATTCAAGGTTGTTAAGAGTGGTTTAGTTGATGCCTCTGGTGTTGCTTCATTACTTGCAACTACTGAATGTGCTATCATTGATGCACCAGAACCAAAGGGTCCTCCAGCACAAGGTGGTGCTGGTATGGGCGGTATGGGTGGAATGCCAGGTATGGGCTTTTAGTTGAAACACTAGCTTTGATTTTAATTTCAACTTAATGATTTACGTCCTTTGTCCTTTGTACTTTGTCCTTTTTCTCATCTTGTTTTATTCATTTAATTCATTACTTCTTGTCTATATAAAATATACAATAAATTAGTATGTACTTATTTTCTTATTATCTATCTATCTTATTGTATTTTTAAAATGAGATTTCAAGTCGAGCGACGCTTTATAGATACAGATGTATATATATTTATATGATGTTTATTACTTAAATATGTATGTAGTTTAATTTGCTGGCTTACTTTAACAAGAGTTAAAGATGATCCAAATATCTAAAACTTTTGTTTCTTTTTTTGTTTTTGGTCTTATTAACAACGTTTTGTATGTGATTATTTTAACAGCTGCCCATGATTTGGTGTCACCAACTACTCCGAAATCTCTTATCTTGATGGCGGATATATTACCTGCCTTTCTGCTTAAACTTGTTTTGCCTATATTTGTAAACCCATCTATTGACAAAAGGAATGAAAATAATTGTTTGGAACAACAAAACCGAAGTGCCAATCTTGGTTTAGGCATCAATTACCAATTGCGGTTACTTATTATTGCTTTTTCTTCTAGCATTGGAATGTTTATTACATCATTATCTGTACCATTGTATGTTACATTGATTGGAATTGCTATAGCATCTGTATGTTCAGGGTTAGGAGAAACCACATTCTTACAATTGAGTCATTATTACAATAAGAATAATTCAAATACTGCTATTCATGGTTGGTCAAGTGGTACAGGTGCAGCTGGTCTTGTTGGCTCGGGGCTAATATTATTACTAACCACAATTATAAAGTTTCCAGTTAGCTGGGTTTTGAGGTTTTGTTCATTGTTTCCTTTTGTTCATTTATTAATTTATTATAGATTTTTACCTAGTCAATTCTTGAATTCCATATCTTTAAATTATGATACAAATGAGACAAATTTGATACAACCAAATTCACAGCATCAAAGTGGGATCGAGGCAAGTAGTGAGTTAGTGCAAAATGTTGATCAGACTATAAATTTAGGATTGAGACGTGAAAACTCTAATAGCTCTACTTTCTTAATTGATACTGACCAAAAATGTGTTAAAAATCATTTTCTTAATCACATATTTCCAAAGATTCGACAATATTTTTTTGTTTATATGCTACCCTTGGCAATTGTATATTTTGCGGAATATACGATAAATCAGGGTGTTGCACCAACTATGCTGTTTCCTATTGAACAGACACCATTTGATACGTTTAGAGATACATATGTGGCATATGGTACAATATATCAAGTTGGTGTGTTTATATCTAGATCATCAGGTTCATTCATACCATTTAAAAATATGTACTTGATGGGCTTTTTGCAATTAGGAAATTTAATTGTTTGTATTTTGCAAAGCATTTACATGTTTATTCCAAATATTTGGTTAATATTTTTATTGATTATTTATGAAGGTTTATTAGGCGGAGCAGCTTATGTAAATACTTTCATGAATGTTTCTAACGAGATAGATATACAAGATAGAGAATTTGCACTTGGTTGTGTAGGTATCAGTGATAGTTTTGGGATTGTTTTAGCAGCTGGTATAAGTATGTGGCTTGAGCCATCATTATGTAAATATCAAATTACATTAGGTCAAACATGGTGCTCTGAAAGATAAACTAAATTGGTGTGGGTTGTCGGTTGTCTAACATACAATTAATAAACACCAAGCATAAGAAACATTAAAAGAAATAAAATAAAAAAGTGATATATAAAACATTTAAAGGTTTTGACCGCTGAAATATTGGTCGATTTCACTAAATATGGAATTGATGTTTTCTTCATCAAATAGATTAAACTCAACATCGTTAATACTTGTCGAGTTTATATTATTGCCAATCTTACCATCTTGGTTTTGATCTAATGTGCCGTTTTTTCCGCCAATTGACTGATCACTTATAGCTGAAGTTTCTCTTTTGTCATTCTGTGATTCAGTGCCATTTAATATTTTATCTGCAGCCATAAGATGTGAAATTTTACCTTCTTGAAAATGCTGCCTAATAATTAGCTTTGTTTGATCTAATAATTTATTAACACTATCCAAAACTCCAAAGTTAGATTCTTTGGTTGCTTTGATGTAACAATAACAAAAATAAATCGACACCAAAAGCATTTTAGTAGTGACAAAAAACTTATAATCTGTTAATAAAATTGGAATTTCAATTGTTTTTTCATATAGATTGGTGAGAAACGCAGCAAAGTAACTGGGGGTTGAGTTTTGATCAATTAATGCTATTATATCAGGATCTGAAGATTCTTCAATTTTGTATAGAGCATCTTCTAATGACTTGATACACATTGGAAGTGGTTTGGGAAGCTGAAAAGCCTCTGTGCCTAAATTGGAAGCTAAATTGTTTTCTTTTCTTTGAAATCTATCTTCAGTAATAACGTTAAATATGAAAAGAATAGACTCAAGACCTAACCAATAAGAAAATATTTCCCTATTATAAAGCAAAAATCTATTACTTAGCTTTTTTTCTGACATTTGTAAAATAATACTGCTTCCTAAGAAAAAGGAGAGCTTCATTTTTATTACCGTGTTTTTTTTTATTTGCTTTATGATTTCTTGATTAAGCTGGTCATTAAGGATCTCCTTTGGAAACAAATTTTCTAGTGATTCATCTGATAATAATGAATTGAGATGATAGTTTAATAAAAAATAGCTTCTTAGTAATTTCAACTTTAAATTCAAAGACTCCCATTGGTTTTCATGTTTTTCAACTAAACTAATGTCATCAAAAAGATCAAAACTTGCAATTAATTTTGAAAGATTTGATATTTGGGCCATATATTCTGAGAGAGTGGACTGTGTATCTCTAAGCGTTACTAATGAGATTTTTCTAACAGTTTTCAAAACATTATCTAAATTAGGGGCAGTAGTTGGAAGTAAATAAATTCCATGACTGTATCTTTCATCAATCGTTGGAGGACATTGCAAAGTAACACAATATGATGCATCAACAGTTAACATATAATTCCATAAAGTTTTCAACGAATCCACTGGAATTTCCTTTGCAAATGCAAGTTCATTTTGTTTTGAGTTAGAGCCATCACATGGTTGAGGCTCCCAAAAGCTAACTTTATCTTGATTTAAATTCAAGCCAATTTCTTGGGCAATAGAAACTGCTGATTTGAAATATGGGTAGGAATTTTCACCAGCTATTCCACCACTTTGCGCATCCCCATAAACCATTAAAGACAATCTTAAGTTCAAAAGTGTGTAAATTGTAAAGATAGAAGATTTTCTTCTGTAATTTGAAGCGTTCATCAACAAAATCGTAATTTCATCATATTCTGACCCCTTATAAGGTAATGAAAAGTTGAAAGGTGTGTTATCATTTTTGGTGAAAACTGTAGTTAATGCAATTAAAGAGGTGATCAATGCAATGAAAGAATATTCAAATTGTTTATTAACCCCCTTGAAAAATATACCTTCTGGTTTCATAACAAAATAATGGTGGAAAATCAATTGGACTGCACCCATTGGTATATAAGAGTTAAATAAAATCGTATTCAAGTAGGATTGAAAATAATTCAATCTTTCAAGAACAGCATAGTAATTGTTACAAATCAAATTATCAATATCATGATTGATCTTTTGTTCCAATTCGGGATTCAAATTGTGGCCATGAATTTGAGCCTCCAATAATAAAAGTTCTCTATTGAAATTTTTTGACTTCCACAATTTTCTTTCATTGGTAATAAACTGTTTGAATGTCAACACAACATGTGGGAACAGCGTTCTTTGCATAAAAGAAGAAAAAATTGCTGCACGAATTTGGGTTCTAGAAGGTTTTCTGAAAACAACATGTTTATGTTGTAAACTGGTTTTAACATTTAAAATTGTTTTAGCAGTATCTGATCCATAAGAACCTTCATTGTTGTCAGTGTTATCTTCATTACCGATGTTTTCAACTTTGTCGTTACCTCTGTAAACAACCATGTCTTTCTTATGTTCAACATCTTCATCGGTTTCAACTAATGGACCTGAATCAGACTGAACAATCTTAATTGTTTCTTTTTGTGAACCAGTTGAATCTGCATTTTGTTGTTTCAACACTTTATAAATGTATGAACATTGGTCAGTAATTCCAGACTTGACACAATTTGAACATGGCTTCTGTCTATCACATTTGATTTTTTTCTCTTTACATTTAAAACAAACTAGAGACGCTCTGTTTCTTTGTTTCTTTACCTTAACAATTGCTGACATTATTGGGTTCTGTACTTAGCACTGGCTCTCTTGCTAGAAGAAGAAAATAACTGTCTGTTGTTATTGTTTGAAAACAGTCCAAATAAAAATATACCGGCGTTAGTGCGGCTTTTTCGGATTTTCGGATTTAGGATTTAGGGAAATGACAATTGATTTATTACCATGCCATATTTTATACACTTAATATAGTTTAAATAAACATTTACTATGCTAGAGTGGTATAGACTCTCTTTCTGACTTTGTCTGAAGAGGTGTCTTCTTGATTCTCATCTGCGTAAACATGGGTGTGGTCTTGAGCCCATCTATTTTGCAAGAATTTCAAACCTTGGACATTGAAACCAATATCTAAAGTGCTTGTCTTAATGAGATTTCTAAGTTGGGTTTTCAAACTTATGATTTCGTTCTTGAAAAATTCATCATTCTGACTGATCAACTCCATGTGGTTTGAGCGTACACAGAAAAATAACGTACGGCAAATGATATTCAATCTAGATGTGTTCTTCTGCAATAAATCGTTATTTTTAGTCCATTGGTTAATAGCTTTCAATAATTTAACCGTGTAACTAAAAGGTAAAACTAATAAACAATCTTCCAACTGATTTGGTTTGATCTTACTCAATTCTGTAAACAAATGCTCACTCGGAGTGGTATTCATTGCCTTTAAAAGTGCGTTGTCCTCGTTGTCGAGCATATCGATTGCTTCGATTAA
Source organism: Pichia awuae (assembly GCA_030563725.1). Classification (NCBI taxonomy): domain Eukaryota; kingdom Fungi; phylum Ascomycota; class Pichiomycetes; order Pichiales; family Pichiaceae; genus Pichia; species Pichia awuae. The sequence goes on from JAJMJV010000026.1 coordinate 78,511, forward strand.
CTTTTCACTTGCCTTTAAATTCTCCATTGTCTTAGATCTAACAGCTTCTGCATCATCTAAATCTTCATCTTCTTCTTCTCCGTCTTTCTTTCTTGGCGTTATATCATCACCTTCTAATGAAGTCAAAAGTTCAGTTTCATAAAGTTCGTCCATTTCCTTTTCACGCTCTTCTTGAATAAAAACTTCATCATTATCTTGTTTCCAAACTCTAATACTGAAATCGTGAGAAACACTAATGAAAAATTCGGCATCTGAACTTATTGATAAACCCCAGACTTCACCTAAATGTGCAGCAAATTTTTGTACTTGATCAAATTTATCACCATCCCAATATTTAACATATTTATCTTTTGAACAAGTTAAAAAGTTATGGGAATTTGGGAAAAATTTAATATTCATGATTGAATCATCATGGGCAAAAATAGATTTGTGACAGTCACCAAAGTCTAAACCCCAAATTCTCACGTTTTTATCTGCAGAACATGTAATGATCATCTTAGAATCAAAAGAAATATCACAAGATAAAACCGGTAATTTGTGACCATATAAACTCAAATAAAATTTAAGGGTATCAAAGAAAAAGATCTTAACAGTATTATCCATCAATGAAACAGCTAAATATTTAGAATCATTTGATATTTTCATCGAAATTATACTTTCGTTTAATTCAAGAGTTTTCACATGTGATAAATTCAACTTTTCTTCTAAAGCATTAACCTTGATTTCCCAATATTTAACGTTTTTATCCGATGATCCTGTTAAAATAGTTTTACCATCAGAAGTGACTTCGATTGACCAAATTGAATCATCATGTGCATTTTCAATATGATGAATTGTTTCGGATGTTGATAAATCAATTAATTTCAAATCCCCATTTTTCAAACCAACAATTAATAATGATCCACCTGGTAAAAATTTACCACAAAGAATGTTACCAACTTTTTCAATTGATCTGATACAATTTAAAGTTTTTAAGTTCCAAATTTTAATTTGGTTATTTGAACCTGTATATAATAATGAATCATCATCATTAATATCAACAGATCGAATGTCTGTTCTATGACCTGGACGTTCAACTGAATATTTTAGGGTTGAAATTTTGTCATTTATATTATTATGTTTCTTGATATTTTCAGGTAATCTTATATTCCAATAATTAACAGTATTATTTGAATTGTTTATAATTATATCTAAATCTTTAGAGTTGGCTTTTATTAAGCATATATTATTAATCTTAGAATCTGTAAAAATAGTTGTGAATGGGGTTATTAACATCGAAATCTTAGAATTTTCTAAAGATTCATTTACTTCTTCTTCGGTCATACCTTTTTCAAGTAATCTTTTAGTTCTCTTAACAGTTGCCTTTTGAATTTCTTGAACTGATCTCAATCTAAATAATTCAACTGTTTTATCGGAATTTGCTAAGATTAAAAGTTGATTTTTTGAATCAAATTTAATATCAACAACTCTATTCTTACTTTGTTTTTGAAATTCACCAAATTCTTTCAATTTATGGCCATCGTCTAAGTCGGAATTAAATTCCCAAATTTTACATTGACCATTCAACCCTGTGGTAAGAATAAAAGTTCTATCATCGTTATAGGTGAAAACTGACATTGCCCAAGATTCTCCATTATGAGCTAAATGAGTTTCAATACATTGATTAATTTTTAAATCCCAAATTTTGATCAGTCCATCTTTGGAAGTTGAAATTAAATAGTTTTCATCAAAATAATGAATTGAGGTAATTAAATTTTTGTGACCTTTAAATTTGATTAAACCGGTTTCAGAAATCAAATCCCAAATAATAATAGTAGTATCATTTGAACCACTAATTAAACTTGTACCATTAGGATCGAATTCTAAACATGAAATTGAAGACTTGTGACCTTGAAATTTGATTATAAGAGAATTAGTTGATAAATCCCAAACTTTAATATCACCATTAGATAATCCCATTGCCAGCAAATTGGCAAATGGAGAATATGCGAGTCTCGTGATTTCACCTGGCGGTGATGAAGAGGAAGAGCTTAGGGAACCCGGAGTTGCGGTATCTATAATTGAAGAGATTTTGGTTTGAGTTTTATAATTCCATTCAATAATCGAATCTAACGCAGACGAATAAATTGTTTTTTGATTGGAATTATAAATTATATTGGATTTTGATGAAATAACACCAAAAACTGCATCTTGAACATACCTTGCATATGATTTGACCATTTTTTGTTATATGAAATCACCACTATTCTATTATCTGTGTCTTTTTGTTTCTGGTAATTTCTATAGCAAAAACAATAGAGGCTTTTATGTAGATTCCACTCTTACGTCTTTGGCTATACTCAATTTCCAATCAACAAAAGCTATGGAAACACTGCAAGTAGTTAACTTGTAGTGAATAAAAATTTTTCAGTCTCAAAATTTCTCAGCTCAAAATTTTAAAGTCGCCCAAAAAGGAAATCAACAAAATCGTCCATTAAAACAGGCCAAGCAGCAGATTCAGAGTGAGCGTCAAGGTCTGATAATGGGATCGCAAAGAAAGAGAAAGACATGTCCCACTCATCACTGCTAATGTGTGTCTTTTGTGGTGCATTTTTGCATAGTAGAAAATCGTTGACAAATTTTGTGACAGTAGTTTGGACTCCTTCTGTTTCCAACTTCAGGAATTGTTCACGGTAAAACACTTTCCACAGGGCTATTGCCTCCTCTAAGTCTAATTTCTTTTCTGACTTGTCAAGAGCATACTTGAATCCAAACTTGTAAACCTCCTTCATTAGTTCCTCGTCATTTTTGGCTTGGCTCAAGTATTTGGACATTCCTTCAATACTATCAACTTTTGCATCGAGATTAACCCAGTTTCTAACAAAGCACTCTCTATTGAACACTCCCGTAGAAGGAGATTCCAGAATGTAAGCAGCAATAATGGCTTCAACGTCACTTTCTGGATCGACGCCTAAATCTGTAATATATGCAATGGCACCCTCAATATCAATTTTATTAGCATCGTTAGTTTCTGCATATTTACTGAATATCATTTCTATCTTGGATTCACTGTTCACAATATCTCGGTCCTGTGCAACATGTCTATGAGCATTCGTAAAATACTCATCAATTGCATTGTTGAGCCTCATTCCGTTTTTGTTCAAGTAATATGTTGCAACGGAAACATCATTACATCCTGTAATTTGCTTAAACTGATACATGGCACTCATAATTTTACACGTAGTCTCCCCTGATCTAGGTATATACTCTTGTATCCCTTCTTAAAACCCATGAGCCTGTCTTACTTCAGCTTGGGATCAAGGAGATATTCTATATAGGACGCGAGCTTCCCGTTTGGGAAAGTTCATTAGGACATGTTGCAAGTTGATTGAAGCATTGGCTATTGTTTTTGGCTAAAGAATTAGGGGAAACAAGGTCAGGTTTTTGAAAGGTGGACATGTCAATGGTGGATATTAGGGATAATAAAGATGATGTGATAGTTCAGGACGATACTGCCGTGCTTTTGGAATGGCTGTCGTGCCAAATTCTGTCGTTAGATATTCCTAATGATATAAATATGCCATGTGAAGTTCAAAATATAATAAACTCCACCTCAGATGGACATATATTTTTGCCAGTATTCCAAAGAATATTATACTCTCATAGCAATGATGTCAAAAGTTATTATGGGGGTGATGTGATAGGATTTCTTCAATGGATTGAGTTTTCCACATCGCATTTAAATTATCTCTACATGTTTTTCAAATTTAAAAACAAGGAGATGGTACTTCTAAAACAGTCTGAATTTGCAGTGTATCAAGGATTTATTAAAACCATATGGGACGACATTAAAGGATATTTTTCCAGTCCAGCGGGGTTTTCCCATATACATCAGGCATCTAAAATATTTTTAAAAATCAACTTAGTTGATGAGCTTGATGCCCTTGTCTTTCAAGTATCGAAATTTAAAATCATTCAAAAAATTGATGAGTTATACATGGAAACGCCAATATTTGGAATTTTGGAAGATTGGATAGTGTCACACCTTTATAATTGTTTGGAAGGTTTGGTTTCAATTAATAATTCAAGTATTTTTAAAGATACATTATTGCTCATTGCTAAAAATACCTTAATATCAAAAAGAATAAACCATCTTTACATTCTGGTCGAAACTTATCCCGAATCTATTGATACACTAAATGAGTTCCATTTGTGTTTAACGAAAAATAATCAAAAAAATTTACTTGTTGACACTTTTATTTCTAGCTTAAAAAATAAATTGCTAATTCCAAGTATAAATTCAACTGATATAATTCTTTATTACATCAAAACAATACATTCATTTTTGTTAATTGATCATAGAGGAGTTTTGCTTGATAAAGTTGCTAGACCAATTAGACGTTATTTATGTTTAAGAAACGATACAATTGAGAAAGTTGTTGATGGGTTATTAAACACAGACAAATCACAAAATAAATTATTTGAATTAAATGATGAATTACAAAAAGATCATTTAGATACAAATGACCCTAACTCATTTTTGAACCAACAAAGAAGAACGTTGAATTGGCAACCTGATCCGGTTGATGCATTGCCGGATTTTCAAGTGGGAAAAATAGATGACATCATTGATTCTTTGACGTCAATATTTGATGACAACAATTTATTTATCAATCAATTTGCAAAAATATTTTCTTTTAAACTGTTGAATATAGAAAATTATGATATTACGCAGATCATTCAAAGCTTGACGCTTCTAAAAAATAAATTCACAAACAACGATTTTAACAAGATTGATATAATGATAAATGATATTATTAGGAGTGAAGATTTAGATATTCTAATTAATCGTAATTCTTTACCCAATCAAAAAGTGCATGGAATTTTTTTAAGTCATTTATTTTGGCCAAACTTGTCCAGCAACATAGCTGCATTTGAATTTTCCTCTGAAGTCAAAAATCACCTTGAGCTATATGAAAAGCATTATAAAAGTGTGCAAAAAGGGCGTAATTTAAAATTACATCCTCAATATTCTCTAGCTTGCATCGATATAGAAATTAATGGAATTTCAAAAACGTACAACATTACTTTAGATAAATTATCAGTCTTGAATTTATTTAACGAACTGAAAATACCAGTGCTAAAACTTGGTATTATAATGGTAAAACTAAAAATGCCACTTCAATTGGTTAAAGCCAGCATAGATTTTTGGGTTAATGAAAATGTCTTGGTTGAAACCAATGGTGGGTGGAAAATAAATGAATAAAGTGATATTTGTCAAGTCTATAAAATTTTTTGCTACATAAACTAAATTTATACATTACTTTTTACTAACTGTTCAATGATTTGTAAAACATCACTACCCTCTTGGGACTTTGGATCTTCGAGTCGTAGTTGAATGGTTTTATCAAGTAAAAAACGTAATTTACCGATAAGAACCGCATTTTTGCACCATGTTCTAATTGGTAGCCAATTATCCATTACAATACCTCGAGATTTTGAATGTGTTGTGCCTTTACTTAAATCATAAGAAATACTTCCACCAAATAATAAAACAGAAATAGTGTTACTTGGAGTAATGCCATGCATGTATAACTTGGTAGTCTCTTGAGAGTCGTTAAAAACAATAAATGAGCTGGAGCTTGACTTCTCTTCGTTAATGAATAGTGAAGACGATGGGTGCATAAAAATTCTTGATGATGGATAAACACCTTCCTCGGAATCAATTTGTTTTCCTGATTCTAATAATCTTCTGTGTTTTTCATTACGTGCCCAATACTTAATTTTTGTAAATTCAGGGTCAAGTGCAATTGCACCACCTATACTTTGAGCATATTTAGTCTCAGGTAATTCAACTGATGCAATTTGTGGGTATAATGCAGCAGTTAAAATACTTTTCAGAATATTTGTATTTTCATTATTTCTGTTAAGTGTATCAAGTCTATCATTTTGAGAAGCTTGTCTAGAACTATAAGAAAATGAAATAAATCCAATTTCCTTCAAATTGCCCAAGTACTGCAATCTAGTGGATTCAATATCATTCATTCTTAACATTGAAATGAAGTTATCTCTGCAAAAAAGTCTACGTTCCTTCATTGAAGCCAATGTTTTGAATTTTTTGAAAGCATTCAAAATTGCTATCATATCACCGTTATCTTTACTGAATCTTTGCTGAATCTTTTTCATTTCAGCTCTATCATCCTGCTTACAGTTAAACGGTGAGCCAGTTACACCAATCGCTGCTAAGGTTAAACAACTTTCCAGACAGCCAAAGATGCACCCAAAAATCAAAATCTTTCCTGATTTTAAATCGGTAGGTAGCATGGAAAGATATTTACCTAACACAGTCAGGTCATCATTATTATGATTTAATGCACCGATATCTGTTAAAATTCGCTTTGCATTATCTATATTATCCTTGTGTGGCGGGTCTAAACCATTTTGCAAAAATTCATACACGTTTTTAACGCCAATTGCTTTCACAACCAAATAAATAGATTCCAACTTAGTCCTTTTAATCTCAGGAATTGGTTGAGCATGCATTTCATCTTCAGTATTTTTAGTGAAGAGCTTATAACATATTCCATTTCTAATTCTTCCCGCACGACCTCTACGCTGTTTGGTTTCAGCTTTTGAAGCCCAAATCTCCACAAGTTTTGTACTATTAGACTGCGCATGATACTGGACACTTTTGACTCTACCCGCATCAATAACAACAACTGCGTCTGGAATAGTGATAGAAGTTTCCGCAATATTAGTTGATGCAATGATCTTACGTTTACCATAAGGTGCAGTTTCAAAAATTCTTTTTTGTTCTTGTGAACTTAAGGCAGAATGTAATGGTAATTTCCAAAATCCTTCGTCTTCAATGTTTTTCAAACATTTTTGAATTTCCATCGAACCTGGTAAAAATATCAAAATAGATCCTGTGTCATTTTTAGCTGTTAAATCATCATCAACTTTATAAATCAATTCACTAATTAAATCATAATTAATATTACCAGATTGAAAAAATTTAGAAGTGGAGGATGGCTTAATCATATCATCTACATCATCTTCTTCATAATAATTATTAGATCTATAATTTGAAATTTTAAAATCCGTTTTTTCAAGGACCTCATCAAGGTAATGATCTTCAATTGGAAAAGTTCTACCTTCAATGTGAACATGAGCAATGGATTTTAAATTATCATCAAAGTAACCATTAAAAATATTTTTATCGATAGTTGCAGACATTAAAATGATTTTTAATTTTGGATAATTCTTCATCATCTTTTTAAGGATAATAAGTAAAAAGTCACTGTCAATTGATCTTTCATGAACTTCATCAATAAAAATATATCCCAAGTTTTTGAAAAATGAATCATCATCCGATGTCTGTTTTCCAAAAACGGTTTGAATCATTCTCAACATTACACCAGTAGTGACAAAAGAAATTCTGGTTTGATCAGTTGTTTTATTTTCACCACGAATAATATAACCAGTCTCTTGACCACACTTATCGACTCTTTCATCAGAAATACGTTCTGCTAATCCAATAGCAGAAATACGTCTGGGCTGAGTACAAATCATGGTGGTACTGTAATCATTTTTTTCGTTTAAATAATCAACAACAAATTGCACTATTTGAGTCGATTTACCGGAACCTGTTTCACCGGTAACCAAGCAAACACGGTTATCATTTATAACTTTAACAATTTCTTTTCTTTTATTCCAAGCAGGTAATTTTTCACGTCTTTTAACAGATTCTTTATAATTACCTAAACTTAGTCGTGATTGATAATGTTGTTCAATTTTCAAAGGATTAATTTGCTTTCTATAACTTGATTTATTTTTTTTAAATGATTGCACATTGTTTTCTTGGGTCGTATTATTTTTTTCATTACTTTTATTCGATGGAATATAGAGTGGCCCTGGGTTTTGGATAATTTTTAAAATATTTTGCTCTAGCCAGTCAACACATGAATAAATGTATGGCATACCAAAAGCTCCAATTTCAGTTAAATATTCAATGAGTTTAGAAATGATTGCAATCTTTATGTAGTTTGGTAAAGAATAAGAACTATTTTGAACTTTTAAAAACATACCACAAACATCAAATGGATATGATTGAGATTTATAAACTTTAAGTGAAAGCAGTCCAAGCTCTAGACCAATAGGGGATAATAAAATTTCATAAACTTCATCTTTTGGTGGGTCTTCTTCTTTGATTTTAGACTCATAAATAATTTTCAGACTATTTTTTTCATCATTCCATTCATTTATTGAATCAGAAATTTCGGACTCATTAACTGCAGTTTTAAATTTTGACAAGCTGTTCGTCAGATAAACAGCGGATTCCAGCAAATTATAGTTATTGAATTCTAGACTTGAAATTGCATCATTTCTACTAAAACCTCCTTCCATCAATTTTGCAATTGAACGTTCTTTATTCAAGTCTTTGGCAATTTTTAATTTCACATTAGAGTCGGAGTCATTCTTAGCAAAAGAAAAGGGTAAGTCATCTTCTGGTAAATGGAAAATTAGCCATTCTAAAGAATCTTCAAATGTATAAGTATAGTTTAATGCTTCGTTGACGTGAGTTTTTCTGAAGCCTAAATCTTCTAAAATATTTGCATATGAAGAGTTATCATCAACATGTTCATGGATCATTTGGTCTTCTTCGGACCATTCAATATGGTTTTTAATTGCATTCTCAATTGAGAGCCTTAATTCGGGATCTATATCAAAAAGAGTGCTTCTGTCCCAAACTTTTCTAGGGAACGAAGTACCACTGGATATTTTTGGCTTTTGTTTAGACATTTCTGAAGTTTGGTGGGTCTTTACTGCAGATAATTTTATATCTTGTAATTTCATAGTAGAATTGGTTGGTTTAACGACATTTTTTGAGCCACTAGTTGCGGAGGATGATCCGATAACAACAGTTTGTTTCTTAACTTTTGCTAACGTTGCCTCTTGGACTTCACGCTGTTTTTTCTTGGCAGCGTCTTCCTTTCTCTTATCCAACAATGAAACAAAGGGATCATTTGCATATTCTAATCTAGCTCTAGCAGGATCTTCTTTGACTATTCTCTTTCTTTCAGCTTCTAGATCGCTCCATAAATTTTTATGATTGCTTGGTAAAACCATGTGTAAATTCTTGTTGAATGCAATTCTATGTAGAGCATATGTGGCCCCAAAATGACGTGCTTCCAGTGGAGTTTCTTGCGGTGGCACTATTTGCTTTGGTGTGTGAAATTTGATCTGGATATTTTCTTTTGTTTTGGGATTTTCCCATTGAAGTTGCGGTACAGCAATGAATCCTTCTGGCAATTTTTTCATATCATATTCAACTTTACCCCATTTCTGTTTTTGGCAGTGTTCGTGCAACAGAGACCCCGGTAACTTACCTGTCCAAGACGTCGTTTGAGCAACTAATGCTCTACCGTTTTTCGCCGCCTGTTTACTGGCTTCATTGATGTTTTTTTTTCCTTTTGCACCTTTCCCATTGGTGTTGGCTGCCTCCTCAACTTTCTTCTTATCTGCAGGTGGCGTCTTCTTATCCTTCTTCGCCATCTTGCTTTCCAAATATCTATTCTGGTCTTTTCACAGTAATATGTCAATGAAAAATATTCATGTACTCACCAGCCGTACTTTTTGGGTTTATATGCAGCACCAGCCACACGAGGCCCTGAACAATCAAAAAATACTTTCTTAATTTGGACTGTTGTAAGAGATTGGATTGTAAGCTTGTTTTTACAAAAAAAGTGGACATTGGCAGAAGAGCTCAAGTGTTCCATATATGCAATAGAGCAACTCTTTCCAGCTAACGATAATTCTTTTATTTATTTGCACTGTTTGTTTTACCTCTAATAGAATTAAAAATTTTAAATTGGCTCAAAAACATACATTTCATCTTTAAGTCGTTTAGAAGAATAAGGGAAAATAAAGGAAAATAAAGGGTGAACGGGATTTTATTTACCTTCTGTACATTGAATTTACATAGATAGATTATAAATATTCATTAGATTTTTTTTTCGGCATTTTATTGTTTTGTTTTATACATAATAAATTGACATGGTTTGGGATCAAATTGATACTACAAAAACACATGTTGCATATGCGGTTGTTGCCGTCTTCAGTGCAGTATTTTCATTATGCTCACTTTTTGTGAAAGAAAAGCTTTATTTGGGTGAAGCATCTGTTGCAACGATATATGGTTTGATAGTGGGGCCACATTGTTTAAATTGGTTTAATCCGTTAAGCTGGGGTAATTACTTTTACATTACTTTAGAACTTTCAAGAGTGCTTCTATGTATTGAAATCGTGGCTGTTTCTGTCGAACTACCCAAGAAATATGTTTTGAAACACTGGTTTCCATTATTTTTATTATTGATTCCTTGTATGACTGCAGGGTGGTTGATTATTGGTGCTTTTATTTATGCTATTATACCGGGGCTTACATTCGGTTATGGTCTACTAATTTCTGCCTGTATCACTGCAACGGATCCTGTTTTAGCTCAGGCTGTGGTTGGTAAGGGTAAATTTGCTAGAAGAGTCCCTGCTCATTTAAGAAATCTCTTGAGTGCTGAATCTGCCTGTAACGATGGTGTTTCGGTTCCGTTTGTTTACTTGGCCTTAAATATTATTCTTCATCAAGGAAATTCATCAGAAATTGCAAAAGAATGGATTTGTGTTACTGTTTTATATGAATGTCTTTTTGGTTGTATACTTGGATCACTGATTGGTTATATTGGAAGAAAATCTTTGAAGTTTGCCGAAGATCATGATTTAATTGACCGAGAATCCTTTTTGGCATTTTATATTATGTTAGCTCTTTTGTGCTCAGGCTTTGGTTCAATTTTGGGTATTGATGATTTGTTAGCGTCTTTTTGTGCGGGTACTGCCTTTGCATGGGATGGTTGGTTTACAAAGAGGACCGAAGAATCCAACATTTCTACCGTTATTGATATTTTGTTGAATATGTCATATTTTGTTTATTTTGGTGCTATCATTCCATGGGGAGATTTTAATAATGCTGCGTTAGGTCTTGATTGTTGGCGTTTAATTTGTTTGGCGCTTGTCGTGTTATGCTTGAGGAGAATTCCAGCAGTTTTGATGACAAAAACCATAAATCCTGATATAAAGAACTGGAAAGAGGCTATTTTTGTGGGTCATTTTGGTCCAATTGGTGTTGGTGCAGTTTTTGCTGCGATTATTGCAATTTCGGATTTAGAAGCTGATGTTTTACATATCACACATGGTCCAACAACGAACTACCCGACTGAGTCTGAATATTATCAATTAATTCGGATTATTTGGCCCACGGTTTGCTTTCTGATTGTCACATCTATTATTGTTCATGGTTCTTCTGTTGCTGTCCTGACTTTGGGTAAGCAATTACAAACAATGTCGTTCACTATGACTTGGACTAAAGCTGAAACAGATACCACTCAAGGTAACTGGTTCAATAGATTACCCAAGATTGAAAGATCTGGTACTTCGTTTTCCTTAAAGAGAATTGATACAATGGCCGATTCGGAATATAAGAATAGATTAGAAACTCCGAATACAAGTGAAGAATTACCTGATGAAAAAGTTAATGCTAAAATTAATGCTAATATTGGTATGGATAGATTTAGCATGAATAATATTCCGGTTATTGAAACAAGTGGTGGGCCTGTTAGACCAATCGGTGGAGCAAATAGAAAAAAGAAAAAGAGATTATTAAAACATAGTAAGAAGTCGAGCCAGCGCAAAGTGCCCCCTGTTTCGGAGACTTTAGATTTGAGAAATATTCATAGAAATGTAACTGATGTTGAAGATGTAGTTTCAGATAATGTTTCATCGAATCCTGGCACTGAAAATTCAGACGATCAGAATGTGAATAAAGATGAAAAACTTAGAATTCCGTTGCGAAACGTTGTTGCAACATCCTCTTCTCAATCAGAAAATTCAGAGACTTCAAACGACAACTCATATGTGTCAGGTTTTCAAGGTACTATTCATGCAAAACCTGAAACTATCAAACATATCAAAGAAGTTTATGACATCCAAGAAGATGATTTCAAACCGATATATGACGAAGATGGTGATTTAAGAGTCCCAACAAATGCTTATGATTATGACAATTCATTAGTTATTGAAGATCAACATGGTGAAATTATGAAAACAGTTAGAAGTCGAGAAGGTACAGTTTCATCTGCACATCACCCTACTAGAAGCAGAGCAAATACTGTTGGAAAAGCACTTGCCTCAACGTTGGGGATTGCATCTAGTCATACTAGTGATGTCTCTGAAAAGCTTCCTGAATCTCGAAGAAAAACTTCGGATGAGCATCAACTACCAACTTTTGATCAAACGATCCAAAAGAAGAACACTTTTAATAAGATGAAGAAAGGTACATTAGATACTTTACTTTTGAGAAAAACTGTAGATTCTGAAATTGATTCACCGTCTAAGACCACATTTGATAAGTTTATGGATATCAGTGATGCACTTCTTTTCAAAAATGAAATACCTAGGAAAACTAAAAAATTACATGGATATAGGGTAAATGACGATATTATTATTGAAAATGAAGATGGTGAAATTCTAGGAAGATATAAAGTCAATGTTAAAAAGCAAAAGGCTCTTGAGCTTGAAAGTCAAATTGATGATAAACAATTTAATGATAATTTAATTGGCAAAGCTCTGAAGTATATTGGGTTAAAGAAAGAAAGAGATATTATTGATTTAGAAATGAATCAAATTGGAAATGCTGAATTGATTCCTGAAGCCAATGGAAACAAAATTCAAGATCTTGGTATTGAAGATAAAATCAAACATTTCATTAATGCTGATCCAAAACAGGCAGTTGTTGAGTTGCCAGAATATATGCATGGATCTAATTTGAAACATTCGCATGGAAAAGCTGATGTTCCAATCAAAAAAAATGACAGCTTTAATTCTAAAAATGAATCTTCTTCAAAGTGGGAATATTCTGATGATAGTTTTGATAATGAAAATAATTTAGAATCAAATGAATATGAAAATGAAAGTAACGATAAAGAGCAAGAAAGTGATCATTCTTTGTATAATGATGATTACCACCGTAATCATAATGTCATACTAAATGAAGAGCATGCTGATAACGACGATAGTGATGATTATAGTGATGCAGCTATTAATGAATTGGATACTACTGTTAAAAAGAATAAGAATAGATTCAAAAAGAGATCAGCTTTAGCTAAAAGGGAAAGAGCCCGTAAGAGTGCAACTGCTTTGAAGCGTCGGGGCTCTAAGAGTGGATAATCATAAAGGTATAAAAGAAGTAAACCAAAATTATATTAGTTTGTACCTGTCTATATAAAAATAATATCAGAAAAAATAGCTAAATATACAGAAAAAAATGTGGTATGGAATTATTTTAAGAAAAGATCAATCAAATATAATATATGCTATAAGAAAAGTTATGCCCATCTACCTAATAATGCCATGACACCAGCACCGACACACATGATTAGATATGCCCAGATCATTTTTTTAAATCCACCTGGACCTTTAAATTCGTCACTAAATAAGAATTCATGCGCCATTAATTCAACCAATCCTGTATAAATCAAAATTCCAGCTGAAATTGAGTCAAAAACACCGTTTGTAATTAATGCCCGTCTACTTCCTGGTGGATAAGAATTTCTAACTCCTAATCCTATAGCAATTGCAATTGGTGTACTGACGCTATAAGCAAGGCAGAGAAACCAAGGAGTCCAATGTTTTGAACGTGGCCAGTCAACACATGCGACTCTTGTACCCAATCCTAAACCTTCAAACATTTGATGGAAAACAATAACAATATATAGGGAGATAAATTCATCACCTGAACACGATAATGTCAATCCGACAAAAATAGAATGGAAAATAATACCGAATTCAAGAACAAAAACGTTTAAAACTTGTGCAGTATAGATTGCCAGAGATTCTGATTCCATAGATTGAGTTTCTAAATCCGTAGAGTCGTTAGAGATGGATTCCAATTTGTGCTTTTCATCAGACAAATCTTCGAGTTCTTGTTGTTCTAAGTGCTTGTTTTCACCATGATCATGACCATGGTCATGATCATGGTCATTGGAATGATCACTATGTGAGTGCACGTCATCCGTATTAGCGAAAATCCCTGTTTCTTCTTCTTTGTGGCTATGGCTATGATTATGATTATGATTATGATGGTGATGAAGGTTATGGTCACAATTTTCAAGCTCGGTGGTACTGACGTATGTTTCGGTATTACCAAAATGCGAATGTGTGTGTGCATTATTGGAATCAACATTTTGTTTAGATATTTTGGATTCAATCCATCTATAAGCAATTAGTTCCAGAAAGAACATCAACATCAAAACAATCAGACAGATGCCAAAAGCCAGTGGGTAAACGTCAAAAGGATAGCCTAAACAGTCATTGGTTAAATTTTCATTTGCAGGTTCTAATAAATGTATAAAAGAAGTTGCAATAATGACTCCACTACCAAAAAATTTGGCAACAAAAAAGCAAATCGGAGGCATTCTAATAAATGAATATTTCGATGATAATACCGGAAAAAACGATCCGAACGCTGAAGCAATTAAAACCACAAAAACTGCCGATATTCTGGCTCCCATATATTGTCCATTATATTCATTATCTGCATCACATGTATCCACGTCCCTAATGAACAATTCTGCAAAATGTCCTGGTGATATAAAGTTCGATATTTCTACCATAATGTATTTTTTTTTGTTCTATAAGATTGACTTTAAAGTTAAAATTTAAAATACCTAGTCTTTCAGCACGGTTGAAAAATCAAACAATTCTTTATCCGTCAAACCACTAGAGTCGTAAAAGATCTGTTCACTTCAAAATCAGCTGCCGATACAAACTCTTCAAAAGGACCCAGCTCACCTTACCAGAAATCCTTAAATGACCCTGGTGGTAATCAATATTAAATATTTTCATAACCAGCACGGTGCGTTTTTGCATTTTTTTGTCTCACGCTTTTTCGGCTTTTATTTTCATTATATCGGGAGGCTTAATTGATGATGGAATATAAGATAATAGGATTTGTAAGTGTCAATATAGAGGCGGAGTAATGGATAGAAAATACGTACAACAGCTAGAACAGCAGTATGATAAATTTCAGCATGCTTCTAAGTATAATCTTGAGTCAGAAGAAGTGTTTTGTGTGTGCAGGAAACCAGATAATGGAGAATTGATGGTTGCATGTGACGGATGTGATGAATGGTTTCATTTCAAGTGCATGGGGCTGGATTCCAAAAACAAGGAATTGGTGAATAATTTTTATTGTAAATTTTGTGATATTTTATTTAGTAAGGGTAAGACGGTTTGGAAAAGAAAATGTAAATTGGCCAACTGTTACAAACCAATTCAACCTCAGAGTCAATTCTGTTCCAAACAGCATGGCGTGAAGTATTGGACGACATATTTGGAAAAATTCGAATCTGTTGAATCTAGTATTAGTTGTATAGGGAAAGGACAGGTTGAAAATGTTGTGCAAAAAATCCAAGATCGTGACGAATTGCTAGATTTAGGTAGTAGATTACCAAAATTCGATGAGACCAAATTGGTGATTACACCAGATCAAAAAGATGAATTAGAGTCTAACGCCAGGGAAATTCAGCTGTTAACTGAAAGTATAGGAGTGATCAAATTAAAACTCAACTACATAATGAAATTGAAAAATTTAGTATCACAACTAAACGAGTTATTGACAACTTCATTGGACCCTGAAAATAAAGACGCTGATGAGACGGTCGAAACTGAAAAAACAGCTAAGGATAAAAAGAAAAAAAAACGTAACCAAAAGGCAAAGAATTTTAAGATTGATATTTGTGGTTTTGACGATAGATTAAACATTGATGATAGTAAATGGCTGGATTTTACTACAACATCAGCATTTCAAAACATTTCTAATTTTGAAGTTATCGCAGACACTGATGCTTCCTTGATAAGTAAAGATTATCAGCTTTGGAAATTAATTAATGAAGGACAAACAGTTGATGAAAAGCCAAGTGAAAATTCTATATTGCAAAATATTTGTCTTTCTGATAGAAGAAAATGTCATTTACATAATGGGTGGTTTGGAATTATTTCTAATGGGCTTAATCTAAAAGTCAATGAAAAAACATTTGACATTGAGGATATAACAAGAGCTAGTGAAAAACTAAATCAATTTATTGAACTTAAAAACTGGAAAATATACTGCAATGCGATATAAAAAATCTATGTAATAAGTTAATATTGTATAATTAAGAAACTTCATGACCTTCTAAATATTCATCGCCTAGATGAGCAGGTCTCCAAACTTCAAGTAATCCATCTTCCGCAGAACTAACCATCAAATTATCAAGAGTTGGATGCCAATCTGCATCACAGATTTTCCCTGTATGACCACCATGCATAAATGAGAGGCAAGGATCAAAAACATCCGATCTTCTTCTATCCGGCTCACCTTCATCCATTTTGTTTAAATCCCAAATCAAAACCCTATGATCTGTTGACGATGACATTAAATAATTTTCAAAAAATTTCAATCCCACAACTGGTGCTTTATGACCAATTAATCTTCTAATTGGGATTGAAGGATTCCTTAAATCCCAAATTTGAATGGAATTATCAGAGCCACCAGTGGCAAATAGTGTGGATATATTTTTGTTGAACTCAACCGCATTAATGGGGAAATTAAAATTATCCTCAGAATCTGGATCATGATGTGCATCTGTTATATGAATAATTGGGCCTGATGATAACCGCAAATCATGGATTTGATAAGAGGAATCGTCTGAAACAGATGCAAAAATAGAATCCATAGAACTATTCCATGATACATCATTAACAATATTATCATGGGTTGAGATAACCTGAACTGGTTTAATTTCTTTGGATAATTTGCTGTTATTGATGTCCCATAATGCAATTTTACAATCTTCAGAACTTGATAATAGATGATTTTTCTTTGACTCACTTGGATTCCATTCTAATCCGAAACCTTCCTTTGAATGAAATTTTAAAGTTGATTTATGAATTTTCGATTCATTGTCGTTAATATCATATAACAAAATATCACCAGAGTTGGTATGTGTTGCAAATAAATTAGTAAAATCATTGATTTGCAATTTATTAACTTCTCCAGGGTGGTTCCACTCTCGGACAATTTTCAATTGACGAGATTTTAATAGATTATTCGGTATTGTCACTTCACCTTCACTTTTAAAATCCTCCGATAATGTTGGTGGCACGGAAACGGAAACTAATTTTACATGATTCTGGTCTTCCTTCGCATGTGTGCCCATAAGAAAGTTTGCATTGACATAAACTTCATTGTTATCATTTTTTTCAATTTTATAATCCTTCATCCATTTCACAGACAACGGTGGCGAGTTGCATGAGTAAGTGTACAGTAAATCATAAAGTAACGGAGATGTTTTTTTCCAGATCTTGTACTCTTCGTTAATCAACTTCTCATTCATTTGAAAACTTTGTTTCACATCTTGGGCTGTATTAAATAAATTATTGTTAGTAAATCTGTTACCTGTCGTGGCATCAATTCAATTAGTAATCAAAAACTGTAAAAGGTTCTAACATTCATTTTGTGTCCGTCTGCACTTCTGTTTTCATAGGTGCCGCTATTTTCGACATGGTGTGCTTTTCCGTGTAACTACCTAGATAGATTCCGAAGAAAACAACATGTGCATCTTTAATCTGATAATTAATTGGCGTTTTTTCTGTATTTGGAATTTGAAAAACCCGCTATCCGAGGATTTCTCGCCTGTAATTAACCGTGAAATTTTATGTTGGCAAGTTTTTATTACAGAGAAAACTGATATTGCAATCATCTCAACTTCCTCTATACATTGAGATCTGGTGCATTGAGTCGTTTCCCAAAACTTGCACTTTTAAAAAAGAGTATTTTAAAATAAAATTTTTTACTTATTAAATTTGTAGAATGATAGATTTTGCTGTAGCTGAATTCAAGGTGGTGACTATCTGCATGTGTCAAATGGAACAGAATGCAATGTAGAAATATGCACCAACTGATATAGATATTAACTATCACATAAAGGTTTAAATTAATTAACATTACAAATGCATATGATTTACATCAATAGCTATACTTTTATATTGTGGATAGGCTTGATATTATGTAAACTATATTTTGTTAGCAAAACCTAGCAGACAGGTTAAAAAACAGCACTTTTACCTTACGTCACGGTTATTTTGAACGGCTAAACCAACAAATTGCTTTTTGAATTCCTTAAAATAAGATTGTGAAGTAGATATATTGCCTTTTGAATTCGTTAAAGTAGGATTGTGTACTGAAGTGATTACATTGAAAAATAATTGAAGTAGGTGATTTATATTGCAAATATACATTAACAAAATCAATAAACCTCGAGTTGTGAAAATAAATTTGTTTAAAAATATAGTTCATAACCACCAAAAAGCAAAAGTATTTAAAAGTTTATACAGAGATAAACATCAAATCTTTTAGAAAACAAATAAGCCGTTCTAGTATAGTGGTCAGTACACAACGTTGTGGCCGTTGGGACCCAGGTTCGATTCCTGGGAACGGCATTTATTTTTTGCAAAATTTTTATTTGTTTTTTTAACGTAAAAAGATTATGTATGTTATAGCTGCTAGTTAATACGTATTAAAGTGCTAAAGTATTAAAAAGTATTAAAAAGTATTAAAAAGTATTAAAAAGTATAAAAAATATAAAAAAGCATTTAAGAAAATAAAAGGAATAAATGATTAAATTTGAAAAGCAAAAAAAACAAGAATGAAAACCCAAAAGTAAAATAAAAAAAGATAAAATCACAAATTCTAAAAATAAAAAAGAAACAAATAATGTGATCACTGTATTGTAACTAGTCAATGATAATGTTGTATATTGTGTATATTGTATGAAAGCGCCGTTGTTGCTAGTTGAAATATTAAAAAAATAAAGTTGTAATGTAGCTGAAAATGTGTGGAGATAATTGTGTGTAAAAAGCAAGACCGTTTTCCTCAAAGTGTGCAAAACTTTCTATGTGAACGTATGTATGATGAATTTTTACATGAATTTTTCAAAATGCTTTTCATCAAACCAGCCAACCTTTTCAAAAGCAGCAAATAGTCTACTTGCCTTATTAACATCAATTTTACATGATTTTTGTGCATCAGTTCTTCTAAAAGGTAGATTATATCTCATACGCTTAACTTTTTCTTGAAATATTCTACGTTTA
Organism: Pichia awuae; assembly: GCA_030563725.1. Taxonomy (NCBI): domain Eukaryota; kingdom Fungi; phylum Ascomycota; class Pichiomycetes; order Pichiales; family Pichiaceae; genus Pichia; species Pichia awuae. Next base: position 97,726 of record JAJMJV010000026.1, read on the forward strand.
GAATCAAGATAAACACCGCACGGTAATCTTAAAATTGATGCTAAAACAACTTCAGCAGGATGTAATTCATTAATTAATGGATCAGATGATAAATCCATAGATTGCCCTTTCCAATCTGTTTTCAAACATTTATTATTATTTGGTAAGGTATCAAATGGAGGACAAAAGTCTTCAATTTTTTTATAATCGTAATTATAAGCGATAGGAGTAGCAGTACGTTGCCTCTTTGGAGTCGAAGAAGTAGACACATTTGGAATTCTTTTCCTTGCAGAAATAGGAGTCGAAGGACTTGAAAGGATTGTATCACTATCATCAACTGATTCTAGTTCAAACTTATTTTGACGAACAAAGCGACGAGTTCTTGGCTTCTCAATATCTGAATCTGAGTTATAATTGTCAGTGCTATTAGCTTTAACAGTATCATAAGTATGACGTATTGCAGATTTGGCATTAGAAGATGGAGTGGAATATTTAGCAGAGGAAGCAGAGGTCGATGAAACTATGTTAAAATTTTTGAATTGATATTGTGACAAGAAATTTAATTGGAATGTTTTAAATTCAGGATTATTCAAATGCTTATAAGGATTAATATGTAATGTTGAATCAGTTACAAGGATATCAGAAACAATTGAAGAAACAGGTTTAGATTCTTCAATTTTATTTTCCGTTTTTTCGACATCCTCTGCTGCTTCGGTAGCTTCAATTGTTTCAACAATTGCATTTTCGTTTAGAGTTTCTGTCTTTTGATTTTTACTAGACAAAAATGTTGAAGAAATTGGATTACTTTCAACAGGCTTTGAAGTATACGATTCCAACAATCTCAAATCACTAGTTAGAGGTTTTGTAGCTCTTGGAAACAAAAGAATTGTGACATTATCAGGTTCATAATCATTTCTTGTGTATGGGGAAAGAGGGGGTGATGGCATATTCAATGTTGTAGAAGAGTTGGAATTGGAATTGGAATTGGAATTGGAATTGGAATTTGAGCTAATAAGATTGGAATTATCGTCATTAGAAGTATTGGTTGTATGTTTCACTTCGTTAATAGGTGTTGTTGTATCACGAATTAGAGTAGACATTTTTTTAATTGTTGTTAATTGAGTACAATTGAGTTTGTTTGAAATCTAAATATGCTATAAGACGGAATAAACTTTGGGGACAACAAGGAATAGATAAAATAGAAATAAGAAATTTTAATTATAACAAGCAACTAAACTTGACCAGTCAAAAAAAAAAAAGAATAAAACCTATAGAAAGTTTTTTAAGCTTAAAAAGTAATTTAATTGTTACTTAGTACTTAATTAGAGGGGGCTCGAGAAAAAGAAAAGATAAAATTTTCTAGTTTTTTTTTTAAATTTTTTTCAAAATTTTTTTCTCAAATTAATTTTGACAGAATCAACTAATTAATTGCTGATAAGAAAAATTGGCACAGCCTTTTTTGTTGAAAAGTAATTTCTGCACTGCTACTACAAGACAATTTTACTTATGTTTTGTATTAAGTTTGAAAAAAACAAAAAAATAGCTTGTTTTACTATTTAAACACAGCATGGTCAATCAACCAAACTAGAATCGAGAGATTCCGGGGCCGGAGTTTGACCGTTTTGCACTTCTCGATTTGTCTCGTTTCTTTTTTCAGGGGCCTCTGCGCACTAGTGAAATTTTAGTGCCGGGTAAATTTCATCCTAGTGTGGGATCTGGGACTATAGAGACAGTCTAGTGTGAAAAATTCACGCTATCTCTGTTTTGGAACGAATTTCAGATGCCACAGAAGAGCGGTTTTGTTTTGCAGATCAAAGAATGGAGAAACATACATTGGGAGATCTTTTAGACTGCAATGATAGCGATGGAGATAATGACGTGGAAATTGATATTGATGAGAAAGATGTGATTCAGGACGGACAATTAGCACCAGAAGATACATGTGTAGATTGTGAACGGATGCCTAAAGAACTCTTTTGTGAAGGATGCGAAGAGAACTTTTGTAGAGTTTGCTACCAGTTTGCTCATAGAGGAGGCAAAAGAAAAAATCACACATACAAAGAATTGGTAAAATTGGATATTGGTATTGAATCATCAAATAAGGAAGGGAACACAGTTGTGATGGAGGAAGAAAGTGAGGATACCGAAATCGCAAATACTCCTCAAGCACAAAATACCGAAGGAGTGGATTCAGATGCTCATGTTACTATTTTGAAAAAAATCAAAAAGAAAATTAAATTCATTCCAATGAGATTAAGTTATGATGAAAGACAACTATTGAAATTATTAGAAGCTGCATTATCCGTTTCTGAATATACCGACAAAGTGGATATTATTTCATATACATCTAAAACCAAAAGAATTATCACACAATTAAAGGAAATGTGTTCAATTTTAGCAGGTTTAGTCGTTTCTTCGAATATGAAAGTGGGTCAAAAACTGATTGAAAATAAAAATTTTGTTGATAATGCAGACTGGTATAAGAGTGTTTTTGAAATTGGTAGAAGATATAAAATTATGAATCCTGAAAGGATGAGGGATACATACGGTAAGTTATGCTATATTATAATGGACTCAAGACTCAAACAAGTCAAAGAACATATGGAATTTGATCTTTATAAACCAATTTTAACTATTGAAAGATATTTGAATGAGCATTCCAATGAACACTCTAATCAGTTATTCAATGATATTTTACTACTTGATGCTACTGCGGATATTAGACCAGAGAACAAGTCAAGAAATGTTATCAGTAGATTAATCAAACAAAAGGAAAGAGCAATTGAAACACTAGCCAATAAATATCACTCAAAAGATGGCTTGGATAAAGAGCAAATTAGGACATTATTATATTCAATTGGAGATTTTAACTCATATACCAATAAAAATAGAATTCCTGTTATAAAAATGTCAAATAAACTGGACGAGTTCTTTACAAACACCGGTGATGATAAAAAGTACTCACTGGGTATCAGGTATGGTTACAATGGTGCAAGATTAACACATAATCACGAGAAACAGTATCTTTATGTCAAACAAGCATTGGGATTATGGAATCATGTGATGCGTGATTTAATCGAATTGTGGTATATTGCCGATGATGATTTATTTGATGGTAGTAATTACAGAATGGCAGACACCGGACAAGGGTTTCAAAGAATTAAATCATGTCCTAAACTTTACAAAAAGATGTATTCCTTATTGCAAGAATGTCAATCAAAATTTGATTATTGGGTTGGTATTCCTGTTATTCATTTGGGTGACGATGCAGTCCCAAATGCACTATTCTTCCTAGACAAATACATCCAAATACCTACTATACTTATTCCAATTTACAAGTGTGTTGAATCTATTACCAATCTAGCAAAGGATCCTTACATCAAGGGCATGTTTGAGGATCAGTTTGGTAGCATTGAAGAGTTACAGAAAGATATTTTATGTGATTATTTCAAACATGGTTTTGATGGCTCCGGTGCAGACAACTATTACTTTGCTGGTTCCTGTGTGGATGCATCGTCTACTTCTTCTTGTGAGTTCTGTAATAACATTTCTAAGAAACCATACTACAAAGTGTTTCTTTTGTCTGGATTCACCAACTTCAATGGTGAAGGGTATTAACTTTAAATTGTGTATAATGTCTTGTGTAGCAACGTATTAACGTAACATGACATACCCCACAGCATTTTTCCGGTGCAGCGAAGAAAACAGTATTATTCCATTTTACATGAATAAAGTCCGTGCAAGATATACTCTTGTACCGTTATAAGAAGAAATTATAAAATAGATTGCGATTCCGTCTCCACATAGAAGAAAACGGATCTTAATACTATTATAGAGCTAAATGAGGCATTGGATAATTTGCAATAAAAGGGGGAGTCATTTGTTATACAATTGGACAAAACCAAGGTTTTACGCAACCACATCAGGTAATATTAAGCCATCACGACTACACTACGATAATAGTCTAAGTAAGTCCTTTAAAATTTGGTACGATGAGATATGCAACTATGACGATGGTGATGAAATTTCACAGAACAAGTTTTTAGGCCATGTGTTGCCTTTTTATCAACCCAAAGAGCTAGTTCAAAGCAAAAATCAACCTATTAGAGCATTTGGTGTGAAAACTGCACTGAAAGAATACGAAAAACCCGAACTTTCGGATTCAAATCAGTGGTATTTGAATGAAATAAGAATCGAAAAGGGTAATATAGATGCTTCGGATACTAAACATTTGGTTATGCTACATGGATACGGCGCATCAAGTGGTTGGTTTTATAAGAATTTTAAAGGAATTGTAGAAAATAGTAAGGTTCCCAATTTGTCCATCCATGGATTAGACATGATCGGTTTTGGAATGAGTGGAAGACCTTATGTGAGGTTTAAGCATGACTTGGAAACAAAAGGGAATCTTGAGGTGAAAACTCAAGGTATCAAATGGGGAAAGTTTTCGACTTGTGAAAAATGTGGTGGCCATTTAGATGGCAAGAAAAGTAAAAGTTTGCATTGGTGTTATTGTGCAGTAGAAGAAAAGGAGATTATAAAGGAAGAGATCACGAAGGAGAATGCATATATTTGGGTAAATAAAACCGATATTGTTGAATATCTTAAAAATCATAAAGAATTAATTCAGGAAGTCGAAGACGTTTATGTTGAAAGTTTAGAAAAATGGAGGATTAAAAATGGAATCGAAAAGTTCGATCTATTGGCACATTCGTTAGGAGGATATTTAGGTATGGCGTACTGCCTGAAATATCCGGATAGAGTTAATAAAATTGCAATGGTCAGTCCAGGCGGTGTTGAAAGATCGCCTTTTGCAATAACCAACCCTGAATATCAAAAAGTATTAGAGGAAAAGAAAAATGGTAACGATATTAACGGCGAATTAAAAATTAAAGTTTCCAACCATGTTGAAGATTATGGGTTTTTAGGCAGATATGGAATAATCAGTAAATTGTTCAGAAATATTTGGAATATGAGGATTTCCGTTTTAACGTTTTTAAGATGGATGGGTCCTTTCGGGCCCAAAATTTTGATCGACAGGAATGCAGAAAAGTTAACTAGATCTGGCAACATTCAAGATCCCAAGGAACTCGATTTGTTTTTGAAATACATCTACAGCTGCTCCGTCCGAAATTCGTTTTCTGAAACCAGCATAATGAGGTTATTTGATGCCACTGTTGTAGGCAAGATTCCTATTTTAGACAAACTACAAAACCATGGCCATAAATTAAAAGATAAAAAAATGATGTGGGTGTATGGAGAACATGATTTCATGTACCATGAGTGTGGTATCCAAGCCATAAACATCATGAAGAAATTCCACAAGGCCGATTCCGCAATGCTGAGTTTTGTTACTATAAAAAATTCCGGCCACAATATGTACCTGGACAACAGCGCAGACTTCGATGCTGCCGTTCTAGCGTTTTTCCACTACTAATACGTGCTCCACAATGTTTCATCCCAATATACACTTTATATAATGTAAAAACAGCCCATGTAACATGCGAAACAATAAAAGTCGCGTTTGTTGTTGTTTGGTGAAAAAAAAACTGCAAGAACTCGACACGTTTTTCACGTGAAAAATCGCGTTGTTTTCGTGTCGAAATACGTTCGACGTCGAACTAGATATATATAAAGCAAAAGCAATTTCTGACCTGTTCTTTTTCTCTCAAGGCTTATTTCTGGCCCATATTTAGTTTTTTTTTGAATCTTTTCTTTCTTTGACTAAAGTCGTTGAAACAAACACAGTCTAATACATTTAAAATGAAAGGTTTAATTCTTGTTGGTGGTTATGGTACCAGATTAAGACCATTAACTTTGTCTTACCCAAAGCCTTTGGTTGAATTTGCTAACAGACCAATGATTTTACATCAAATCGAAGCATTAGCAAATGCAGGTTGTACTGATATTGTTCTTGCTGTCAACTACAAGCCAGAGGTTATGGTTGGTGCATTAAAGAAATACGAAGAAGAATACGGTGTTTCTATCACTTTCTCTGTTGAAGAAGAACCTTTAGGTACTGCGGGTCCATTAAAATTAGCAGCATCTATTTTACAAAAGGATAATACCCCAATTTTTGTCCTTAACTCCGATGTCATTTGTGAATACCCATTAAAGGAATTATTAGACTTCCACAATGCACACGATGGTGAAGCAACTATTGTTGCAACCAAGGTCGATGAACCATCCAAGTATGGTGTTATTGTCCATGACAGAGATGTTCCAAACAGAATCGACAGATTCGTCGAAAAGCCAGTCGAATTCGTTGGTAACAGAATTAATGCTGGTATCTACGTTTTAAACCCATCTGTTATTGACTTGATTGAAATGAAGCCAACTTCTATTGAACAAGAAACCTTCCCAATCTTAGTTGAACAAAAGAAATTATACTCTTTTGATTTACAAGGTTACTGGATGGATGTCGGTCAACCAAAGGATTTCTTAACCGGTATGTGCCTCTATTTAGCTGCACAAACCAAGAAGAACAACCCAAATCTCTCCCACGAAGAATATATCACAGGTGGTAATGTCTTAATTGACCCATCTGCAAAGATCGGTAAAGGTTGTTCTATTGGTCCAAATGTCGTCATTGGTCCAAATGTCGTTGTTGGTGATGGTGTTAGAATCGTCAGATCAACTATTTTAAAGAACTCTCAAATTAAGGATCACGCTATGGTCAAATCCACTATTGTTGGTTGGAACTCTACCGTTGGTAGATGGGCAAGATTAGAAGGTGTTACTGTTTTAGGTGAAGATGTTACTGTTAAGGATGAAGTTTACGTTAACGGTGGTAAGGTCTTACCTCACAAATCTATTAAGGATAATGTTGAAACTCCTCAAATTATTATGTAATTTACTCATTTTCCTTTTATATCTACATATATCTTTCATCAGTATCTGCTTTTAATATATCAGTATATTTTTAATTTTGACTTCTTTTTATACCCCCAATCGTAAAGAGAACCAAAGTTAGCGACGCGTCGACATGATTGTTCCGTGCACCAGAGAAGTTCCCATTTTTGGATCGTGGTGGCAAAATAATATTTTTATTTTGATTTAAACTTGTTTAGGATAGAAAACAGAATAGTATTACTGCCAGTATCACATCGACCGACATTTAAACTATGCCTTACGGCGAAGTATCAACTCAGGAAATTGAAGTATGTAATCATAATTTGTTTTTTGATTTTTAATTTTGCACATGAACATTTTTATTAACATTTGAAAACATTTCTTTAATTATAGGATCTTGGTTTTCAAGCAAAAAAACCACTTGATTTATTCACAGATATCGATTCAGATGCATTAAAGGAATTGATGGATCAATATACATTAAACTATTTAGCAGTATCATACTCTAAAGGTATTATTTTTGCATATTTGAATCACCAATTGAAATTAATATCAATCAAACAATTGTCCGAAGTTTTGGAAGGTAATATCGATGAAGATATCGATTTTTTAACATTATACACCTTTGAAATTTCAGATAATGTAACACATATTAGTCTTAATTCTGACGAATCTTGCCTATATTTCACATCAATCAGGAACGATCAAACGTCTTTATTATCAATCGATTTATCAATTTTACTTAATGGTACTTATAATGAACAGACCATCTACTCTTTTGCCAAATCCGAGAAAGTTTTAAGCTTAATACCATCTCCAATTAATTCAAAACTTTCACTTGTATTGTTAGAAAGTGGTATACTATATTCATTTGAAAATTCTGCAACTAAATTATTAAACAATGTTTCCGCTGTTAATTGGTTTAATGACCTCATAGTTTACAGTTTAAAAGAAGATATGCGTGTTAATTTTTATGATTTATCATCAAAAAAAACAGTAGGATCATTCACTATAGAAAAGCAAGAAGAAGAAGAACAAGTATTTTATTTTAAACAAATTGATGACTCAAGTTTAATCACCGTTACTGGTGAAACTATTGAAGCTGATGAATTTCCTGATTATAACACTTTTTTCATTCAATTGGATTCATCTACGTATTCTCCAACAAAGATTGAGATTTCTTCTTCTTTATATACATCATATGGTGCAATCCCGAGAATATCATCATTTTATACATTAACATTAAAACAATGGTCTCAAATTTATCCTAATTTATTTATCTCTATTGGTTCTAAATCCACTGATATCATACCGTTTTTACCTGCAAATACTATAGAATTTTTAAATGATCAAGATAGAGCAACAATGCCAATGGATGATGACACCAATGATGATGATACACCATTAGGTATGATTTTAGATTTAAATTCAACAGTCAGAGTAAAAGAGCCATGTAAAGGTGTTGATGAAGCTGATCCATTACCTAGATTGGCTATTCTCACAAACAGGGGTCAATTAATTTCATGGAATATTTGGTCAAAAAATGACATTCTTAATAATACAGCTGATATCTCTAAAGCTAGAGCTCTTATGTCTAGTCCAATTGCATCTTCTTCTACTGAACCATCCAAAATCAGTTCATTTGGTGGTTTTTCTGAAAAACAAAAATCCACAGCTGAAAATGTCCCTGATGTGGGATCACTTTCATTTGGTTCGCCTGTAAAGAAAGATAGCTCTTCAATTTTTACATCTGTCAATTCAAGCTCAAATCCATTCAAATCTGAAACAAATACTTCTTTATTTGGTCAGACTTCTCTTGCTTCTAAAACACCTAATTCTACCAATTCTCCATTTGGGACAACTGCTCCATCTTCAACACTAGGTGCCTTCGGTCAAGGTTCCTTTGGTAAAACAAATTTTAAAATGGGGGATACAGCGCCATTATCATCATCATTATCTTCAACTACAGTAACATCAACATCAGCAGCCTCAGTAAAAGCACCGAGTGTACCTGTTATCTCTTCACCTTTTGGGACCGCTTCAGCTGCTGCATCACCAGCTTTTGGATCAAGCGGTGGATTTGGAAAGTCTTCATTTACTGGCTCAATGGTTGGCGGTTTTAAAATGAGTGGAAATGGTTCGACACCAGTAGAAACAAAATATAATGCCACTACGCAATCATCTGCATCTGCTTCCGGGTTTGCCGTGGGTGGTTTTGGTCAATTTAATTCAGGTGCTAATGCCTTTGGTAAATTGAGTAATACAGATCAAAAATCATCACTATTTGGAAGTATTAATACAGAACAGAAGGCATCACCATTTGGAAGTATTAATACAGAACAGAAGGCATCACCATTTGGAAGTATTAATACAGAACAGAAGGCATCATCATTTGGAGCTCTAAACAACGATCAGAAACCATCACTATTTGGAGGCGCTAGCACCGATCAGAAGGCATCACCATTTGGAAGTATTAATACAGAACAGAAGGCATCACCATTTGGAAGTATTAACACAGAACAGAAGGCATCACCATTTGGAGCTCTAAACAACGATCAGAAACCATCACTATTTGGAGGCGCTAGCACCGATCAGAAGGCATCACCATTTGGAAGTATTAATACAGAACAGAAGGCATCACCATTTGGAAGTATTAACACAGAACAGAAGGCATCACCATTTGGAGCTCTAAACAACGATCAGAAACCATCACTATTTGGAGGCGCTAGCACCGATCAGAAGGCATCACCATTTGGAAGTATTAATACAGAACAGAAGGCATCACCATTTGGAAGTATTAACACAGAACAGAAGGCATCACCATTTGGAGCTCTAAACAACGATCAGAAACCATCACTATTTGGAGGCGCTAGCACCGATCAGAAGGCATCACCATTTGGAAGTATTAATACAGAACAGAAGGCATCACCATTTGGAAGTATCAAGACAGAACAGAATACATCCCCAGTCGGAAATATTAATACCGATCAGAAAGTATCACGCTCTGGAGGTTTAAAAATGGATCAGAAACCCTCCCTGTTTGGTAGTCCACACAGGGAGACAACATACAACAGTTCAAATGAAACAAAACCAACTTTTGAATCTTCGACAACTGATGGCTTAAATGCAATACCTACTAGGGTGTCACAGGCACAAAATATATCAATACCTCCAGCAAGTGAAAATCCGATTATTAAAGAATTGTCTCAAGAAGAACTATCCGAGGAAGACTTGTCTCAAGAAGAATTGTCTGACGAAGAATTATCCGAAGAAGAATTTTCTACAGAAGATTTAAGTGATAATATTGAAGATGAACCCGTTTCTGCAACCCAACATGAAGTACTAAAACCAGCATTAACAACATCAAATTCTTATTCCTCAGTTAAAAAATCAGATATATTAGCAGGAAACTCGCATGAGATTTCAACTTCAATAAGTGCCCAAAAGGTCGAAACTGAAGTTTTATCAGCAAAAAACAAATCAATTTCAACTGAAGAAAAGAAAATAATTGATATTTCATTAGAAGATCAATTAGATGCGCATGATTTCCAATTAGTGATACAAACTCCTATTGATGAAGCATTACAAAAACTTATAAACAGACGTATAGCTGATATCCACGGTGGTCATACGGATTATAGAGATTTCCTAAAGTCTAGAGAGTTATACCGAACAAAGAATGATGAAAATATTGATGAATTAGTGACTGAATTTCTTGATAAACTTGCAAAGGGAAAATTAGATGAAGCAAAAAAGTTGGAAGAAGAACATGAAAAGAGTCGCCAAGAAAGATTATCTTATTTGTTAAAACTTCAAGATGAAAGAAATAGAGTTTTTATCGAGTCCGAGAAGGAAAGAAAAGCTATGCTTGATGTTCTAAGAAAGGAAACTGAAAGAAAACGCATTGAAAATATCAAACTTTCTGAAGAAGTTAAGTTATCCACGGAATTAAATGAACAACTGAAGAGACAAGATGATTATGATCTTCAAACTACAGAGTTATTGAGCAAACAGATGCAAGAACTTGAAGAAATGAATAAAAAACAAAATGAACTTATTGAAAAAGAAATTCAATTAGAGCTTGAGCGTATTAGACAATACAGAGAAAAAGAAATCTTAAAAGCAAAGAAACTAGAACAACAAAGAATTGAAGCAGAAAAGATTGAACAACAAAAATTAGAGGCGGAGGAACTGGAGAAACGGAGATTAGAAATAGAGAGGTCATTATTAGAAGAAGAAGAACATAACAAAAAAGATGCAAATAAAAAGAATCACAAGAGAAAGCACAAGAAAAATCAAAATGAACTTACAGGTTCTTCTGAATCTACTGATTTTTCTGAAAATGATGATGAAACTAAAGCTACGCTTGATAGTGAAGACAATTGCCAATCTACCAGTGACTCAAGTGAATTTGGCACTAACACTGCCGATAATTCACAATCTTTTGAAGTTAGCGAAGAAATGACTCAAAGGCCAGACACTGTCATTACCGAAGAGTTTGAAGATGAGGTAGATACCGAGTCTGTTGCGACAATAGACAATAAATCTGGTCTAGCTGCTTCAAAAGAAATCTGTGAAGGTGAAATTGGTGAAAATTTAAAAGATGTACTTGAAACAAGAATGAAAGTTGAATTTAAACCAGATATCACTAAATATTCACAGGAAAACTTAGATATTGAAGAAGGGAAAAAGGTTAACCAGATATCGGAAGCAAAACAAGGTAATATAACTGAAAAATTTTCAGAAGAACAGATAGAAATTTCGTCATCAGTACCAAATGCAAAGCTAATGGAAGCGGTGGAAGTCGTAAGAGATGTGATACAAGAACCGACCGAGGGATCAACAGAGGAACTAGTTTTAGTTGAAGAGCCAAATGAAGAGCTCGTTGAAATTGAACAACCAATCGAAGAATCTGTTTTAGTTGAAGAACCAGTTGAAGAGCTAGTTTTAGTTGATAAACCTACACCAGGACAACCTTTAGTTGAAGAATCTGGGAAAAAAAAGAAGAACTTAGAGTCGATATTTTCATCTGAAAACGCAACTACGCTTGAATCCAATGATGTGTCTATTGAAAGCCCTCACAACACCTCCGACTCAGTTTTAATTGCTGATATTGATAATACCACCAATTTATCTGATTCTACTGACGCATTCAGTAGTTCTTATGAGACTCAAAAAGCTTTTAGTGACGCTCAGAAACTTGAGAAGCCAAACAGCCCTCAAAAACTATATATTGAATCTGCTGTTTCTACAGAAGACAATTTATATATTGAAGCTTCTGTTTCTACAGTTACACCCCAATTGAATGATGTTTCTAACATTGATAAATTTGCATCCACCGCAATTTCGGCAAAACCAGAATATGAAAATGTCATCACTTCTGTTGATAATATGCGTACCGATCAAACTAACACATTTGAAGAAGATGAAGTTTATCTTAGTAAATATTATTTACCAATGACTGTTCCATTAATAGTTGCACTTGGTGAGGTCAATTATCCAAAGGATTTTGATGAATTGCCACCAATGGGCAAAGAAATGAAAAAGCTTATTTATGATGTTTTCATCAACTTTAGTGTTTTACATGAAAATATTATTTCAATGAATAAATATATCAGCGATCAATCAAATGAGAATTTACTTTTCCACACATTGGAAAAATCTTCTGGTTTTAGTAACTTTTGGAGATTCTTTGAAGTTGAAACGGTTTTACAAGGTGCTCAAAGAGAGTCTAAAATTATCAATGATTTAGCAAGATATTATAACGACTTAGAAAAAGATAGCACAAGTATGAGAGAAGAGCTTTTTAAGGATTTTAGAAATTTTGCTACATTTGAAAAATCATTAGATAAATTAAACCAGAAGGAAGCAGATTTCAACAGAACATATTTAAATACTAACCGGGTGCTATCTTTTGAAAATGTCAAGACTCGTCGTTCTTTACTTGAAAAAATAAAAAACTTGAAAGATGTCAACAGAACTGTTCAATCCAATGTTTTGATTTTAAAAAGTCAACTGTATCCTGAACAAGTTATAGCAGATGAAAGATCAATGTATTCTGTTGTCTCCACCTTACAAAAAAATCTATATACTCATGCCGATACTTTGAATACTATTTCCAAACAGTTGGAAGAAGTACGTGTAATGGACAATGTTTCATCTGCTACTGATTTATCATCTACCGATAATACACCATTATCAGTTTTTTCAGAAATTGAGAAACAACCTGTGATCAGAATTTCCAACTTGGCTACTAGAATGAAAGCTAAAAACGCCCTTTCTGAAATGTTGAGAAACAAAGTCACCAACAATAGGTACGTTTCTATTTAAGCATCCTGTTTTTTATGGAGACTGATATATTTTTATAATCCTTTTTTATATTTGAATAAACATTAGTTAAATTAAATCTTTTACACTTCGCATTTCAGCTGAATTTCACATAGGTATTTTTATGGTTTAGCGCTTTAAAGACCGAAAATACTTTAGTACATGAAGTGATATCAGCTTTCAAACCATTTTACAAAGACATCATAGTAACTGGATAGAATATACAAGACAATTGTTTGTGTTAATGCAAGGACAGCGGAGAATAAATATTGATTTTCACAATTCCAGGTCTCGTTTCAGTCAGAGGACCAACGAAGCAACATTAGTTGTAGGGAAGAAAGAAGGTGATAATGCAGCAAGTAAAGCCAACGAACCATTGATCATAAAAAGTCATGGGGTTAATGATAAGAAGAACAAAAGGAAGTTGTTGGCTTTGAATTTTGGAAAAAAAACAGATGAAGCATCGTCTATATCTGCCTCTTCAGGAAAAACGCTTGACAGAAACAATTATTCATCAACTGCTAAAGGTGAATCCGAATTGAGTATAACTGAAGAACTCAATAACTATCAACAGCCCACCTATAAATCGGTTCCTTTCACTGTTAGGTTTCATGAAACTAGAACATCACCAGAAACCGTGTTAATTGATTCAAGTTTGGTGCCCGGGGCTAAAGTTGGAGACATTGGGGAAATTCAAAGTCTATCAGGTTCAAAGAAAAAGTTTTTCTTTACCTTTAAAGAAAATAAAGATAAATCAAACAAGCGTTTAAACCTGGGTAAAAACGATAATATAAATAATGATCATTCACCTATTTCATTGAGCTCACCATACACAAACGTCTCATCCGATTTTAAAATTGATCAAGCTGAAAATTCAAACAATATAACAGAGCAAGAGACAAATAATATAATATCTATTCTTTCTGGACCTATTATTACAGCTTTAGACTTGAAACCAAGAAGTCAAGTTCTGGTTCGTGTTAGAATAAAAGAGTCAGTCCAAGCAGATACAGTTGAGATATATGTTAAAGATATACATTTATCGAGAGGAGATATGTGGAATATTTCTAGTTTACTGGCCGATAAATGCATTTACAGAAAAGAGAAAATTTCGTTTATTAACGGCTCAATCAGACTAAGCATTGACCAAATTTATAAAAATGGTCATAAATTCTTTTCTTCATATATTGGTAAAGATACCAAGATTGTTTTCCGTTCCGATTCTGCCAAATTGATTGTCTTCATTCAAATTTCAACTGAAATGTGGCATTTTGAAGAAAGTGGCCAACAAATGTTCCACAAATTAATGAATTCTTTTTTTCCCAAGGCATTTCAAAAGTGGAAAGATTTAGGAACTCATCATCTTATTACTATTATTCTTTTTAGTTCTGTAGACTTAGAAGGAGAGAAGATAAGGTATTCTGAAGGAGAAACCCCTATTAATAAAATGGACTATTACAGAGTTGTGGTTGATCAAGTACATATTTTACTTTGGAATGAAATTATGGCTACTTTAAGACTTGAATTTGCTAATTTTAAGAGAGATATTTATTTACACAGAAATCAAAATGTTGATGAAAACCACCCACAAGAATATGTTATTCAAGGCTCTATACTACCATCTGCTAAAGGTTCTGTTTTAGAAGCTATCAATTTGGGTATGAGTTTAGTATCTGATGATTTTAAAGATTCGTATTTAAGAACCACAACAAATCATTTTATTATGATTACGCCAGGTACAGGCTTATTTGATGTCTCGTATGACATGTTGATTCGTACCAGTAAAATGATGTCAGTTATTGATTCCACAGTTGATATTATTTGTTTATCACAAGCACCATTACATATTGTTCCGTTGGTCAGATTTTTGGATAATCAAAATAGACTGAAACATTGTATTCCAAATTGGTTAGATATTTCTTTTTGGACAGATAGCAGTCAGGCTGTGCATCAATGGTTGCCAAAATGTAAGATCTATGATTTACAGATGATGGGTATCATGGAAAATGAAGTTTCTACCGCTAATATCAATGATTTGGAATTGTCTCATCATAGATCAGTCATTGATGCAATAAATGCTTATGATAATGATGTTTTTGGTCTTTCAACTGCCATAACAAAAAAAGAGAAAAAAAATAAGAATAAGCTTGTTTCACTTCAAAATAGTTCTACAAAAGCTAAACATCAGGATGAACAAAAAGTAGAAGCGGTAGACGAAGTAAAACAAAATTTAAAAGATGAAAAGTTGAACCCAAAAGAATTGATTGTCTCAAATGATAAATCAACACCAGAAACATGTAATGCATTTGGTGTTACAACCACATCTAAGCCCAATGTGTCAGCTTTTTCATCATTACTTTCACTATCAAAGAATAGCGATATTAAACCTTCAGCTTCATCTGCATATAATTTTGTAAAAAAGATGATTTCTACGCCTTTGTTGAGACCAGCATCACCAAATCAAGAAAATAAAAATATTGATACTTCTGAAAGTGATTTACTTCAGGCCAAATTCTCACTGAATGCGTCACCAGATACCTCAGGTAAATTAATTGCAAGTGATCAAGAAAGAAGTTTATCTGTCAGTACTATAAATTCTGAAAAAGAATTAATAAATGGTAAAACTGTGGAAGCTATTTCAAAGAAGTATAAGAAAGAGAAGGTAAGACGACAAAAAAAAGCAATAAAGAAGGCTAAAAGTACAGAAAAAAAATCGATATCTAATAGCTATTGGACAAACATCACCAACCCGTCTAGTCCATTATCCTCTGAATTATTGAGTATGATATCTTATGGACGTTGGAGATTTGTTTTCCCACCTAATGTTAGAAGAAGGTCAGTTAAATGGTCGTCATTATCATCACCAGCTTCATTACCGGTTTTTACATCAATTTTCCCGTCATTAAGTGATTTCAATCAAAATTATACCTTTAGAATATATGATGTCATTTTAAATCAAGATGTAAAAACAGAATATCAAACTAGTGAAACATTGCTGAAAAACATGATATCTTTAAGATTAACACTTGGATTCCAAATTTGTATTGGCGAAAAAGTTGAGAAAGTGGAAAAACACAGGAAACCCAATGGGGACAGTAAACTACTTATTCAATTTTTAAACATCAATAATTTTACAGGATCCCGAATTTATCTCAGCTTAGGGAATGAAATTCATAGAATTTGTTGTGATTTTAATGGCCTTATTAATGTTCAAGTGTATAAACGGGTTTCAAGTACCGATGAGGTACTTACTTTATCAACAGACAAAAAATATGTTGAAAATATCAGAACTAGATATAGCGAGAATTATCTACCTGTTATGATATCATCTTCAAATCATAATAATGTTAGAAATCATAATTGGAATCAATTGGATCAAGTCTTAGCTGGCTATGAAGATTCAATAGATAAGAAAAAATATCATCGAATGAAATTTGTCATATTACCTGCAAATGTACCTGAGAATGTATTCACGTTAAATAATGAGAAATTGACTACGGAAGAAATTAGATTGGAAGGTATTAGATCACTGATTATGAATATCTATAGAGTTAGATTTAGGTCAGCTGAAGAAAGGAAAATTAATAAAAGATTAGAAATTGCTCCTGAAATTCATTTTTACACGGGTAATTTATTTGAATATTTGAAAAATGAAAGTGATCCAAGTAGAGGAGATACCCATAAATTTTTACAATTTAATAAAAATATGAATGTTCTCAAGTTATTGAAAGTTTTGGAAGGTAAAAATGGAATACCGATTTTAGATAGAATGTGGCATATTAGGGTACATAAACATTGCTTTGTTGGTATGGATCTAGTTAATTTCTTAGTTGAAAATTTCACTGATATTGAAACAAGGGAAGAAGCTGTGGAGTATGGTAATTTGTTAATGAAACAGAAAGTTATTTTTCATGTCGATTCAAAACATCAATTTCTTGATGGGCACTATTTCTATATTTTAAATAGAGAAGGAATTGATATCCCGAAGGCCGAAGAGGAAGATACTGAAGATGACATTGAGATCGAAGAAGCTAACAAAAGTCCAACTAAATCCAATGATAAAATTCCTGTATTAAGTAAAGAAGTTTTATGTGATTTAGATTCGAATGGGCATTCATGGCAACCTGAATTGATTAAAGTACACTATGATATTGTTCATAATCCATCTCATTGTTTCCATTTAAGAATTGAATGGCTGAATACTACGACCAAATTGATTGAAGATATGATTACAGGATGGGGAAAACATTGTGAAAGGTATGGACTTGCGTTAGTTGAGGTTCCATGGGATGAATTATTTACATTACCATTAAGTAACCCATTGCACTCAACAATTGAAATTACACTGGCTGTTAATCCATGGACAGACCCGGAATTCAGCAAATATGACTATATTTTTGAAAAGAAAAAATATTATTTACATTTGTATTTACTTGAAAGGGGTTCATTCTTTTTAGATAACAGAACAGCAACATATCTTGCTGATGGAGCAGTTGAAGTGGAATATAGCTGGGGTAAGCCACAATTCAAACATGCGCAGTTTATTCATTTAACAGGTGGTTATATTGCAGAATTAAGACAAAAAGGAGATTTATTTTTAGCACCCAATAATGCATATGTTTCACGATTGAATTTAAATGTTGGTAAACAGCATAATCTGGGAAAAAGCACAGCAATTTATTTTGATTCACAGAGTGTTATGCTTGAATTCCGTGCAATCTGTACAGATGAAGAGAGATTACGACAAATTTTTAGGGATGGTATAAATGCATGGGGAAATAAAGATGAGAGTAATATAATTTAAATCATATATATATATATATTTATGTATTGATGTATATTGATGTATAAATGTACATGTAAAAAATGTAATAAATATATTATTTAGCAATTCTTTGAGCAATCTTAATGACATCACCAAGAACACCCATAGCAGTAACATCAGCACCCGCACCAGCACCTTGAATAACTAAAGGAGAAGGATATCTTTTTGTAGTGATTGCAATAACGTTATCGGAGCCTGTTAAGGAAGCGAAAGGATGAGAATGATCAAATTTACCGATTTCAACAGAAACTTTACCGGAAGAAACATCAACAGAACCAACAAATCTGAGAACTTTGCCTTCATCTGCAGCTTTTGATTTTAAATCATCCATTTGAGAATCAAATTCAGGTAATCTGGTCATATATTCATCAGCGGATTCAACAGATGTAAGTTCATCAGGAATTAAGGAATGGATTGGGAAAGAAGTAGGAGATTCAACTGGTAAACCTGCAATTCTTGCTAAGATTGTAACTTTACGTGCAACATCCAAACCATTTAAATCATCTCTTGGATCAGGTTCAGTATAACCTAATTCTTTTGCAACGGAAACAATATCTGAAAACTTAGTGTTATTTGGTTTGATAGTAGAGAATTCGTTGAAAATGTATGATAGTGTACCTGAAAAAATACCTTGAATAGAAACAACTTCATCTCCTGTTTCAACCATTTCCTTCAATGGAGAAATAAGTGGTAAACCAGCACCAACAGAAGCTTCATGATATGCTAAACCAGGACCTGCAGCAAAAATTGATTTCCATAAGTCGTATGAGCCTGAAAAAGCCTTTTTGTTTGGTGTTGCAATGGAAATACCGTTATTGAGGAATTCCGGATATGCGTTACCTAAATTTTCATTTGAAGTGTTATCAATAAGAATAACAGGTAATGGAGATGCCTTTAAATAGTCGATAAGAGAAGCAGTTGAAAATGCTGCAACTGTTGAAGCTGAAAGTGAGTCAATTGCTTTGGAGAAGTTCAATGGCTTATAATCTGTTGAAACAAGCGATTTTTTTGAAGTGGATAGGAAAATCAAGTTATATTCAATAGCAGATTTTGCTGAAAGTTTTGTGATTTGTTCGATGAAGGCTTTACCGACAACACCGGCACCAATAATAGCAATATTTACACCTGGCATACCTTTTCTGTTATTTATTTATTTTTCTTTTATAATATATATATAAATATAAATATAAATATATCAAAATATTAAAAATATTTTTCTCAAACACTGAAAAGAAAGAGTCTGATGCTATATATTCCCTATGAGTCAATACATGTTTCTCTCTTCTTCATTCATGTTGAAGTTCCACCAGTTCGCGAGACAGTTCTGGTCCTTGAGATGGGGGTAGGTGAATTTGGCCGCGGGGAAATTGGCCGTGTTGCAGCGGGCGGACTGGGGCGCATTTGTGTACGGGTGGTGGCGGTAGCCTACGTCCCGGAACCAGTGGACGGCGGAACGAGGGGCAAAAAGCGAAACTCCCAGGGAGTGGACTGGGGCGTCCCCCCAGCGCTCGTAGTAGAAGTTGCCAGTCGAATCCAAATATTGGGCCCAGGACCTGTACGGGTCACTTCTGTAGAAGTCCATATCAGCAATTTCGAAGTTGGACCAGAAATGGCAGGTGGAATAACCACCAGTGTATTGGTTCTTGTGTGGGTTTTGTAGGTTCTCTGTAATGAAGTTAGTTGCAGGATCGGAAGATAACGCATCAGGATGTAGCTGTAAAAAATTCAAGGTTTCATTCCATAAAGACTTGACGGACTGCTCCGAATCATAGAGAGCAATATTAAAACCATAGATTTTGTTGTTGTCTTGCATAAACCTAAAAACATCATACTCTAGTTGGCAGAAATAATCGGTTCCGGGTTCGAATCTCCAATAGTATTTGAATTGTTGCAGTCTTGGATGATCATAGAATTGGGTTGAATAATATCGGCACATGTTGTGATAAGACATCTTATTGGCATAAGCTATATTTTCACTTGCCAGCTCTTTCATTTTTTGCTTCTGTAGCTCTTTATCAATCCACTCGGGTTGATTCCACACTTTCGGATCGATCTGTTCAAAATAGACAGTAGATTTAGTCAAGTCGGTGATCTTTTTCTTGAACACTTCACTATATGTACCGTCATTGAGAAAAACATAGGGATAGTTAAATTTTAAATTGAAGACCAGCTCAATTTGTTTCATTGTAGAAATGATATTTTTCAAATCGGAGTTTCTAGCTAAAATTAACATTGTTGCATTGGCTCTTTCATCTCCAATTCTCGCAAGATTGTCTACCTTGGGCTCCAAAATCGGAGTATTCAATATATGTTCTAATGTCTCGTAATTACGGTCCACTATTTCATCACGACTGAGCGATGATGTATAAGGAAATTGAAAATAGGGCAGCTTTCCGACTGACGTTTTGAAAAATGTGATATTTGACTTTCTTGGTAGGCATAAGACAAATACAAATACTGAAATAGTGGCCAGTGCCAGTAGTCGGTATAGACCTTTAGATAAGCCTAGCATTTTTTATTAAGGCAAAAGATGACAATTGGTAATGGTGTAGCGTAATAAAAATAACTATATCAACATGAACAGAAATAGTAACAATAACAGAAAATAAATTACCAGAAAAAAAAAACCCTGATTTTGGGTGTCGAACTCAGAACTTAAGATTTTTTACTTGCACTATCAGTAAAATATAAGACAAGCTCTTAACATAACATTTATTGCATCGATCGTTGAAATAAGCATCTCTGTCGAAAGAATATTTCAAAAATAAAAAATCTCAGTGTATTTATATACAGAAATAAATACAGGGGTTGAATCATATAAAAATGAAATTGGTAGAATTTGTCAAGTATGCAAGAAAGACATTTCCAAAGTCAAAGGATATATGTATCGGTAATTCGGGGGGTGATTTAGACAGTGTTGTCAGCTGTGTAGGATATGCATGGATGCAACATCTGAAAAACGGATACGAAATCACTCCTGTTGTTAGTTTTCCCAAAGATGAACTGGTGTTACGGAAAGACGTGGAGCTGGTTTTGGAGAAGGCAGGAATCGGTAAAGACGATTTGGTCTTTCTTGATGATTTAAGTGGGGAATACAATCTACATTTAGTCGATCACCATGTTGTGGATGGGCCTGAAAAGGGCACTGTTGTTTCTGTTATTGATCATCATGCCGAAACCGGCGAAAATCAACAAGCTACTCCAAGGATCGTAGAGACCGCAGGCAGTTGTATATCTCTTGTACTGAGAGAGCTCGGCAAAGATCTTGACTTGGACCTTACGGAGAGGCAGTTTATTGCGTCGCCTATATTGACCGATACCCGGGGATTGACTTCGAAAGTGCAAGACGTAGATTCCTGGGCCGCAGTCAAGCTAGGGTTGGGCACGGATATTGCCGTGCAACAGTCCACAGACGCAATTTTGACAGCTAGAGCAGATACTGCCGGTATGTGTGCCAGAGACTTGCTTCGTAAAGACTATAAACAGTGGTCCAACATCGGCATATCGTCTGTCGTGGGTAAAGTCGACAGATCCATTGAAGGAATGGCTTCTTGGGCACATGAGAGGAACTTGAAAACTCTCTTGGTGATGGGTGCCTTTGAAGACGACGGTATTTTCTGCCGGCAGCTAGCTGTCTTCGGCGAAACAAGACCGTGGCCAGAGCTTGGACTCGTCCAAGTTGCACAATGCGGTCCTGTAACCATCTACAACCAATCAGCCGTCTCTCACAGCCGCAAACAGGTTGCTCCTATTGTTGTAGCTTCGTTTGTATAGATTTTTATTGTCTGGTTTGCACTTTTGACAGCTTTTGCTGCCTTGGTTTAGCCCTGTTCCTCGTTTCGGCGTCTCATCGCCTTTCTTTGCCGCCGAGTGCCGCTAAGCGTTACCCCTGCGCGTATCATGTCCTCTTTTGGCTTGATAACAGAAGGTTTACCCTTGAATCAAATGTGCCGCCAACGGCATTTGACGGAAACGGTTAAGGGCCATCGCATTTTTGGTGCCGATGCTAAATAGAAGTGATTGGTTGGAAGTAATTGGTTGGAAGTAAATAGGTGGGTAAATAGGTGGGTAAATATGGAGATAGATAAAGATAAGTGGATAAATATGTAGATAGAAAAAGATAGGTGGATAAATATGTAAATCAGGGTAGCAGAAATAGGATTGTTTGACAGGAGGATTACCAGAAAGATTATCAGAAGGCCTATCACAAGGATTAGGATTATCAGGAAACAGATTCTTTAGATACTTAAAAAGCCACAAATCTCAGTGATGAGTACCTGAAACATAGCCAAGGGTATACTAATTCAACAGACTTTTGAGTGCTCTGTCGTGTGACAATGTCTTCTATACTTTCTCCCATATCTACACGGATTCATACCATTAATGCACAACAATCCAGAATCCAAGAAATTGATGCCAAAGATGCTCCCAACGATGAAACCCTGTTAGCTGAAATCGGGTATAAGCAAGAATTGAAACGTCGTTTTACAACATTCCAGATTTTCGGTATCTCCTATTCGATTATGGGTATATTGCCATCCGTTGCATCAATTGCTGGTACCGGTTTGGCTGCAGGACCAGCAGGATTCTTGTGGTCGTGGTTAATTGCATCAGTTCTTATTTTATCTATCGGTATTTCCATGTCTGAATTAGCTTCGGCTATCCCAACATCTGGTGGTTTATACTATTGGACTTTCTATTACGCTCCAGAAAATATCAGAGTCCCTCTCTCTTTCCTTATTGGTTTGACCAATACTATGGCTCTTTCTGCCGGTGCCGTTTCAGTTGCTTATGGTAATGCAGAAGAAATTCTAGCTGCCGTGTACTTATCAAAAGACGGTAATTTTGACATTACAACTGGTAAAACATATGGTGTATTTGCAGCATGTATTATCTTTCAAGGTTTTGCAACTTGTGTTTCTTCAAAAAATGTTGCTATGTTACAGACAATTTCTTCGCTTTCTCATACAGGTTTACTCATTCTTTTCTTAATTGTTATCCCAATTGGTACTAAAGTTAATGTTGGTAATTTTAACGATGGATCTTTTATTTTTGGAGAAGTTCAAAATTATTCAAATTGGCCTAAAGGCTGGCAATTTTGTCTTTCTATGATGACTGCTGTTTGGACAATTGGTGCTTTTGATTCTTGTGTTCATATGTCAGAAGAAGCAAAAAATGCTTCATATGGTGTTCCAATTGGAATTTGTGGTTCTATATCTGTATGTGGTTTACTTGGTTGGATTATTATCATAGTTATTAATGCATGTATTTCAAAAGATATTCAAACTGTTCTTGATAGTCCAACAGGTTTCCCAATTGCGCAATTATTTTATGATGTTTTAGGCAAACGTTGGGCAGTCGCTTTAATGTCTTTAATGGCAGCATGCCAATGGCTTATGGGATCATCATTAATTACTGCTTGTTCAAGACAAATTTGGGCTTTTGCAAGAGATGATGGTTTACCTTTTTGTGATTATGTTAAAGTTGTTAATAAAAAACTAAAAGTTCCAATGAGAGCTGTTGGCTTATCTTGTATTATTGGTCTTTTGCTAGGTTGTCTTTGTTTAGCTGGTTCTGCTGCTGCAAATGCTTTATTCACACTTTATGTTTGCGGTTGTTATCTTGCTTGGTGTACTCCAATTTTCTTAAAACTAACTTATGGTCGTCATAAATTTACTCCTGGTTCTTTTTATCTTGGTGATACTTTTTCGAAAATAAACAATGCAGTCTCTTGTCTATGGGGTGCTTTTATCATGATTCTTTGTTTATTCCCTTCAAATAAGGGTGCTGATGCACAACATATGAATTATACAGTTGTTATCTCATTTGGTGTTTGGATTTTAGCTATGATTTACTTCTTTGTTTACAAATATAAACGTTTCCATGGTCCTAAGAGCAATTTAGATGCCGATGATGAGCTTAAATTGGAAAAAGCTTTAAGTGGTGTTCCAGTTGATTTAAGTGGTGCTGAAAGCGACTATGAGAAGGTCGTTTTAGATAGTCAGGTGAAGGTCTAATCATCAATATTCCACTTTTTGGAATTGCATTTGCTATTTTTTAGTTTCTAAAAACTATATATTGATTCATATATATATTTATACGTATATATCTTCATATAATATTCTTGTTTAAATATTTTAAATACATCTCTGATGTTTTATCAATCTTGTGATTAAAATTTTGAAATATTTTGTTTCAAATCACTTTATTTATTCTTTTTCAATTTGGCAAATAACTTACTAACCAACCATTGAACTTTTGTAAATTTTGCGGTAAAGATTGATTCATTTCCGTAATCAAGCTAATGAAATCATCAAATGTTGAATCATATTCTACATCAACTGTATTTTCACCAATTTCATTTTTATAAAGAATTTTGACGCAATTATTGTAAACTTTGCCATTAATCATAATATCAATTCCACTACCAAAACACCAAACTTTGATATTTCGACTATTATTAGATATCGTAAATATGTGAGCGCCTGAATATCTCATCTCTTCCAAAAGCTTTAACATAACATATTTATACGGTTTAAAAACTTGGCAACCTAGTTTGACTTTCCATTTTAATATTTTATAATGACCAAAATCTACATCTTTGAATCCAATTTTATGACCACAATGACAAAAAACAAAATCATTTTCAACACGTAAGTTCCAATCTTCCGGGTTTATTAAAAAATAGTATGTCCCTACAATTAAACTATTTTGGCCTGGTTTTAATTCATTAAATCTTTTTGTTGTTGATTCAGCACCATTAGGTTTATGACAATGCCAAAAATCTAGCATTTCATACCACATTTCACTTGGCATGGGTAAAATTCTTTTGATGTTTGATATTTTAATAACTGTTGAATCACAAGAAACACAATTAAGTGTTTCAGAATTCGACACATCATTAATTGTCCACTGATATTCAATTTCTTCAATCTGCTTTGGTGGTTCCGATTCCTTGATCCTGATACATGTTGAATTCTCTAAAGATGTTATTGAATGTGTTGAATTTGACTGAATTGGATGTAACAGTTTTATATCTGTTTTATTAATTTTAAGTATATCATTTTGAATATCAATATCAGTAACTTCTAGCCGTGGTAGCTGAACTGTGGTTGTTTGTAATCTAGGTAAATATTCAATAAACGTGTTCATCGTGGCTCGATGAAAGTTTAGAGTTGGTAGTCGAAAACTTGACACGCAGAATATATCTTTTCACCTGCACAACCCTACTGAAGCTTATTTTTTTTTCCTGTTTTCAACATTAAAATATTACCAAAAAGCAAAAGGATGAACCGTGTGGTATTTCGAAGAAGTCTTGTTAGAGGATACCATTCATTCTATCATGTGGATCCTAAAATTGTCGATTTAAATACAGTTGAAAATCAATTATTAAATAAAGCATATGACTTAGTTCCAGAATTAGGATTTTCAGCAAAGGCAGTCACAACAGCTGCTAGGAAATTGGGTATGAATGAAAATACACCTAACGGGCTTTTCAAATTTACTTCGGGTGATTTAGAGACTGAACTAGTAATGTTTCACTTAAAAAATTCTAGACAAAAATTATTGGAATTAAGAAACGAATTAAAAGGAACAGAATTAGATAAATTAAAGGTATTAATTAATGCGAGATTAGAGATGAATAAACCCATTGCTAAACATTTACCAGAATTGTTAGGACGTATGATTCAGCCATCTAATATTGTATCCTCGTTAGAAGAATTACATAATTTATCGGATGATATTACTTATTATGCTGGAGATAAATCATTTGATTTTGCATGGTATTCAAAAAGAGCAGCAATCAGTGGTATTTATGTTCAAAGTGAATTGTTTATGATAAATGATTCAAGTGTTGATTTTCAAGACACTTCAAAATTTGTCAATTCTAAATTAAAAGAATACGATACAGCAGGTGATGTTTATAATAATATTGAAGAATGGACATTCTTTAATGCGGTTAGCACAGTGAACTTGATTAAAAGTCAATTAGCTAGAGGTTAAGATTTATATAAAATTTTATACAGAAGATTGTAATGATAATCTTAAAGATTGCATCTTTTCTTGAGTTGATTTGATGTTTTTTTCAACATTTTCGATTTCTGACGTTATGAATTCCAACCTTTTATTGACGTTGTCTTCAGCTTCTTCTTTATCTTGTTTGAGTAAAACTGGCCCTATAAGTTTATAGACTGTTGAATCTGAATTGAGGGTTTCAAACTCTTCTTTGACAATTTTATTTTCTTGATATTGCGTTTCAAGTTTAGTTCTTGAAGAAATCAGTTCCTGTAATGACTTTTGAAGTGCACTGAGTTGTTCCATTGCAGACATGTTTATTTAATCTGTTTTTATATATATATATAGCTATTGTAAGTGTAACTGGAAGAATAGATGTGTAAAGAAACGATTTAATCCGTCGTGTAAATACATTTAGGTATTCTATATTGCTGAAAATTACAATTTTGAATTTCCATGTGAGTATTTGATATTTGGATATTTTACATCTACTACAAACTTGCATCTTGCCACCCTATCATTATCTCCTCTTTGATCACTTACTACCTCTCTTTTTACAGTGTGAATATATACAGCTATAACAATGGTATGCATAATTTTTTGCAATATCCAATTAATAAATCATGTACATTTACTAACATATCGAATTGCAGTTCCGCCCATTTGAAGAAACAAGAACCCCGAGCCATATTCTCCAAGATGACTTCAGCGACTTACCATACGAAATGTTTACCAAAGAAATGGAGATTCCTAAGATAAAAGTCAAATTAGACCAAAAGTATTTGGGAAGCAAAGTTATAATTGTTCCAGAAAAGCTCAAACGTAGAATGCTGGTGAAAAAAGAATTCAGAGACAGGGAGAAAGTGGGTGTCATTGACATCACGCTGGATTACGACGAACCGACTGAAGAAGAAACGTATGATGATATGGATCAAGTGTTCACCGTTGACGAATCCAGTTGTAAGTACCGTTTCATGTACGGAGATAAGGATTTCCAGGAGATAAAGATATTCAGATTGAAAAATTCGGCCTTGGTTATTGAAATCCCCACCTTCAGAAACCACCTAATGTACGGTCTATTAAGTACTGTGATACTCGAGACAATTGTCCCATCCAACGTTGAATTGGTGATCGAACAGGATCAAAAATCTACCCATCAAATTTTACTTTCTTTGAAGGAAGGAACGCTCCATGGTGCCAACGGAGAACGTGGACTCAGTGGTATAACGGCCGCTATATTTAACAAAGCAGTCATTTATCCACACATCTCCACTTCTGTTTCTTTCCAATGTATCGGGCTCTGCTCTAATCAAAATTTATATATTTAATATAACCTCTTATATCTGCAAATCATATGCTCCTCTACTGTTGCTTTCCTTTTACGGCACCGATTTCTACAATTTCCCAGTAAATTTTTCCCAAATGCCCCCCATCTTACTGTGAAATATCCCATACC
>JAJMJV010000027.1:0-109001 GCA_030563725.1 Pichia awuae
CACCAAATGGTAACGGCATCACCAAATGGTCACGGCATCACCAAATGGTGACGGCTACACCAAAATATACATATTTCATTTAAAAATTTAAGCATCACCAAATGGTCACGGCATCACCAAATGGTCACGGCATCACCAAATGGTCACGGTTTTACTAAATCCCAAAAGCATCACCAAATGGTGACGGCATCACTAAAACTCAAAAGCATGAACAAATGGTAACGGCATCACCAAATGGTCACGGCATCACCAAATGGTAACGGCATCACCAAATGGTAACGGCATCACCAAATGGTCACGGCATCACCAAATGGTGACGGCTACACCAAAATATACATATTTCATTTAAAAATTTAAGCATCACCAAATGGTCACGGCATCACCAAATGGTGACGGCTACACCAAAATATACATATTTCATTTAAAAATTTAGGCGTGAACAAATGTTCATGGCATGAACAAATCCCAAAAGCATGAACAAATGATGGTGGCATGAACAAATGGTGACCGTTTTAAAAGTATTAGTATATGTTGATGGTTTATTAAATTACTAAAGTACTACCAGAAGCTGATATATTATTTGGTTGGTAGGAAATAGTAATGTAGGAAAAAAAGTGTTGGATTCTTGAATTTAGATTGTCAATTTTACATTAACTGATATGGTGTACACAATTCTTGTTGATATGGAGGATATATAGGTTACATGACGATGTAGCTTGTGGCGTATGTAAATTTCACATTTCGGCGATTAAACTATTTATTGTATTTTAACAAAAGGTAGTAGGAGTATATAGGAAGGGAGTTCTTACCCTCACATTGTCAAGATTTGATATATAAATTTTTTTTTTAATATAGATATTATGATAGACTACAATGGATATTTTACAATCAAGAAACATTAGAGATAAAATTTTAAAATAATGTACGGCTAGTTTTCTCAGATGATCTTATTTTGCCAAGTTGCTTCAGTAAAACACTGGTTCATCTTTTTCATGTCAAGTGAAACCTGTAATTGGCAGTTACTACAACAACATGTAAACATTTGACTCTAAGTTGCTTTATTTTATGTATTAATCAATCCTTATGATTTTTGTTATTCGATGATTCGATTAAGCTCTAGTTAATTAGATGGTTATTTAGCGCCTTGTATGGCTAGTTCCGGTTTGTATCCTAGTAATTTTAAAATGAGAAATCATAGTGGCTATTCTCCCCTATTTTTGATAGTTTGTTTGTACCGCTTTTCATCTTGCTGTGATGATCTGTTGGCCTGTTGGGTTCAAGAAGAATGCGTTGTTTATGTACCGACGCTAAGCCAAAGTTGTTTATCCGAAAATGTCAATTTTAGTGGGAAAATATTTCTTACATATTTTAACAAATACTGTTGTATTTATTATTTCAATTAAAGATAACAAACCGTTAACCAAGCGTCAAGATGAGTGAAGTTCATAGTTCATAAAATTTTTTCGCAGAATCAACTGATCAGGGTTTCCGATCTTAATATTTGTTTAAGATATCAAAATAAAAAAATAAGTCTCCCCATGAATTTTATGGGAGTGAAAAAAACCAAATTGAAATAGAATCTAAATGTTTCAAATTTTCTTAATATATATATATATACAACTATTTTATTTCACAAAAAATAATCAACTACCGATGCATATAATTGATAGAAGAAAAAGCCACAGGAGATATTCTTCTGATTCCCAAATCAGAAGGGGGAACATAGGGACGTACGGAATCATGCATTAGAGAGTTTGATCTTTCTTGTTCAATTCGATTTTCAATTTGTTCAAGTTGCTGTTGTTGTCTCATGGTATAACCCTGAATATCACCGCCAGTTTGACTAAACTGAGGTCTTGTTATAATTTGCTTTAATTTTTTTGAAACTGGTGTATAATCTGGAGGTTTCTCAATAGGACGACACTCATTACTTAACGTAATATCTATAGCTTTTCCGTTTGGAATTGATATTTCAGTTTCATCAGCCTTTTCTGAATATTTTGGAACGGGTGGTAATAAACTGATGAATTCTTCATCTGTAATATCTGCACATTCTTCTACAACTGAAGATGTATCTACACTTGACTCTAATTCAGTATCTGATAATTTTAGACTTGTCGTGTTCGATAAACTATTCGGAATTTCTAACTGAGATACGCCATCGTTTAAAAGAATGGTATTTCTTGATTCAACATCATCATACAAAAATAAATCGTTAGTATTTCTATTAATCGATGATAATGATATTTCATTACTATAATTATTAGAAGAATCAATGGATGAAATATTTATGTCGTTTTGCTGTCTTTGTCTTTGAATACTTTTTTCAATTTCTTTTTGTTGTCTAATTACTTCTTCAGTTATTCCCAAAATTTTTAAACTTTCTATATCCAATAAACCTGTTATTGGGTTCTCAGAATCGGAAATACCAAATGAATTTGACTGAGCCACCAATGAAGATCTTCGGCTGTAATTATCCAATAGCTCATATGCAGATGTTGGACTACTCTCAGATAAAATTGGTTTTTTTGGCAGCTTTGGTTTTGGAGGCACAAACTTATCTGAAATTGATTCTTCATTTTCTGTAGCTGTAACCGTAATATTAGGTTTGACGCATAATGATTGATTGATGTTGAAACTTGTTTTCGCTGGAATTAAACATCTGTCACTCACAATTGAGATACCTATTGGATTTGTGCTTGGCATGGTCTTATTTGGCACTCCTGACAAATTAGAATTAGCCCCGTCACCATAAAAAGTTTTTGATGAAACAGTGGAAGTAGATCCAGGATCTAAGCTTGACACCCTCTTTATAGAATTGCTTGTACTATATCTTCTTATTGGAGTCGATAAAGGTTCTGCAGATCGTGGCTCAGCTTGATAACATACAGGCAATGAACCTGCTGAAGTTTCTAGAATTTCTTGTCTTTTCATCACTTCAATGACAGTTGTTGATACTCGCCTTTTATTTGAATATCCACATACGGGACTATGAAGTAGTTCTGCTGTTATTTGATTGGGATCCAGTAGTGGCAATTCGTTATCTGATTCGTTATCGCTTGAATCACTGCTGTTAGAAGCAATTGAATCATTCCATTTTGATGAACCTTCAATATTTTGATACCTCTTACAATTTTCGTCAGTATCATTTGCAGTATTCACAGTATTCACAGTACCAGTACTCTTTGCTGTCGACAGTGCCATCCCATCTTGCCATTCAGGAGGTTGAGATTCCAAGTCTCTTTGATCTGGCAATTGTCGTCCTCTATCTTGCAAAAAAAATTCCGCTTGTTCCCCAACTTCATGTTCCAAAACTGCTAGCTTCTCCAACACGTTGCTATCCATTAACAACTTCCTTGTACCCAATCCCACAAACTGCTCCAACCTACACAGATCACTGTAAAATCTCACCCCCTCTGCTTTACACCGTAGTCGTTGCACATAAACACCAGCCGCGCCGATCGACGCAGCATATGATTTCACTTGGAAATTTTTCATTTTCCACTTTTCAACATGAATTTCATGTAGTTGACATTGAAGTAGTTGACATTGAAGAAGATTTTGTGTCTATTGATAACCACACACAATGTTAGGCTTTGGAAAATCTACTAAAAGTGCCGTTAAAGTTGTCCAACAAGTGAGATTCAGACACGATGGTCTTAATCCACAACAAGAAAAGATTGTCAATCAGCTTTCAGTCACTTCTGCTGGAAGAAAACAACCAAGACTTCTAAAACTTTGTAATGAAGACTATGTTAAACATAGAACCGTTATGAGAGCTTGGGCATTAGTTAGAAGTAACAAGAAAAAACAAATGCAAGAAACTTTAAGAAAACAATATGAATCTATGGAAGAGGCTGCTGAAGAATTACAAAAAATAAATCCCCAATTATATGAAATCGCAAATCAACTTCAATATGGTAAAAGATTCCCATTAGAATTGAGAGTTCCAACCCAGTATCCTCCAAGACAAATATGGTTTTACGAATATTTCCCAAAGAATTAGTTTCTTCAAATTTTGTACATTCCTTGTAAATAATCTATTCATTATATCTTCCTATATAAAAGTCTTTTATAATTTAGAACCCCTTTTTTTGGCATTTACAAATCGATCAAGTTGACAACACCCGAATTTAATGTTGAGTGTTGCAAAGGTGGAATGGTATTGAGATTTTGATTATCAACAAATTCTAAATTTCCTCCATTTGAAAAACCTAAAGATTCAGACTCATGTACAATATTGAAGTCCAGTCCATTATTAAAACTCCCAAAATCATCATCGATGTCGTCATCGTCATCGTCATCGTCATCGTCATCGTCATCGTCATTGTCGTCATCTTCTTCATCTGCGCCATCTCCTTTAAACGTTGGTTCGGTGTTCAATGTTTTGAGTTGGTTCAGTGGATCAACCATATTTACATCTTTTATCTCTTGTATCTCCAATGCAACATTAGCACCAGTATTAAGCTCAGATTCATCTCCAATAACATTATATCCACCAGATATAAAATTAGTAAAATCATCAGATTCATGTGCATCACCACCACCATCATCATCATCATCATCATCATCATCATCATCATCTTCTTCTTCTTCTTCTTTGTTGTCTTCGTCATCATCGTTGCTATTTTTTCTTATTTTCTTCAACCGTTTTTTCAATTTCATATTCTTACTATCTGAATTGGCAAAATTATATCCTTCCTTTTCCATCTGTTCCTTAAGTGACAATTCAGGGATACTTTCATTTTCATCAACAATTCCTTTGGCCATAATTTTCTCATGTGAAATATGATCTCTAGAAATTTTACTTTTACCTTTAAAGAGTTCTCCCAGCATACCTTTTTTCTTTTTCTCCCTATTAGATTCAGAAACATTTGAAATAGAATAATTTGCCTTTTCCTCCTCTCTCTTTTGTTGATGTTCTTTGATCCTCTGTTCTCTTTCCAATTTCAATCGTTCTAGTTCTAATTTTTCATTTCTCTTTTTCTCCCATCTTTTTTCAATAATGCAAGTTGCTTCATTATATGAAGCATTCAATAATTTCATTCCTATACGTTGCCTTTCTTTATTATATTGTGTTCCATTTTCTTTTCTTTCATTTTGCTCTCCATCAACTTTAGTTGTCCATCTGAAAAGATTATTTTTATTCATACCGTTCCATTCTGATGATCCCTTTCGGCTATTAACATTCTGACGTATTCCCTTTTCATCAAAAACCCATTTATTTGCTATATCAGTTATTTCCTTATACCACGTGGATCGTTCAATACATCCACGTTGTCTAGTATTTAAATGCTCTATTTTATCTAAAAGGAACTGTCGATTTTCAGACGTTATAGTATTATAAGCTTTCATTGGACGAAATCCCCCATTTATAAGGAAGGTGGATTTATCTAATTCAGGTACATGTTTTTCATTTGAACAAGAAACGGGAAATATTCCATCTATTAGGTCAACAGATGGTGTATTAAACGTAAGATTTTCCGTCTCTATTTTTTCGAAATCTCCAAAATCATCATCAAAATCATCATTTTGGTCATCACTTTGATCATTTTCATTGATACCAGACTCATTTTTCAAACTATTTTGTATTTCATCTATTTTTTCTGTGTTAGGTTGTTGTTCGATTAGTTGAATTGGAACGTCTGTCTTTTCATTATCAGCTGAACCATCATCCAATATATCTTTATGATTAACTTCTTTTTTTTTCAACTGTACATTAACCCCGTATTGTGTACTGTCTTTAAGCTCCAAATCACTATAACTGTCTTCCTTAACCACGTTTTCTTTATTGTCATCCGGCCAATTGTCATCTGGCCTATTGTCTAATCCATCATGATCTAACTTATCGGAATTCAATGATGTATTATCCTGCCAAACATTATCGTTTTCGGCCAATCCACTTTTCCACAATCCATCTGCCATAAAAGACATATTGTAAACACAAACACACTGTTCAATGTTATAATTTGGCTTCTTATCCACACAAGAACAACCTGTTACAGAATCCACAACTACAGTTCCTTTCATCAAAACATCTCCAGGCGCTGAATCAAGCAAATCTCTATTCTCAAAACCTCAAAACCTCAAAACCTCAAAACCACAGACCCACAAGCCATTGAACCCAGCTTCTTTTGCAATAGAGAGCAAACTACGCATACGAGAGCCCAAGAGCATCCATCTACAAATATCCATCATGTCCAACATCCCATATATCATATTGGAACTTCCGTCACTGACCAAATACAAGGCACTTGCTCTTTTAGTCAATAATGTGGAAAACTTGACTGAAATCAAAGAAAACCTTATTAAAGGAAACAAGGACTATGATTATGGCTTTATCAATGCAAAAAACGTGGTGGGGCTGGAACAGTTATACAGTGCATTTTACAAGACCATGGTGGACCAGCATCACGGCTCGATGAAAACCAGAACCCTGCATACAGAGATTATCTATGCACTGTCACCTTTCAAAAATATAATGGATTGCTTGAATAAATTCGGAATATCCAAGAACTCGGACTCCTTGGTCGTTCTGAAGGTGGTGGAATCCGATAATCTCGATGCCCAGTATATCCAAGCGCATTTGGACACCCTGCAAAAGGTTATCGTTGGACATTTTGTCCAACTATGTGATGAAAATTTACACAAAACGGCTGATCTTAAAGCTATCAAGAAAAACAACAAGCTTGACATCCAGCCGTCTCAAGAACAACCCAACTGGGAAGAAATATCAAGACATCTCGTCACTATTACCCAACTGAAAGGATTGTAGTTTGTACATAATACTTTATATACACTTTTAACATGTTTGCTAATATAATGGATTTGCGAGAAAAGTTCATGCATTTCAGAAATGGCTGAGACAGCATTTTGAATTTGGATTTGAACATGTTTTTGTTTCTTGTGTTGACAAATGGTCTATGTCTTTCGTAACTAGGAACTGGCAATGTCGGCTAGTGTTTCCGACTGCTGTGATGCTAGCAATGGTGTATTCGGAATGGGCATTTTCGTATTTCTTTGCTTACAAATACGTGTATCAACACCATGAGGACAGAGCGTCGATGATTGCGTTCATCACAGTTGCAAACACACTGGAACTGATCTGCTTTATATCTTGGGCATTTCTGTATTTGGTTGGACCAGGCGAAATGCCGTTCAAAATCCCCCCTTATAATTTGGGCAGATACATTGCTTATGGGAGAAAATATACAACAGAGGACACTGAAACATTATCCAAAGTTTCGACCTTTTCGTCAACAGGAAAGGACGAGTTTATAAGGCCACCAGATATGTTTGATTGCGATAAAAACGGGTTGCCATTTTGGTGTTCGGAATGCTCAACATTGAAACTCTTCAGAAGTCACCATTCGTCAGTTAACCAGCGTTGCATTCCAATGTTTGATCATTATTGTTCCTTTGTTGGATTCACCATAGCCAAACACAACTATATACCATTCTGGATATTTGTCTGGAGTATGGAATTCTTTTTGCTTTTCACTACAGTTTCTGTTATCATATATGCTGCAAAATGGCACAGTTTACATGCAGCTTTGATCGTTTTTCTCGTGATATCGGGTACATTTTCTGTCCTTGTGGGACATCTAATTTTATGCTTGATATTAGATATTTATTCAGGCGAAACAACTATCGAAAGACTAAATCGAAGGAGATGGAAAAGTTTCGAAAGAAAAAGCCCGGAAGAATTTAAAGAATATGATTATGGAAGTTATGTTAACGTCCAACATCCATTAGATGCTAATTTGAGACTGGTTGTCCCACTAACGCCTACAGATAAACAGCATAAAAATGGATTCCTGAATACATTAAAATTTTGGTTGTTCAACATAAAGTCCTTAAAAAATGCTCAAGAATTATCAGATTTCACTTATTCAATGTATGGGGAGGAATTTAAAGTCAGTATTAAAACAAGAATTCAAGATGGAAACTTTAGAATTTTCAGTTCATATGACGATCTTCCTTCTATAGAAATTTAAAATGTATTATATACCTCTATATAGATTATTTTATCCACGGATATTTGGGTTTAAATACCTTCTACGCTATTGTAATAATCAATCAATGCATGCTCAGTTTGTAAAGTTTCAGTTCTATAACAAACACGGATATCTGGAACATTGGTCTTTTCAATATCATTACCTTGGACACCTTCTTCGTTAAACTTCTTACCAATCCAATGCTTCTTTAATTCAAATTCAAAACCACTCATTTTCACCGAATTTTTGGCTAATTCTGACATATCAACATTTGATAATTTCCAAATTTGAGCAGCAACTGAATATTCTTCAATTAATGGTTCCCTAGTATATGAAAATTGTAATGGATCATCTGTTGATAATGCAACATTCAAACCACGTTTAAAATAGGATGGGAAAGGATTTTTATCATATGTCAAGAATAGTGCATTATTAGATAATGGTGACATTGCAATACCTATTTGACATAAATAATATAGATATTGAATAAATGGCACCTTTCTTAAAAGAATTCCATGACTAATACTTTCTGATGTTAAATAAGCAGATATTAAATGCTCTGGATCACCTGCTTCACCCGAATGTGGACGTAAAACAAATGTATTAAATCCACGCTTCTTTCTCCAATGATTTAATGAAGTTAAATTGGAATATAAGTAGTACAGATAATATGAATAAGGAGGATTGTATTCAGAATCCCATTTACTTGGAAAAGGAAATTTCTTATGAAATCTTCTATCTGTTTTGGATTCATCATCAACAGAATCAAAACCAATAACTCTTTGCAAAAAAATAAATAACTTTGGATCTGAAGATGGATTTTTTGTAACTTCAAATAATGGTTTAAATAAGTTATCAACAATGTCCTTAAAATTTTCGACTAATCCTCCCTTTTTATAAATATTGTATAATCTTGGAACTTGAATTAACCATCTTACATTATGAGAAAATAATTTATTGTCAATAACCCATGCAGCTAATTTACTCCATTCGTCTATACTACGACCATATATTGAAATTCTATATTCAGCCATTTGGTATTTAGAAGATTCCAAATCATCAAACACTTCCTTCGTAATTTCAGCTAAATAACGACCTTCAATAAAATTATCAGTTTTCAAGAAAATTTCTCTTAATCTTGATTCACCCATTGGATTATATTTTAAATTAAATTTGTCAAATCTATGGAAAGTATCTCTGTGAGCATGCATATCTAAAGTATCAATACTTAAATCATAAGCTGTTAAATTTAAAGAATCAAAAACTTCTTGCAATGTTAAAATTTGGCCATCTCTCTTGATAACTTTTTCAGAAGGTGAATGTCTTATTTTATGTTTGATAAATCTTAATAAATGTTTTTGATTCATACACGCAGAATGATGGACGTGAACATCGACTTTTCTGACGTTATAAAAATCCCTATGAGGATTCTTTTTAGATTCTGATGTTTCTTCATGATCATTTAGTAAATAATATAGATTCCATCTAGCCTCTAAATATTGCAGCCTTTTAAAAGCAAAAGATTTCATTGGACCATCTGATGCAATATTAACAAGTTTATCTAAGTCCATATAATAATCTTTAATAGTAGGAACATTTACTAATTTTTCACCAGTTTTTGAATTTACTATGTGGTATGTATCCTCTTCATTGGTAATAAAATCGATTGAATCATCGGGACCAGGAATTTCACATTTATCAAAATCAAAATCACGAGAGTCTGCATGATATTGTTCTTCATTCAAGTCGTAAAGTGATGTTTTATTGGCATTTTGACGATGGTTTTGTGCCTTCCAAAAAGGTGATGGTGGATTTGGATAAATTTTCCAATCATCTGAATTTTTAGGATTTTCATTAGGATTTTGTAAAGAAACATCTTGATACTTTTTTCTTGTATCAAGACACCATTTAATTTGTTTATAAATATTAACCAATTCAATTGATGGCTCATCAATAGCTGAATTATGATCATTTGCTAAAATGCTGCCGAGTTTGAATTTTTGTTCTTGAAAAGCCATTTGTTTTTGATATTCTAATCTTTGTTGCTGTTGTAAAAGTAATGGATCTCTTTGAGATGCGGTAGTCATGGTCAATCCTTGTGGTGTACTCATTTTTGGTGTCATTTCATGAGTGGTTGGATTATAAGAGAATTTGGAATTAGCTCTTGAAGTTTTTGGGGTTGCAGATAAAACTGGTGGAACTGGTGGAACAATGAAATCTGCCATAGATTGTCTTCTACCATTTGTTGCAAAAGAACTTGCTGACGATGATCTAGAGTTTCTTGGAGATGATGCTAATGTGTGGAAAGCCCGAATTTTGGCATCTTGGTCTTTTAACATCTGCTCTTCATTGTACGAAAAATGGGGATTCAACAATTTTTCTTCATCATCTGTTAGTTCATCATCTGAATGAACTCCGTATGAAAAAAAATCTCCTGCTTTCTTACCATAAATTGAATTCAAGCCCTTATACGTATTCTCATGTTCAACTTCATCATCAGTGGCGTTAAAATTCTTCTTATCGGAGCTTTTTTGAATCCTTAAAGGGGAACTGAGTTCTTCAGCATCTTTCGAAGTCAAGTTATTACCAATTCCCATTGTCTCAGAGGTCTAGTGATACTATGTTCGTAACGTGGCTCCTAAGAAAGTGTTTTTAAATAAATATCAGGTTAAAAATTTTTTTTTTGAGGTCAAATTTTACAATTTTATAAGGCTTTACTACCAAATACAAATACGAAGTGAAATATTAAACGCATCAGTTATAGAAATAAGAAATGATATACAAGACTCTGTTAAGAAGAATTACCTATGGGTGTAAACGCTTTGGATCTCTTGGGAATAAAGATGCACGTCTGATATTCTTTAAGTCTAAGAAGAACATTAAAACTCTTTCTAAACCGATACCACCACCTGCATGAGGTGGACAACCTAAAGCAAATGCATTGACGTAATCTGCAACACCAGGACCATTTGGATCGACTTCATGGAATTTCATTCTTTCCTTTAATAATTCTGGATCGTGAATACGTTGTGCACCAGAAAGAATTTCTTCACCTCTCATAAAGAAATCATAAGAGTTAGAATAGTTTGGATCTTCTGGATCTGGCATAGTATAGAATGGTCTAACAGCTAATGGGAATTTGTCTAAAATGAAGAAATCAGTATCGTATTTTTCTCTGATTAATTTACCTAAGAATTTTTCATTTTCAGTTGATAAATCTTCAAAATCACCTTGTTCTTTACCATTTTCATTCAACATTTTAACAGCTTCTTTATAGTGAATTTTAACCATCTTTTCAGGAATCTTGAATTCTTCAACAGGGAATTGTCTTCTAATAGTTGCAATTTCCTTAGAATATCTTTCCTTTAATTGGGTGAAAATGAAAATCATCAAATCTGCTAAAGTATCAACAGCTTCATGATAATGTTCTTCAATAGCCATTTCCATATCTAAACCAACAAACTCAGTCATATGACGATGGGTGTTGGAATTTTCTGCTCTAAAGACAGGTGCAATTTCAAAAACTCTTTCAAAATCTGCAGCAATCAATTGTTGCTTATAAAGTTGAGGAGATTGTGCTAAGTATGCCTTAGTTTTGAAATATGTGACTTCAAAGACGTTAGCACCACCTTCAGAAGGAGAACCAATTAATTTTGGTGAGTGGATTTCTCTAAAGTTTAATTTAGATAAATATTCTCTGAAAAGAGAACAAATACCACTTTGTAATTCAAAAATACAATGGTTGGTGTTTGTTCTTAAATCAATAACTCTTGCATCTAATCTAGTATCTAAGTTAACAATTGGTAAACCGGATGCTTCAGCGTCTGCATCAGATCTTGAAGCATCTTCAATTAAAAGAGGTAATTGAGATGGTGCAGCAGAGATTAAATAAATTTTAGTGATGGAAATTTCAACATCTTGAACTGTTGCACTTTTAACTAAGTCGTCAACTTTCTTAACTATACCATGAACTAAAACAATAGATTCTAAACTTAAACCTGCAGACCATTTAACCATTTGTTTAGAAATTGAATCACCATTGGACTTTAATAAACCTTGGACTATTTCATCTTGTTGTCTAAATGCAAAGAAACACATGTTTGCAGATTGTTGTCTTGCTGTATGGATTCTGGCTCTAAAAACAACTTCTTCGCCATCATTAGATGCTGAAAGTGTATTAATTTTAGTTCTTTTAATACCAGTAACATCTTCCTTTTTAGATTGCATAATTGGTTGCTTACCATAATTATCCTTAGCAGTATCATTAGCTGCTGCTGCTGCTTCTCTAAGTGCTTGTTCTTGTGCTAATTGTGCTGCCTTTTCTGCCTTCTTTCTTTCCTTTTCCTTTTCCTTTTCTAACTTCTTAAGGGCCTTTTTAGATAATGGTTGACCATCTGGGCCTAAAATTACCACTTCCGATCCTTCAAGGGAAACGTTTTCAACTTGTTTTGTAACTTCTTCTGTCATATTCAGCTGCTTATACAAAGAAGTTCAACACACTTTGCCTATAACTTGCATCTTGTCCCTTGTAAATTGGAAAAAATTCGTCATCGTCGTCGAGAAAAAAAAGTGGAATTGGATTTTTATGGGAGCAAAAATGACAATGGATTTGTTCTTGTTGTATTGTTAGGTTACAAGGAAAAACGAGATTAAAGTTATCTAATTGTATAAAATAGAATAGGGGAAAAAATTAACAGATATATATGGTATGAGCAAGAAAGAATGCATGAATAAATAAAATGAAAAAAACAAAAATATAGGATTCATATTTATAACTTGTTATTTTCAAGGAAGAAATAATCACCTTTAAGTTTTTGTTCCTTATCCATTTGAGAATCTAACTTATTAATTCTTGGTCTGAAAGAGTTTGGATCTCTTCTGAATGTAACATTCAAGTTCTTTAAGAATCTGTTACAACCTGTTAATAAAGATTCTGCTTTCTTTGCAGTTGCGTTAATAGATGGTTGACCTTCAAAAACCATAACTTTGTCTGCCATATAAGTTGCCATGATAAAATCGTGCTCAACAATAAATGCAGTTTTCTTAGAGTGAATAATAAATCTTCTGATAACCTTAGAACAGATAATACGTTGTTCAGAATCCAAATATGCAGAAGGTTCATCAATTAAATAGATATCTGCAGGTTTACCTAATGCTAAAACAATTGCAACTCTTTGTAATTCACCACCGGATAAATGTTGAACTTCTTGATCAATAATATCTTCAATTTTTAATGGTTTGATAACATCAGTATTAAATTGAGGGTGTAAAAATGATGATCTAATCTTCTTTAAGAATAATTGTCTAACAGTACCTGTGAATTTTGGTGCAATTTTTTGAGGTTTCATAGAAACATTCAATTCTGGAGCTTTGGAACCATCATCTGGAGCAATTGCACCAGCTAATAATTTACATAAAGTAGTTTTACCAGTTCCGTTTTCACCCATCATAACAATAATTTCAGAATCATTAAATGAACCAGATTCAACATTTAACTTGAAATCACCTTGAGTTTTAGTCATACTAGGATAATTGAAATTACATGATTGTTCAATTAACATATAATCAGAAGCATCGGTTAATCTAAATTGTAAACTTTCAGCTCTAAATCTTAAATTTTCGGAAGGAATATGACCATCAAGGAAAATATTTATACCTTCTCTAACAGATGCAGGGAATGAAACAACACCATAAACAGATGGTACACCATATAAAATACAAACATAATCAGATAAATAATCTAAGACAGACAAATCGTGTTCAACAACAATTGTATAAACATCAGTGTCAGATAAAGATCTGATGATCAATGCAGCATTTAATCTTTGTTTAACATCTAAATATGAAGATGGTTCATCAAACATATAAACATTAGCCTTTTGGATACAAGTCATAGCAATAGCAAATCTTTGTAATTCACCACCAGATAATTTAGAAACATCTCTCTTTAATAAGTTACCTAAGTCTGTCATTTTAATGATATCTTTTATAGACTTCGAATTGGTATTACCTTCTGATCTTGCCTTTAATAATTCACCAACCTGAGTTAAAGGACCTTTAATTGCTCTTGGAATATTATCAACATATTGAGGTTTGATAATAGCCTTAATATTTTCTTCTAAAACTTTAGTGAAATAATTTTGTAATTCCGAACCTCTGAAATGTTTGATAATATCTTCCCAATCTGGAGGATCATCGTATCTACCTAAATTAGGCTTTAACTTACCAGATAAAATCTTTAAAGCAGTGGATTTACCGATACCATTAGTACCAACTAAACCTAAAACTTGGCCAGGTCTTGGCATAGGTAATCTGTGCAATTTAAACGAGTTTGCCGAATATCTATGTGTGACTTCATTTTCCAAATTGGTTGGCAAATTAATAATTTGAATTGCACCAAATGGACATTTCTTAGTACAGATACCACATCCGATACACAAGTTTTCGGAAATAAACGCAATTTTAGAATTTGGTGCAACTTCAATACATAATTTTCCTGTTTTAACAACAGGACATGATTTCCGACATTCTTGACGACATTTCTTAGGTTTACATTTATCGTCTGAAACGATTGCAATACGCACGTTCTTATCACTCATTATAATGCTAGACTGGTCTTCTTCTTGCCCTTGCTTTCAAAACAACAACTACAACTTCTAAACTTTTCAACTCTTCAACTTTTCAAATTTTTCACCTGGTTTTCCAAAAAAAAAAATCCAATTATTTTGTGTGCTTATGTCATGCGTCGATCGACGGCAACAGCGGAATGACGGCTTGGCGTTATGTAGTATTACTTAACATAAGTTAGATAAATAGGTTAATAATATAATAATTGTACATATAAAAGAGCATGGTTTACAGGAAAAAAATACAGGTGACAGCTAAGAGTAATGCAGATATTAAAAACTGCAAGTTTTTTATCTCTGTCAGAGATTTTCTGTGGAAAATAGTAGGAATCTCGATGCTGGAACCAGCACCGCTTGACCGACGGGTGGATATCGTAGAAACCAAAGAACTGAAACCGTAGTTGGTTTGAGTTTCGGTGTTGGTAGATTTGCCGCCTACTTTAGTATTTCCAACTCCATTTAGGTTGTTTGTCTTTGAGAAAATTTCACCATTTGAAATATAAGCTTGTGTTGATTGGTTGATGGTGTCGGTGAAAACCACGGTTTTAGGAACCGTTAGAGTCAGACCTTCGAAAGTTCCATATTTTATCGCAAAAGGAATTACACCTGATTCGATAACATAAAATCTATCAGAACTTGAATCGGAAGCTTTGGTGGATCCCTCTAAATTTGAATAGGTGAACGTCGTAGCAAAGGTCGTGACAGAATTTGTGTATGTGGTAGTAATCGTATACTCGAAAATTCTATTGATATCAGCTAATGTTTCAAAACCATGCGAAAGTGCCATTTCCGTTTCTAAATTTAATAACGAATGGTCCGCATTATCACTTTTATAACTAGTAGTAGATTCAGAATCTGAATCGTCAGTAGAGTGACTATGATTAGAATCTGAACTTGAATCTAAAACTGAATTATCAGATAAATCATCATATTGACTTTCTAATTGAGAAATTGCAAGTTGATTATTTTCATTATCAACAGCAAGATAGACACTTTTCAAAAATGGAGTACCTAATAATGAATAACCAAGTTTGTAATCAGGCAAAAATGCAAGATAACAAGCAGAATCCCCTGAACTGAAAACTAAATTGGTGTTATTAAAATTTGCAGGGTATAATAATTCTGAAATCAACATATTAATTGTATAATTACCCAAGTTTAAATCTATTGTACCTGAATCCCCAACAGAACAATCAACTATCCATTTATCAGAGTCAGCAGAATAAACTGCATTTAATTCAACTGCTAGTTCGATCAATGTTGAATATGGGATGTAATTATAATAGGTACGTGAATCTATAACTGCGGCTTTAGGATAATCTGCAATTTTCATTCTGTCATTGTAAAAATAGGAGAAAATAATTGACTGCCCAGTATTTGCCGATGTCACACCCCAACTGTAGATTGGAATCGCTGGGATTGAATTTGTAACACCGTTATTCTCCGTTATAATTGTTTCACTTTCATCATACACTGGAATGAAATCAAACAATGCCATTACTCCTGATCTATCATCAATATTTCCAAATCTATCTTCACCTGTTTCTGAATAATATATATATTTTTCATTAATACCACCTAAAATCACTTCAGGTGACGTATAATTTAACCCATTAAGAGCAACTGA
The DNA here is from genome assembly GCA_030563725.1 of Pichia awuae. Lineage (NCBI taxonomy): Eukaryota > Fungi > Ascomycota > Pichiomycetes > Pichiales > Pichiaceae > Pichia > Pichia awuae. The sequence goes on from JAJMJV010000027.1 coordinate 16,251, forward strand.
ATAAGAATTTGTTTTAATCAATCCATTTATGACAAAATTAGAAATAAAATTATGTTGATAGGTTTTTTCTGAATTTGGCGATGAACCTAAAGCTAAACCACCAACTCCAACGTTGGAAAAATTGGCATACACAAATGGCACATCAAAAAATTTCATGTATTCATTTGAAGTCTCATTTTTGAACGTAATTGTGAATGTATCAACGGCCCATACTCCTGTGACTAATACTCCATTGACAAAAATCTGGAAATACGATGTGGCATTTTCTAATGCAACCAACAGATTATCGACCACGTTCAAAAAATATGACGTTACCGAATCAAAAATGTTGAACAAGCCCAAACTGGCGCAATATTGTACAAATTCGTAGTTCACCATATTGACCGTATTAGAGGTGACCAAGATTGTTGATGTACGCGTTGTATCGTAATCTGTGGAAAGTACAGTAACCGTTGCAGGTGTAGTTGTTGTCTGTGTTGGTAAAATGAACGATGTGAACGCTGATACTGTCGTTGTTTCATAGGATGACATGATTTCTGTACACTCCTGAAACACTCCAGACGCAGGAACCCAAACGTCTCCTTGAACCACGTCTAATCTTAATCCAATAGGTTCATCGTTCGACCCCATTTCGACAATATAATCATACAGTCTTTCATTTCTTGGGAACAAATTGATGATCGGCAATCCTTGTGTTGATTGGCTCTCGTAATCTGTAGATAGTAAACTGTTCAGCATTCTCGAGCTGGATGTTAATGTTGATGACGATTTCTTTGACGTTGACGTTGAAGTTGACGTTGTTGTTTTATCTGTGGTTGCGGCCTCCGCCACCTGGCCGTGACTGATGATTGACGCAAATATGACGCACGCAGCTGTTAGTACACTCGCTAGTTTCACCATAGCATATGGGTTGCACCAGATGTGTAATGATGTCTAATCCTTGTCCAGCTGGTTCAATCCCTTTTAATTTTACAGCTTCTACAACTAAAAATTTCTTATGCCTGAAAATCTATTTTTAATTTGCGTGTCGCTGCAAAAAAAATGACGTCGTCAAAAGCAAAAGAGAAAACAGTTGAAGACCGGGCTTTGCCAACGGGTTGAGGCCTTGTACAACGGGCGTTTGAGGGTTGAGTGTAGTGGTTGCGTGTGTAGACAAGGTTGGGCGTAGACGACATTGGACGTCAAGTGATAAAAAGAACGTTGGAAAAAGCTAACGAGGCCAAAAAGGCTATAAAGCTATAAAAGGTTATAAAAAGCAGTAAATTAGCCGCATCACACCTTTCAGAACCGTCAAGACGGTTCTGTGTTTGAACATTACAGTTTCTGCTGTGTTCATAATAGAGACATGTAGGGTATAGAATTGTGCTGAAATTGTAGATTTTAGAAGACCTGTTCAGCAGGCAAACTGCCCCAGGATGCTATTTGGGCTGTAAACGAAAGAATAGAAAGCATGGGGGGATTTATTCTAAAGATGGATAGTTGTCATCGTCTTCTACATTGTTACCGTCGCCATAATAGAAGCTGGGCACATCATATTGGACAGGTATATTCACAATAAGTGCTGGATGTTGGTGGGATTGTTGTAAGTTCTGGAGCTGTTGGTGCAGTTGGATATTCTGGATTTGATTTTGTATTTCTTGCTGGATTTGTTGTTGCAGCAGTTGGCTTTGCATCTCTGCGTTGTGCTGTTGTTGTCGTTGTTGCTTCTGCTTTAAAGTGTAGATGATTCGTGTTAACTCTTGTTGTTTGTAAAGTAGATGCAAGGTTTCCGCATCAATTGGTTGGGCCGTTTTATTAGTATCTGGAATAGGCACCAAACCAGTTCCAGGCATTATAGGTTTAGATGAAACACCTGCCGAAACTATGTTGGGAATGGGTATCTGTCCAGAAAGATGAGGCGTTTGTGTGACAATATGAACATGGGGTGGAGATGAGTCCACACTAGACGGGCTTTGCATATAAACATTGCTAATACCATTGGCACTGCCAATATTCATATTTAATCCCATATTTCGTCCAAGGTTCATTCCAACGTTCATTCCAACGTTCATTTCAACGTTCATTCCCATATTCATCATATTAACAGTAAACTCATTGCCTCCTTTAGACTTATTCCCTAATTTAAGACTTTCATCGATATTATTCACATCAAGATATTTAGAATGTTTACCTGTTTTCTTTTTCCCAATTTTCAAGCTTTTGATGTATTCTTCCGGTAATCCTGGACAGAGACCTATCTCAATATGCCTCTCAACCCAAATTTCGTTATTGAGGAACTTATCACCACAAATTCCACACCAGCCCATCATACCGGTTCTTCCACTTGATTTAACACCTGGTGGATATTTAAAATGTCTAGATTTTAAATGTGTTTTAAAAGTATCACGTCGAGAAAAACCTCCTGTTTGATGGCATTTAGAGCCTACAGTATTAGAAAATGGACAGTGGTATGCTTTCTTCTCTGAATGTTTCTTCATATGACGTGTTAAATATCCTCTAATTCTAAACTTGGAGTAGCAATGAGGACATGAATAGCCTTTTTCGCTGTCTCCAATATAGTCATTATTTTCGATATCTTCGGAATCTCCAGATTCTCCACCGGTTGTAGTTGCCAAATTCACAGAAGTATTAGAATCACTGGATTTGATTGATGAAACTGGTGATAAATTTAAAAAGGGATTTTGTATACTCTTTGAGTTTTCAATGATATTATTGATGTCGTTAAATAAAATATTACTTTCTGGGATTTCTTTATCACTTTGCTGTGACTTCTGGTCTTTCGCTGCATGAGAAATACCATCTTCCTCATTTAAATTAGACAGCTTGAATTCAAGTTCTCCATCTTCATTTTTTAGTGGAATAAAAACACTCATTGTTGATGTGCTACATGGGTTAAGATTGTCTAATTCCCCCACTCCATTTTCATCTTGCCTATCTTGTTGTTTCTGTATTTGAATTTCTCTTTCTTTCTGTCTTTGTCTTTCTCTTTCTCTCTGCCTCTCTCTTTCCATTTTTTCTTCTTTTTCCCGTTCGTTTTGTTCGACAACTTTGGCTGTTTCGTTCACCTTTTCATTTCCTTTATTCTTTTCTGCGCCTGTCAAATGTTTAATAAACTCCACCGTCGACGGAAATAGATCGTGCTCTTTCTTTTCGCTTTGATTACCGTTAAATCCTAATGTGATGAGCAATGACGATTGCAGAATAGCCGTTATAACATAAACGACCGGATCCACAATCCAACTACGCGCTAGTGCAATGGTGTTTTCAACCAAAATCATCTGCTATGTGTCCTTGTTCAACTCTTGCTTTTGTTTCGATCTTTGGTCAAGATTTCCGTTGTCTGGATTCCAACTTCTCTAATTCTCTCAACACAATAGTAATCCATCTATCGTCTTCTTCTTCCAATGTTCATCGAAAATGCCTCGCGACAAAATAAGAAACTTAAAATATAAAAAATATAAAAAAAAAAAATTATTACCGCATTCGGCCCTGCTCGGCTAATCGGCTAGTCGGGAATTGAACATCGGGCATCGGGCATCGGATAGTCGTCTAGTCGGCTAATCGGATACGTTGAAACTACACTTGTGTTATAAGACACTGAACAAGCCATTCCCAGTCCACAACAGTAGCAGAACACCCTGTAAGTGTATGCAGCTGCTCTTGAATAGGATCTTTCTCATGTTGTTGCATGACAAAAACAAATCCTGTTGAAGGCAATGAACATCCCGGCTTTAGGATAGTTGCATGCGTAAACCCAATCTGTCCTAGTATCCAAAGTAATGTACCAAGTTTGGTCCTTGAAGTATCATCTTTGTCATCGTCACTGTCACTAGTATCCACAGATTGGATGTCCTTCACGTGGTTCTTGATCTTCTTAAAAGATCCAAGCTTGGCACGCTTATATTTGGATTTAAAGGATGACGTAGTAAAATTGTTTGCTCCATAACGTATAATTGAAATGGACATGCCTTGGAAACTTCGATTGAGATACAATTGTTGACTTAATTTGTATCTATTGTTAAAGTTATCTCGGAATTGGAAAATGTCAAGACCCACCAAACAGTTCAAAAACTTACATTCTCCTGCAACAAGTAAATATTTCACCCATTCGTTTTTCCAATTTCCAAAAAAATCAGCATCGTCCATACATTTTTGAATGAATTGCAAATGTAATATGGGCCACTTGAGCGATAATCCTTCGAGGTACTTGAGCGTCCGCATATTTCTCGTTGATAAAACACATGCAAATTCGAAATCCCTCATGGGTGACAAATCAAAAGATTCTTCAAAATGACATACATATCTATCTCCTTGATCAACAACACATTTGAAGTCCAAATAGTTTTTTGTAGTTCCACCATTATAAAATTCATCATTCATCCTAGCGTCTTTACTTAACAATTTCTTCTTACGTGGTGAGGTCGTTAATGCCTTTTCCTTTTTCTTAAATCTGATTAAATCACTGAATCCATTTTCTACAACTTTTCCACCTTGCTCTTTAACAAAATCAATCAATTTATTGATTCTTGCTAAGTCTTCAGCATTGGTGTCAACAACTGTGACCGCAAAAACACATTTTTCAAATGGTCTGTTGTTTTGATCCAAGATTAGGGGCTGTTGGTTGGCTATAGGTTCCACTGCAGTATCTATTTTTTTATTGTCTGAATCTCCAACAGGATCAGATTTTAATGAATTCAAATATTTAGTAAAGTTGGCTTCATTATTAAATAACTTGTATTTATAATTTTTGAAAATATTTTTTGTAAAATAAATCTCATGAACAAAAATCTCTAATTCTTCTTCATTTTCATTCTTCCAATTACGTATAATTAATTTATCATATCCGTCAATAGTAGTAATATCGCTTTTATCATCACCACTTTTTTTCAATCCTGTAATCACATACATCAATTGTTTTTTGTTTATATATTTAACAACATCACCAACATTTAAACGAATTGGTGCAGCTAACTTACGCTCAGAAATCCATAGCTCTTGCTCGTATGCACCATTGGTTTTTAACCTAATTTGTAAACTCGAGTCTGCATTTCTGATTACATCAGTAATATATCCAAGCACTCTTCTTTCGGTCGTGGGGTGGTTGAAAATAACATTTCTACATCCAATAACATCGTCAATTGTTAACTGTTTTTGTTTGGACTCATCACGAAATATAATATCTATATTTTTGGGTTCATTTTGTAATTCAAACTCTTCAATTTCTTCATTTTGTTCGATAACACTAGTATTATCAAGATCTAAAATATTAGAATCCTTCATATAGTTCTTTTTAAAATCACTTGGTGTATTATTCTCTTGTTCAAAACGCTCATTAGCCAATATGTTATTGAGCTCATCTAAAACTCTGCTTTTAAGTACTTTGGGTGTGGACATAGTCTGCTTTTCACTTTCCTTTAAATCAATATCAATCCCACTTGTAAACGGTGCACTGGTATTTGGTATCTCCAAAAATGAAGTCTCAGCAGCCACTGCCGGTATATTTTCTACAACGGGTGATGAAATATGGTTAAAGTTGATTCTGTCTATAGGTTCATTATCATTTTCCTGTGTTTGATCTCCATCTTGAAATCCAATTTTAATCGTATCTTGAATATTATCTATTGTAGTATTGTTTTGAGTACCGTGAATTTGAATATCTTCTAAACTCTCTATGGTATCATTGATTTTATTGGGCGATGCATGAATAATTGATACACGATGTGTTTTCATTTCTTTTCCTAACAATGATTGTGATTGTGATCGTGATTGCGGTTGTGACTGTGACTGTGACTGTGACTGTGACTGTGACTGTGTGTCATAAATTATTCTATGCGTTTGCAATCTCCTGAGCTTGATTGCCTCATCTTCATCATGTTCTTCATCATTTTCATTAATGCCCATTTTATCATTTCCAAAATCATCTTCATCAACAATAGATTGAGAAGAATATTCTATAAGTTGTGTTCTAGAATGTAAGGAGGTCGATTCTTGGGCTGGTTGGGTGAGTGAATCCGGCTGAGAAGCTTTTTCTATAGGCTGTGTCATCAACTCTTTTGCCGGTTCGGAAATATCTTGAGTTAAATATGTGAAATATTTGCTATTGGTATCATTCTCTATCTTAAAAGTACTTTTAACCTTTTCATCGGTAACTATACTTTCGTCAACGTCATTAATATTAGAATTTGATGAGATCTCACCAACGTCTACTTCAGTGTCATTCAAACCATCTAGCATAAATATTCCTGAAGTCTGTGTTTCATTTTCTGCTTGACCCCGGGATGTTTGCTCAAGGATCATTTGATTCACCTCGTCATGGATATTTCCGTCCTTTTGTGTTGCTGCATCCATATTCTGCGATTCTGCACTGTGAACAATCGGTCGATTGATATTTGGCATTAAATTTAATTTCATACTTGAATCATCGTCCATCATTGAATTTTCAATCATACTATTATCTGTGTTCCTCATATCGATAACTAAACCATCTTCAGTTACAGGATGGTCAAATCCCTCGGTTCTTTTCTCCTTCAGTGCCCGAAATTCATCTGCTGCCGTCATCAATGATGCGCCAAAAAAGTCAAGTTCTGCTTTGTTACCATCTAATGTTTTTGATGGTGTCTTTTCCACATATATATCTGCATTCTTTCGCTTTGGTTTATTCTTTGGTGTTATCTGGAATGGATCCTCAAAATTTTCAAACACATCATTTACATTTTCAAACACATCATTTACATTTTCAAACATATGGTCCGGCTTGTTTGTCCCTCCTTTCACTTCATCGTCGTGTTTTTCGCTAGTTTCGTCAATGCCATCTCCTGAATGATCGTCTTCATCTTTGTTAGAAATTTCAACTTGGTGTTTTTCATGCACATGATTTTGTTTATTTTTCAAATCTTCATATTTCCGGTCAAATGTGTCATCCAAATATCGTGTGTTTGAAAACGAAGCCTGCTCACTTCCCAACGACTCACTTTCTTTCTCTTTAACCATCGTAACATATAAAGACTAACTTGAACTCCGAGATGATGCTGTTGTCACATAGATATATACAGATATTTCACATCATGAATCGTACAATCCCAAAAAACAGCCGCACTTTCCAAATACGGTAACTATTCATCAAGGGGCACAGTGATTCTGGGAAACCTCATGAGATGGGGAGCATGCTTATGTTTTGAGGTTAAATCCTTTTGTATTGTGTATTATTGGTGTTTAATTTTGAGATTGTTCTAGATACATTTTTTTTTTTGGTGTGATTTTATATTTGTAGATTTTTTCGACAAAATGTCTGTAGTTTTGCAAGCGTACAAGGATCCTATCAAATGGAATGAAAGTTTAGTTTATAACATTAACCGGGTTCTGCAAGTTGATTTGCAATGTTTAATTAATGGAGAGTTGACTGGAAAAGCCGTTTTTAGTCTTGGAGTAAACGCTTTCAATATCGGCAGATACGAATTTGCAAAAATGGAAATGTTTGTTGGGATAAAAACAAGTTCTGACGATAATGCGTTTTCTTTATGTTACAGTTTTGGGTTGATTTTGATGAAATTACATGAATACTATTATGCTGAGTTGTGTTTTTATAAGTGCATAGATATATTGCATAAAAAGTGTGCAGTGGATGATCCATTGATGAAAAGGCTTCTGAAAGAAAAAGACGAAGCCAAGCGTTTGAGATTACAAGAGGTTGAAAACAGCACCAAACATAGTTTTAAAAATATTCAACCATCTAACCAATTTTTGCAACCTAAATTGTTTTGCAATATTGATATTTTTGAAAAAAAAGTGAAAATATTCGGTGAAATTTTAAAAAATATGAATGCTAAACAGAAAACACAGTACGGATTTGCTACCCGTATAACAGAAGATTGGAATGAATATAAAAAATGTAGTTCAATTGTTTTATCTTGTATTGTATCAAAAAGTTCAGGAGATGCAGTAAAGGCACTAGGTGCTATCTATGAGTTTATCATACGCCAACCTCCATTTATTTTATTAAAAAAGTTGATTTCCTATTCATCTATTAATAATATTATTAATATAAACTTGGAAATGTTCAAAGATCCATCTTTTAATACCATTAGTATTTTCAAGTTAATTGATATTGCTAAACTTTATCAAAAGGATCATTCTTATTTTAAATTTCTAACAGTTTATGTCAAATCTTTGCTTATTTTAAATATCAAAAGATTTTTTTCTTTATCAAAAGCTCTCAAATCATATCTTCTTTTTGACACCAAAAATTTTCTTGAAATTTTAGAAAAAATCCATTTATTACTAGAATTTAAAAAAAGCTCTAAACATTTGCCTAAAAAATATGCTGACAAAAATTTAAAAATTTTAAGACTGTATGAAGAAGAAGTTGATCAATTAAAAAAAGATGTAATTGAAATTTCATCAATTATGAACCTATTTTACTGCTTAATTTTTAAATATTATAATTGTGAACAAAATACGGAAAGTGAAAAGTCAATGATTGAGTGTAAAAATGTGAGCAATATTTGCTTGACTGCAATTGTAAAAGCAAAAACTCTCTACATTCAATCAAGACATATGGATCCAACAAAGAAATCACTATATTTGGAATTATCTCTTTCATATTTACTTGAGGTTATGTTATTTAACGATTTATTACAAATAAAACACCAAATAGGAAATTCGATTTTTGAAACAGAAAATCAATACAGTGTTGTCAAAAAAGAATTAGTTTCGTTTTTAATAGCAAATAACCTAAAATCATTTTTTGATAATCCAATTGATTGTCCGTCTAACGTAAAATCCATTGAACACTTGCTGTATTATATTTTATTAGAAGGTGGATATCACGTGTCGGTTATTTGGTTTTTGAATTCAATTAAAGATCTAATGAAAATTACAAGTGGTCTATCATTGATTAGTAATGAAGATGGTGAAGACCCAATGTATTTTTGCAAATTCAGTGAAACCATGGATATTTTTAAAAACTGTTTAGATATTATTATTCAAAAACTTGTTGATTCTCAGGAAAGTATGGAATCACTGACCTTTGATGATTTTGAACCTCAAAGCAAAGAAGCAGACCTGTTCCCACATTTTCAGAATTCACCTGCTTTAGACGCTTCAGTTATTTTACCACAAGTGATTATTTATAACAAAAATAAGCTATTGTTTTTGCCAGAATTTAGCAATTTCATTGCCGATGGAGACAGTATCCGGGCAAGTATCATTGAAGGAAGAAACACCCCGTTTTTTTCGGAACTTCAAAAAGATATGAAGAAAAGTGGAAATGCAAATGCAAATGCAAATGCAAACAGGCATCTCAAAAGTATCATACAACCAACAAAGCAAAGTGTTGCCAAAGGGCTTAAAAAGACAATCGTGTTAATTGACTGCTTTGTTAATGGCATGGGCTCCAGTTCAGAGATTCCTCTTCTGCACTACATTAAAACGTCACCCGCTTGTCATAGAATACTAAAAGTGCTTTCTTTCTTAAAAATCAACATAAAAGACATGCACTCTTCTGGTTCTCAAGCCCCAAAACCACTTTTACCATCAAATTGGGCTTCCAATTCAATGGATAATGACGACCTGTGTTGGGCAGAAGCAAGAAGGGTTGTTCGTGAGTTGTGGGGGGCCGCAGAGCAAACCGCAGAGGACAAAGATGCTTCTCACGTGATCGGCGTGGCTGGGGTGTGGCGCGGTGGGATCTTTGCTGAGGTAGAAAAAGAAACCGGGACATAAACTAGATGATTTATTGGCTATAGCAGTATAAAAGGTATAAGAATTGCCGTTGTCGGTGTGTTGAGAGAGAATATGTCGGATACAGAGGTAGAATCGGTAAATACGGTGTCGCCAATTTCATTTGAAGACGTGATCGAGAATATCAAAGATTGTGCAGCGGATTGTTCGAAAGATGGAGCTGGCACAGATGATTATATCAGTTTTTCAACACTTTTGGATATATACATCCATGACTGGAATGTATATGGCTTAGAAGAAAGAATTGAAATTATGGAACTTTTACATGGGATTTTCAATGCAAATAAAACTCTTTTGGCTGAAATTTCATGGGATTTGCCACCACTGCTGCTGCCTTTTCTAGATTGTAAATGGCCAATTAAATCTGCGTTGAAGGAATCTGTTGAAGTTGTTCTGTTTTTTAAAGTTTTTAACTTGATTGCTGAATATGGCAATCCCAAGGAATTATTACTAACGTGCTGTCAAGAAATGAAAACTTTAAAAGACCCGGAAAGTGAAGAAATTGATATTGGCATATCAAAAATTAATGATATCAAGTCGTTTTTGAAATATGAACCAAGTAACCAATTGAAAGTTGATGGCGAATTGGATAATATCATTCGAGATTATCTGAAAGCTTATCCAGGTCGAAGTTTGATTCTTAAATTTCATGCACTATTTGAATGTATTAAATTTTCCATGGAACGTATTCAAACAATTTATCCATCGAAATTTTTGGGTATAATTGTTTCGGCAATTCTGACCTTTTTAAATACGGCTAAAAATTCATCAGGTAAAATTCCTGTTTTAAGAACTTTATATTTGTTCATTAGAGATTATACACCACCAAATATTCCAGATGATATCTTAGAAAGCGATGATGTCAGTGAAGAGGAGTTGGAGAAAATATTTGAAGATGAATCTTACTTACAACAAAAGTTAATTAGAATTCTTTTTGATTCATTAGTAGATAAATTGTCAAAGGAGCATCCTTATATGATGGTCTCGCAAGTCTTGCCAAGTTTAACTACTGCGGAGCATAATCAGAACACTTCTTATTATTCTGTTTTAATGGATCGTTTACTTTCAATGGCATTATCATTAGATATTGAAATTACTTCTAAAGTTACAGAAGAAATTGAAAATTCACATGAATTGTTTACCAAAAATCTGCCTAAACTATTAAAAACTGATGATATTTTAAAATTAGTTGTTGAATCATACAATACATCATTTAAATCTAAGACATTAGAGGTTTTATCAATTTCTCAATCATCTGTAATAACGCTGTACACTTATGCTAAATATACTAAAAATTGGACTTACCAACTTCCATCTTCAGTGTCAGCAATCAAATTAATTGAGTTTCAATTATCAATAATTATACCATATACTATTCAACCAAATTTAACTAATTTAACAGTTGTTTCCTATCTTATGATACTTACCATTATGAATATTGAAGAAAATAAATTTATTATTTCAAAAGATAATGAGAAACAATATAAACTTCTTATTTTCACCTACTTGCAAACAATTTCATCTATTTTATCATCAAATTCAAATAATAAAATATTCAAAAAACTCTATTCAACATTCCTTAAAAAATTTATACAACATTTGCCGTCTCATATAGGTTATGATTTCATAATTGACACATTAGCACATTGTCCATTTGATGAAACTATTGCTTGCATCTTGGCTATTTATAAAAATTTAATTACCTCCGCAACCTATGATACTGAAAAATTGACAAGTGATTTTTCAAAAACTTCAATAAATAATCTACCAAAGCTTCCTGAAAGAAATATGGCTGATTCAAAGCCATTTATTTTATTTTCAAAAGATAAACAGCTAGAATTTTTAAAATTATTTGAAGCTACAGTTAACTCTTCTTTTGATGATAAAGAAAACTTACGAATTGATTTAGCTACTAAACTGATAGCGTTTCTTCATTTTGTCATAGCTGTTAAGTTTGATAATGAGCTTCATAGGGAATTAGATGAAATACTTCATAATATTAAAACCAAGCTAAGTAAGGTTGATGAAAATGAAAATGTTAATACTTTAGTCAAGACAATTGAATATGCTCTTGAACAATGTATACAAACCGATAGCCATTAGTTAACAGTATATAAATATATAAGATAATATTGCTCATAATTTCAAATCAAAAAAGTAATGTATATAAGTTTATAAAACCCCCATAAATATAATTTTTTTTAAAATAAATTAATTCATTATTTAAACTCTTTGACTAAATCAACATTTTTACCAATATCCATTCTATTTTTTAGTGGACTTTCCAGCGGTAGCTTTTCATGATCATGTGGTCCAGTACCATTACCATTTTGATTGTTTTGACCAGCTGTATTCGGGCCTAATGGTGTTGAAAATTGAACATAGTTCCACAATGCAGGTGATGAATTAGCTGATGCTGCACCTTGTGATTGAACAGATGTTGGTTCCAGATTAGGTCTTTGAAAATTCCTTTCTGGCGTCATAGGATCCAATCTACTAAAATTTTTTTTTGGTGATATCATACCACCATTATGATTAGTATTGTTGTTATTGTTGGTGTTGGTGCTGTTACTGTTGGTGTTAATATTGCTATTGTTCTTGATGTTACTGTTGCCGTTGCTATTGTTGTTACTAATAATATTAGTGTTGCTATTGTTGTTCATGTTATTATTAGTATTATTAGTGTTATTAGCAGAAGTGCCTATAATAATATTAGGTTGAGTTGAATTATTTAATTGAGATTTGCTATTTGGTGGTAGTTCGTATCCTGTTCGTACTGAAGTCTCATCAAGCTCACGATTCCCTGATAGATTTGTAACTGTAGCTGTTTCAACCTGAGTAATATTCTTATTATTTGCGCTTGATGGCATGCTTCCTAATAATTGATCAGAATTACTTATTAAACCACTTGAAATTTTATTTTGGGGGTTATTTAAATAATTTAATTCAGAGATATTCATATTTTTCATTGGTGATGGTAAATGATCATTTATACTTTTGCGTGGTGAGATATTAGGTAACATGGTAGGTATTGTATTGGGTAGTGTGTAACCTTTATTTGAATAAAATGTTAATTGAGGTGGTAAATTAATTGTATTAGTACTATTTGGAATGTTTGCAGAGCCTTGACTAATAGGTTCATCATAACCAGTGCTACCATTTCTTCCTGATGGTAATGCGTTATTTTTAATTAAATGCAATTGAAGCTGTCTTGAAACACTTGTACCCCTTCTAATTTTATTCAAACTACCGTCTTCCCATTTTTTCAAAAATTCATTCCTATACTCCTCACTAATTTGCCATTTCATACCCTTACCAGGTTCATTAGGTTTTCTTGGAACTTTCTCAAAAGCTTTATTTAATGATAGGTTATGTCTGATTGAATTTTGCCATCCCTGTTTTGTATGTCTATAAAATGCGAAATGACTTGATATCCAATCATAAATTTCAGACAAAGATAAAATTCCCTGAGGGTTCGACAATATAGCCTGTGTAATCATCGTGGCATAAGAATATGGGGGTTTCAAATCTTTTGCGTCATCTTTTGAATAATCTTGTTCGGATGAACTATCTGAATGTAATTGAGGTAATCCTTCATGTAACTGAAAAGCTTTTACTTGATTTTCTGATCTTGAAGAAGGTATCTCTACGGGGCTATTTAAATAGTTGTTATTCAAGTTATCTTTATCATTCAACTTCATTCTTTTATTAGATAATAAATGACGAAATTGTGCTGGGATAATAGGTGGTGCATCAGGTAAAATAAACATCATTTGAGTACCCCCTATATCTATTATATTACCTGAAGATAAATCAAAGGGAGATTTTGGTGATAAATTTAACCTAATTCCATTAACTTTTAAACCATTTCTACCATGAATAAACAGCTGCCATTTTCTTCCATTCAAACTATATTCAATCGATGCGTGTTTTCTTGAAACCACTTTAGAGGGACCCAAATCGATGTCAATAATTTCCGAATTATTATTGTTAGTGCCCGAATGGATCTCGGTATTTCTACCAATTGAAATATTTAAGCTTTTGACGTAATATGTCCAATTACAACCTGCAATTTTAGCATATGCTTGGATTTCGCTGCCTAGAATAGAATCGTTGTTGAACTGTATAGACACATTTGTTGGAACATTATCTGGCGGTGTTGCCAAGCTACGAATTACCATATTAACATCTTCAAATGTATCATCATTTATCAAATTAGAGTTAGGATTCACACTATTAATCGTATTTGCTGCGTGCATAACATTCAGATGGTCGTCTATTCCTGGAAGTACCCCGACTTCAGAACTATTATTGTTTGAAATTTTTCTATCTGCCATATTTGAGATTCTCTTTATGGCTTATGATCGGATCTTTATATGATATTTTTGCAAAATAGATCTATTTTTTCTCCAGTTTCTCACGGCTTGTGTAACGTGCTTTACAATTGTGCCAACTATAAACTCTGTTCACCTAATCTGTTCCGTGCTATCAACTTATTAACTAACCGTATTGGACCAATCGATTCACCTGTGCTGATGACCTTCAATATATCCTACAATTTCAAATGTCTCTGTCCGTTCCAACTGTTGTATTGTTGCGATAGTCAACCTCCAACTGGCCAAAGTCTTGTATGATATACAAAATCGCCACTCTCCGTTGGCGTAAACAAACAAAAATTTATTACACAAACAAAAACAAAAACAAAGCGAACAAAATCTGCAGGTGCCATTTTCTGCTGGTGCACCGGTGTGCTTTTCCAAGCCCGGGCTTGTGGACCCTTTATAAAGAAGCAGAAGATGTTGAAGCTGAAGAAGCAGCAGACGACATGGAATGCTGCTAGACTAGTCGTCGAATGGGTTAACATGAAATGTATCAGACGTGCTGCCTCTTCCTTTCAAAGTGCTGCTACCATGGGTGTTTGCTGCGGTACCAGTATTGATACTTGCAGTTGGATCTGTAGTATGAGTAGCTTGGGCACTTTGTTGAAGAAGAAATTCGATATTTTCTTCATCGGAGTCTGAACTATCACTATATAATTCAGAACCAGAACCTAAATGAGATTCGGAGCCGGATCCGGCTCCGAAAGTTGGATCGAAATGGGATGGATGTGAGCCAGTAGTCTGTTGAGTAATTGCGTATCTGGAAGAAAAAGGATTCAAGCTCTCTGCAGGTTTGTTGGTCTTCTCTTTCTTTTCAATAAGTGCAGCATATCTGGTAGGAACGGTTCTAGGATTGGTGCTTCTGATGATGCCAGATGCAGGTTGTTGGGGATTTTGTTTCACAGCATCACTGACAAAGTTATCGTCGGATTCATCATACTGGATATCCTCTGGCAGTTCTATAATACCTTCATCAGAGTCGGATTCTTCCTCCATGATATCTCCACTCAAATTTCTCTTGTTTTCTAGTTGGACGCTGATCCCAATAGGAAGTCTCGCAGACTCGTCATCCCCGCCATAATATATGTCGTCTTTTGAGTCTCCGGTTTCTCCGTATCGATCGTCAAACCCTAATTCACTATAAAATTCGTCGTCTTCTAAATCCACATCATCGTAATTATAGTTGTCTTGTCTGATATTAACTAGCATAGGGTTACCACCTTTAGTAGCAACTTTACCTCCGTGAAATGAGGCATTCTCCAAATCATTAAAATATGTCTCCTTCGAATAGACACTCATGGCTTTGCTATAGATGGACCCTGGCTTCCTGCTTCTTCTACCAGCAATAGAAGGTGGTTTGGCATGTCGGCTTGATGTGACCCCTGGAACGTACGCAATATTCAAAACATTAGAAGCTTTCGTAAACACAGAATTGGCCATAGTTGACAAACTATGTTGAGACATTCTCTTCCCCTGGTTGTCTCTCAAATTCTGCGCCCTTTTCCTATTCTTATCAGAGTTTCTAACCCCATCGTACTCTTCATCTTCATTAAATGTCGTCAACTCTTTCATTTCTTCACCTATTCCCAATTCATAATCGGCATCAAACTGTTTTTGATACTTCCGAAACAAAAAATACGCCCCAACAACAACCAGCAACAGAAACAATCCTGTTAGTCCTCCAGCTATACCACCGATTTTTGCAGAGCTTAGCGGTTTGGATCTATCCGTTGCATTGATAGATTCCGTGTTATTTTGACAATATGTAGTTGGACATTGGTCACATGTTTGAGTCGTCATTGCACATTGTTCATTATTCCCACATGTGGGACACAATGGTGTGGATGAGCAAACAACACATCCGTTCGAATCCAGTAAACTAGCTATTGAGGAAGACGATGCTGACGCTGGTGTTTCTGTTGAACTCGTGGCTGAATTTATACTTGAAGACTGTGTCAAATAGTCTGCATCATCTCTCGGCTCTATTATATAATTTTTATGTACAAGTTCTATCATAGTTAAATCTTGGGTATGGGTCTATCTCACCTGGAAAAAAGCAACTGCAAAAATCACACTTCTTACACAACTGAAGAAACCTAATCTTAATACACGTTACAAATCTAAGCATCTTTTTTTTTTACCCCTGAAAGAAGTTTAAAAAATGAAAAAATAAAGAACAGTTTGCTCACACTCGGATTCGAACCGAGGATCGCTACATTACTAGTGTAGCGCCTTACCAACTTGGCCATACGAGCTCTTGTTATAAATTAGACAAACAAGTCTGGCTTTAAAACTGTTTTTGGACAGCTTGTTTGTCTAACTAATCATACTTTATATATATATTGTACTTTATTTTTTTTTTTGTTTTCGTCTCTTCTCTTGGAGTTTTCATGTATTGTTACCAAATTTCTTCCATCAAAAATTTGAGTATTTTGCTAATCCCAATATTTCCAAACGGCAAGTGACACCGAATTTTTAAAAGGTGGAAGATAAGTATCAGTTGACTATATAGTTAGATCTTTTAAGTACTCGTTCTGCTATATATATACACGCACACACCAAACAGCAGAATAACTCTTAAAATTCCATAATAAATGCAGCATCACAGAATGTAATTCAGCACTTGAAGTTTACAAGCCCTATTTATTCTAGCCACCTTAATAACGTTTTAGATCATTGTGATCATACCAATTATTTTCGGCGCAACGTGTTTCAAACTTTATTTAATATGTCATCTTAGAGCACTTGATCTGGCAGTTGTCAGTAGGTGTCCGGGATATGCACATAAACTATTAGTTTGTTAAAGGCATCTAATCATTTCGTCCTAAGAAAACTATATTTGAGGCTTCTTTTGCCTTCTTTGCCTTCTTTTACCTTTTTGATCTGCTGAAACAGCTTAGCACTTGTTTATCATACTTTTCTTTTGCACACCTGGTTTCAAACACTCTTCGTTGGGGTAACAGCCTGTGTCACTGAAATTTGTAACTCTAAAGCGGCGGCTTTGGCCAATTTGTTTGGTGCCTACATGTGTTTTTACTTTTTGATGTTAATCAGGACAGCTGTTTACCAAAAAATACCATTCCAGTGATTCGGCAGCATACAGTGCTTTATTATATATATTTGCATGTCGTATTCATGCATGAAATATATTTATACGGGGTTTTCAGCTCATAAAAATACCGGCAAAGGTCATCAACAGAGGTGAAACGTGTCTTGAGGGAAGGCTAAAATGGATAAAGCACGTTTTTTCCTCGTATGGCAAAACCCTGTCGGTATTTTTAAACATGGCAAGCTACATATGTGGTATATACTATCATTCAACAGCAAACATGTTGAGTTCCTTTTGAAAATAACACATGAGACTAATATTTTTGCATCTGGTTTGAAAACAAACCTCAAAATCTCAATTAAAAAAATACACAAAAAAAACACACTATTCTAATAGGTGTAGAATTTTCTTTACTCAGCATCAACTGTCCAATGTAAACTATGACATGGCCACCGGCACCAGAGATGTTGCAAAAATTAACTTTATGATAAAAATATTGACTGGAGATAAGCTCGAAATGAGTGTACGCGGTGAAATTCCCAAGGGAGGAGCGTATGTTTTTTGAAATTACCTAGGACAGCTAGAGTAAGAGATTAGAACACACAACAATCGGAGAAGAAACTGTGAGCAAACGAGGTGAAGGCCAAAATCTTTTTTTGCAGAGATGATGAACCGATTGTTTCATCGATTAAGAAGAAAGCCGTATCTGATATTGGTTGGATTTTTTTTATTCATTTTGTACAGTATTAATGATAATTTCAAAAATAACCGTTTGACATCTGATTTTTCCAACTTGAATGTCGATTTGAGTGGGGATTTAGCTATTAAATTGTTGCCAGCAGAAGTATTTGATACCGGCAATATAGGAAATGATGCACATTTAACACGATTATCGAATGCAGTATATAAGAAGCTGGAAAGTTCCAAAATCGATAACCAAAATTGGCATTTCACTACTGAATTCATCAACAGTAAAGTGGATGGTGAAATAGTTGATAAATATGTTGAATCTAGAAAGAACAGGCACTTATATGATCCTAGGATAACGGTATCGGTATATTTAAATCGTTTAAAAGATAAATATGCCACTAATTCAAATCAATTGGAATTTTCATGGGAAGACTGGGTGGACTTATCATACTTGAATAAATATTTAGATAGTGAAAAATTAACTTGTGCTGAATTTTTTAAGAACTATAAGATTACAACACCATATAAAATTGATGCGAATCTCCCTTCATCATCTATTTCATCTAAAACATTTTGTTTGGATAATGAAGAATATTTACTTACCAAACAAGGTGAGTTGAAAGATAAAAAATTACTACCAGGTTTCAATTTCATGCAAAGAATAGATGATAAATCAAATTTTATCAGTAAAACTTTCAACGCAAAATCTTACTTATTATCATATGCAGAACCACCTAAATTCATTTACTTTCTAACTGAGGGTGGATCATATCACAAGGTAAAACCATATGCTTCAACTTCTATGATGAAAAATGGAATGTTTGAATCATTTGTGAAAAGAGAAGATTTTGTGAATTTTGATCCGATTGCTGAAATAGCAAAACTTAACAATTCTTTTCTGATTCATGATGAAAACGATTTTTCTAATCAATTGACAGGAGATTCAAAATTCCAACTAGATATTCCTGAAGCAAACTTTATATTTGATCCACATAAACAATTCCAACAACTATATGAAAAAGAGGAGACATTATTGGAAGATAAAGAAAGGGATTTTCTAGATTCAATAAATTATTCATTAAATATAAATGCGAGTGACATTTCGAAGTACTTTAAAGAAGTCAATTTAAAATGGCCAGCAAACTATAATGGACATAGACTACAAGAGAATGGTGGCCATTACGATGCTAGATTTTTTTCTGGTTTGATAACCGAAATGCCAGAGTCTGAAGTCACATTTTATTCTCCATGGTTTAACTCACCAGAGGAGAAAAGTTTATTTGATAGTGCTACCAATCGCAGATCCCTTATTCTATCACACTTGATTCATACCCTTCTGACCATTTCATTTCACAATGGATTATTTATGTTTCCTGCTCATGGTTCTTTACTTGGATGGTATTTTACAGGAACATCCTTTCCATGGGATCCAGACGGAGATGTCCAAATGCCAATTTTAGACCTGGCTAATTTTTGTCTACAGTATAATAACACTATGATTGTACAAAATCCAAAATATGGTACTTCTAAGTATTTTGTTGACTGCTCAAGCACTTTAACTCACAGAATGAAAGAAAATGGTAACAATAATATTGATGCAAGAGTTATTGATGTCGATTCAGGTCTTTTTGTAGATATTACAGGATTGAGTGTTTCAGGGGATGCTCTCAGCTTAGCAATTATGAACAAACTTGAAGGCTGGGTTTCAAAATCCATGAAGAACGACTATCCATTCCTCAAAACCAATAACAAGAAAATAGATACTTTTTTGAAAAAAAAAGGAACTTCAAAATTTGGTAAAAGTGATGCTGAAACTAAATATGTGCATGTTGATCCTGCGAGGGAACAGCAAGTGTTTGAGATTCATAAAAAGCATAGAATCTACAACTGCAGAAATAGGCATTATTATACATATGACCAATTGTCCCCAATGAGATTAACTTTATTTGAAGGTGCACCTACCTTTGTTGCTGCTGACAAGAAATCTCTGAAAACACCATTAGAACTTGAATACGGTAAAGGGTCTTTAACATCAGCAGCATGGGATAATTGGATTTTTTCCAAAACTTTGAATTTATGGATTAACTCTGATGACGTTTATCAAGCAATGTTAAGAAATGATATCTATTTAAATGAAAAATTTAAAAAAAATGAAAATATGAATAAGAGTCTTAAAAATATAAAGGCACAAAATGTGCTAGCACCTTATCTTCTACATGAATCGCTGATCCTTTCAGATATGATTAAAAATTCAGTCTTTGATATAACCTTAGAACCCAGCCTGGCTAATAGCGATAATCGAAGTTTGAACTTTAATGTTTTAGAGGCCGTTTATCGAAATAGGTTATATTCAAGTGTACATTCCAAAGAAATGTCAGTTTTCAATTCACAATGGGAATGGTCTGCCCAGAATATTGATGATCAAATGAATACCGTACCAAAAGACTGGAGAAAATTAGGTTCTTGGATGTTGAATGATTACCCACCACCTAAAATGCCATTATTGGATTATTTGATATTTGTCGAAGAAAAGAGAGAGCAAATATTAACAAAATTTTAATGTATAAAATTTATATGTAATATAAAACACAAGTTGAGTAGAATAAAATTTAACGTGTCTCATAAACCAAGGCAGAAAGTATAAAACCACCTAATATCACAAATATACCAAATAAAAATCCCAGACAAGAAATGTCCCAACCAATCGCACCAACATCAAAACCAAATGTTGATAAGATTACTGCACCGGGAACTTCAATATTTAGACCAAATTTTTGTTCCTTTAAAATTAGTCCATTAACTTCATTGACCGCAAGAGCTTCATATGCATAATGAAAAATAGACAATTTTTCAATCCATAATAAACCAAGCGGAATGGTCTCTTTATTAATAAACAAACCCGAGAATAATAAAGAAAATAGCAATACTAACACAGATAACATTGTAGCTGATCCAGAATCTTTAATTAAAATACCAATGACTAAAACCTCTAACGATGCAGCTAGATTAAATAAAATAAGAATACCAATTGAAAACCAAAATTTGTATCCTGTCATATTTAAACCAACCAATGGATAAATAATTGCTAACAAAATTATTGGTGGAAAAACTCTCAATGGTAAAACATCACACAATAATTTTGAGAGGTAATAACTTAGTGGGCTATAATAGTTGTTCGATCTTTCTCTAATAAAAACTGCACGTTCTTTGGAAAAAGAATCTAAACCGGTCAATGTACTGAAACCAAACAGTGTTAACAAGAAGAAAAATAAACCTAGTCTATTTTGAAATCCGCTAATGTTATTTTCAACATCATAATAAAGATACGAACAAAAACAACCCATGACCAAAGATAAAAGATAATGTCCTAATAAAAGCTTTGGGTTTCGGTATAAATTTTTAAAAGTTCTTGATGATAAAACAAGCAATTGATTAATCCAGTTTGCTTTACTCATATTTGAGTCAACTTCAAAAAATAAAACGGTTGCATTATTAATTTGATTATTGATACTCGACTTTGTAGCAAGGAAAACATATGAATCAACAAAAAATTGTGCTAAATTTTTATCATTTCTTGTGATAATTTTATTTGGATTAAACGATTTAGCTAGTTCATCCCTGTGTGAAGCATAATGTTGCCATTCTGAAACTTCACTTGTCTCAACACCTGGGTTACATTCATGTATATCTTCAGCGGTTGAATCAATAGAAGTTTGAAATGTCTGATTCGTTATGTCAATTAAATAATCTGCAATATTATAACCAGCTGGACAACTAAATCCGATACTTGTAAAATATTTTGAGCAATCAGAAATTTCACCTGAATAAATTATATCACCATCAGATAATAACAAGAGTTTATCAAAAAGAGAAACAATGTTACTTCTTGGTTGATGAATTGTAAAGATAATAGTTCTATTATAGACTTTAGCAAGTCTTACCAAACATTCAATAACATTAAAAGCATTATAACCATCAAGACCAGATGTTGGTTCATCAAGAAATAAAATTGAAGGTGAGGTAACTAACTCACATGCAATGGCAACTCTTCTCTTTTCACCACCAGATATACCTCTTTCAAAGTCAGATCCAATTAACATATCTTTAATATGGGAAATCTTCAATTCAGATAAAATTTGTAAAACTTTAGACTGCTTCACTTCAAAAGGCATAGAATTAGGTAACCTTAACAAGGCACTATTTAAAACTGTTTCATAAACAGTTAATGTTGGAATCATTATATCATCTTGGTTGACAAAACCAACTGAATTCTTAAAAATTTCAAATTCTTTAGACGACACAAGTTTCTTGCCATTAATATACAAATCACCTGAAATAAAGCCGCCTTTATTTTTACAAGCCAAAATATCCAATAATGTGGACTTTCCAGCACCAGAACTACCCATTATAGCCATACATTCACCAGGTTCAACCGAGCCAAATGCATTATTTAGTATGGATTTGTTTTCTATTGAATAACAAATATTATTGAAAGATAATGTCGCTTTCTTATAGCCTTCTAACATTAAATTAGCGTTTATAATTGCATCATTATCATCGTCACTCAATTTTATCGATGCTGAAAATAGTGGAGATGATTTTATTTTTTGAAGAAGTAAAACAACAACAATAGATGAGGCAAAAAAAACACTGATAATTTTAGTAAGATCTATTAATGTAAGCTTCTTTTTACCAGGGATTTCAAAACCAGGGATTTCAGATTTGTGAACACATTCAGAAGATTGGCACTTTAAATTTATTTGTGGATCACCAAAGACTGAAGATATTAAATCGTTCATACTGGGTTCACTGAATTTACAATTTTGAGAATTTATGTCACAGGTAAAGTCCGCAGGTCCCTGAATTTCATGAGTTAAAAAATCAGAGATATCAATTGATCCATTTTCACCACACAACATTCTCCCTGGTAAGCATTTACATTGTGCATCTTCACATTTATAGTGGGTGCTATTTGAATTTAAATCATATTGAAAATCACAACTTGACAAATCACAGTAAAAACTTTCAACCTGGTCAATCCAAAATTGAAAATCACATGTTTCAGATGTTTTGTTACAACTGAAAGTAACTTCCGGCTTCTTCCCATCTAAAATTTTAATGATTTTTTCATTTGTGACATCACATATTTGGTTAAATTTATTCACAATTATACCCGATTTATAACACGTACCTTTCAAACCAGCGGGAACAAAAGAATCACACACATCATCGGAATCACACATATTACAGTTTATACCATACCAACCGTCACTACATGCACAAGTTTCGTTATCCTTTCTTTTTGGACGATTCAAACCGTCCGACAAGCCTCCACACAATGGGACTGAACAATCATCGCCCCCAAACCCTGATTTACATTCACAATGTCCTGTAAACGGATTACACAATGAGAATTGTGTACAAACAAAGTTTGGGAGATTGCAATTAAATGTCGGAGGACATTTCTCATCTCCAGCTTCTCCAGTGGCTATATTATCAGTTGTGGCATATGTTTTATGATAGACAGAGAGGTAATCTTCAAAATCTATCAATCCATTGTCCAGATGTGGAAGGTCTTTTCGTGCAGCCATGGCCATCGGCAACCATGATAGTATCACAGATAAACGGACCATTGTTCTAGTAAGGTCCTTTCTGCTTTTGGTCAAAAGAAAAAACCACAGTATCCATCTTAAGCAACATCAAGTTGGCAGTATTTTAAAAATAAGAAACCAAGCGAGGCCTGGAGCCCCACCATTCTTGGGGCGGGCCGAGAGAATTAATGGGCAGGTGGTGGGCGAGAACGCTGGGAAAACGTGGGTTCTCATGGGAAGCTTCACAGGAAAAGTTCTGGGACAGGCGAATGCCTGCTGGATCTACAACACATCTGATAATATCGGGATTAGAGAGGAGCTTGCAAAACAGAATCTATAGAATCCAACATAGAGAAAAAGACAAACACAAAAAGAGAAACATGATTACTTTATAAACTGGAACTACATATGGAGTAAACTAGAAGAAATCATCAAGGTTTTTTTCGTTGTCTTTATGGATAAGATCAACCATACCTTGAGGGAAGATGGGTGTGCCTTGGGCGTCTAAAACGTATCTGAAAGGCATTTCTGTAGCTTCGTGTTTGTTGAAACGGATTTCTGGATAGTCAATAAACTTGATTTCTTCAAAAGGAATTTGCTTTTCAAGAATGATCTGGGTGGTTCTGACTGCAGTGTCGGTTGTCATTTGCAAGTTACCCAAACGACGTGTTGGACATTGTAACTTGTTCTTCAATTCTCCGGTACGGTCTCTTGGAGGATGGTCTCCAAGGATACCGCCGAAGATAAAATATTTGAATTTAGTCGAGTCTTCCTTCTGTAACTCGATTTCGGCTCTTGGGTCAAGTAAACAAAGTTCATTTTTGTCCGAAACACCATGAGTTTGCATCAGGTATGGCACAATATCCTGCGTGGTCCATTGCAGACCAAGGTCTAAAAGTTCCTTTGGAATATCTGCTTCGGTGGTGGTTTTAGGAAGCGAAACAAGGAAAAGGTTTTCCTTACCAACATCTCTGATGATTTGCGAGTATTCCAAAATAACCCACTGGGTGAATCCTTGTTCCATGTGCTCGATAACGTATTTCATTCTTTCGGCCATCTTTGTTGTCTTACTATCTTGGCAAACTCTCTATATAACATCGATTAATCGATTAATCTGTAACTGGTTTGAATAAAAAAAATTCCACTGCCATCAAAATTTTCTCAAAAGACGGCTCAGCGATTCTGTAAAAAGGGATGAAAAGCTCAGAAAGTGAGTAGAAGCTCAGAAAGTAAGTAGAAGCTCAGAAGGCAAGTAGAAGCTAAAAAAGACAGTTTGAATTTTTATTGGTGTGAAGACTGTGTTTTAGACAGGAAAATATCATGAGCCTCAAGCCTCAATTGAAAGACAACATAATAGTGCAATGGTAAGCCCGAGTGGGTTTTATATTGATGAATATAGTGTTGCAACTGCTTTGAGATTGCAGATTGGTATGAAAATGTAAAAACATTGTCTCTTGGCTATACTTGTATCTTGGCTATAATAATCGCTTGGTTATGCATAAAAGGTGGCATCATTTGTTCAATTTGATTCATTTACAAGTGTAATAGAAACATAATATAAAAACATCATCAAGAACAAACCACTATTTTATAAATTAAAAGTGCATGGCCTCAAAATATGCTCTTAAACTTGTTTGAGTTTTCGTTTTTTGCCAACATTAATATTTAAATAATATATAACACAAATGGCATCACCAAATGGTGATGGCTACACCAAAATATTCATATTTCATTTCAAAATTTAAGCGTCACCAAATGGTGATGGCTACACCAAATCGGAAAAGGATGAAGAAATGGTAATGAAGGAATAATCATATTAGAAAGCGTCTTAACTGGTGTAAATTGTAATGTTAGCCTGAAGATATGCCAGTTTTACAGAGAAATGTAATAATAATAACAATAGTATAGTTGAGCATCAAATGTGAGCCGAAAGATCAGAATTAAGTACTATGTCAATATACTGGGACACTTCTGATTTCTATTCAGGATTGATCTATCATATTTTGGAATCATTAAAAGCTCTAAGGTTCAATTAAACTAGATTTTAAACAAACACCCGTATTAAAATTCTTCAATTTGAAAATTTATAAAATATTTTTTAACTGTTGAGCTATGGATTGGTTTTGTCATTAACATGTATCTAATCGCATTTTAAAGAAACATATGCAGCCCCGTTTCCAGTTTCCAGTTTCCGTTTTTTCTTTTTGATATAAGCATCAGAATAAACGCTTCAGAATAACTACATCCGAACTTTTGTTCTAGAACAGCAACTATTCTTTAAAGCTGTTTTTGATATTGTTTTTTTAGTCATGAACTTCAAGGCATAAAGCTGTATGTTAAAACTCAGTATCTTGCCAAATGTTTACATTTTTATTGGCTGCAAAAACAAAGTAATAAGGAACTTTTTATTCAAAATTTAAAGTCTAATAACAGTCTTATAAACGCTACAGATGGTCATTGAATGAATTATTTAATCCGGAACATATTATTGATACAGACGCTTACAATAGGAGTTTCTAACAATTGAATATACCTGATCATTTTTGTGTTAGAAAATCCCAATCGGTCAAATTGATTATGGCACTTTTCTTATTGACACCATTAATATTAAAATGATGAACAAACACATGTTTTCAGAATAATAACAGATGTTTCACAGTAGAAGTAAGCATATACAGTCTACAGCCATTGAGCCCACTTTTTCAAATAGCTAAAGAAAATTGCCGATAAGGGAGACGCGTTAAATTTGCACATTTCATAACGCGTTGATTTTCTGGTGTTAATGTCTCTTCTTTCTTTTCTTGTTACTTTACGATTTTTTTTCCAGGGAGAAATAATTGAACCAATTCAAAAAGATGCCTGTAGATACGAAGAAGATGAAACAAGCTTCATTGATGTCTTTTTTTACAAAGAAGAAGACAGAAAACAAACCTGTTCCTATTGCGAAAGCACCAATTGATTCAATTACTCCTGATAATACAGTTTCTGAAATTCCAATTGTATCTGCACTAGACCAAACTCCATCAAAAAATTCAGAAAAAGAAGTTGACAGAGTATTAGCAACGCCAAAATCTTTGAAGAAAAAAACCACCGATTCTACCTTGGAAATAAAAGTAGAAAAAGAGAGTGAAAGCAATGAAAACCAATCATTTATTAACGAAATGCCATCTTCCCCAGTTGCACAGTCTCGCAGATCACGTAAAACCAACTATTCTGAACTTTCAGACGATGAAGACGAAGATGAAGATATTCCTGTAGCCAAGAAAAGAAAGAGAGTTGTTGCTTGGGATGATGCAGATGATGATGATTTTAAGATAGACGACGATGCAGACGCAGATGATGATGATTTTGTGATTGATGATAAAGAAAGCGGCAAAGAGGAATTGGCAGAACTCGCCAATAATTCATTTACTGATGAGGACGAAAATACAGACAAAGAAGATTTGGTTAGACCAAAGCAAACAAAGAAATGTAAACCTGCTGCAACCAAAGTTTCAAATATTTTGTCAAGTAAACCAAGGCAAATTGCAAAACCATTATCATCCTTGTCATTGACTCCACAGAAAAAATTTAATAAAGAGAACGAGGAACGTTATCAATGGCTCGTTACTTTAAAAGATGCTGAAGGCCATGTAGAAACTGATCCTGAATATGACCCAAGAACCTTATACATTCCACAATCAGCATGGTTAAAATTTACAGCATTTGAAAAACAATATTGGGCAATTAAATCAAAAATGTGGGATACTGTTGTTTTTTTCAAAAAAGGTAAGTTTTTTGAACTATATGAAAAAGATGCAGATATTGCACATTCGAAATTTGATTTAAAATTAGCTGGAACAGGTAGAGCAAATATGAGATTAGCTGGTGTTCCTGAAATGTCATTTGATTATTGGGCAAAGAGGTTTATCAATGCAGGTTATAAGGTTGCAAAAGTTGATCAAAAGGAATCTTTATTAGCTAAAGAAATAAGAGAGAAGAATAGTGATTCTAAAGCTGATAAAGAATCTAAAGTGATTCAAAGAGAATTATCTTACATTTTAACATGTGGTACTTTAGTTGATGAGAATTTATTAAATGATGAAAGTAGTAAATACTGTCTAGCAATTAAAGAATTGTTAGATACTGAAAATAACAGTAAAAAATTTGGTATATGTTTTGTTGATGTTTCTACAGGTAAATTTCAAATTTTAGAATTTATTGATGATTTTGAATGTTCGAAACTTGAAACTTTACTATCACAAATTAACCCTATGGAAATTTTAATTCCAAAGAATGAACTGGATGCATTAACTTTGAGAATATTGAAATTTAATGCACATCCGAATGCATCTTTTAATTTTATAAAACCAGACATAGAATTTTGGGACCATGAAAAAACAATTGATGAGTTATCTGATTTCAACACTCAAAATGATCTGAAAATTCCAGAAGTATTAAAAAACTATTACAAAAATGAAAAGTTCATGGCATTATCTGCATTTGGTGCTACCTTTTGGTATTTAAGATCACTCAAATTAGATGTAGATATTATATCAATGGGTAATTTTAAAGAATATGACCCATTCAACAAAAATCTGCTCAATTCCTCAATGAGATTAGATGGTGTTACTTTACAAAATTTAGAAATTTTTAATAATTCATTTGATCAATCTGATCGTGGTACATTATTTAAGATTTTGAATAAAGGTTTGACTCCATTTGGTAAACGGATGTTCAAAAGTTGGGTAATTCATCCACTATTTCACAAAGCTGCTATTGATCAAAGATTAGATTCTGTCGAGATGCTTTTACATGATGCAGATTTGAAATATTTGATTGAATCCAAACTTAAAAAAATTTGCGATGTTGAAAGAATGTTGACTAGAATTCATTCTAAAGTTTTGAAGCCTAAAGATTTTGTTAGAGTCATTGATAGTTTTCAAAATATTCATGAATTAATTACTAAAATTAATGCACATGGGGTTGATAATTTACAAGGTTTGATGAAAGAAATTATAGTCAATTTTCCAATTTTTGAATTAAGTAATTTATTAGAAAATTGGAATGATAAATTTGATAAGGTATTAGCTGTTCACGAGAATTTAATTGTACCAAAAGAAGGCGTCGATGAAGAATTTGATGAAAGTAATGCTAAGATTTCTAAATTAGAAAATAAACTAACTGAGTTGTTGAAAAAATATCAAACTGAATACAAATCGGCTGAAATCTGTTATAAAGACAGTGGAAAGGAAATATATTTGATTGAAGTGCCAATCAAGATTACTAGTAAGATTCCACGAGATTGGCAACAAATGGCAGCCACTGCTAAATGTAAAAGATATTGGTCACCAGAAGTGAAAAATTTAGTTAGAGAATTAATGGAATTGAAAGAATTGCATAAAATTATTTGTATGAATTTGAAAGATAAAATTTATGAAAACTTTGATAAAAATTATAACGAATGCATGAATATCATTACAAACATTGGAAAAATTGATTGTTTGATTTCACTTACTAGAGCATCTGAATCATTAGGTTTCCCAATATGTAGACCAGAATTGGTTGAAAACGATTTTTCATTTGTTGATTTTAAGCAATTAAGACACCCAAGTTTCCTCCCAGGATCAGGTCTTCTCAACACAAAAGATTTCATACCTAATGACGTTTCTCTTGGTCTGAATAATGAAAATAATATTGGTTTATTAACGGGTGCAAATGCCGCAGGTAAATCTACATTGCTCAGAATGTCATGTGTTGCTACAATTATGGCACAAATAGGTTGTTTTTTACCTGCTGAATCAGCGAGATTAACTCCAATGGATTCAATAATGACTAGACTTGGTGCTAATGATAATATAATGCAAGGTAAGTCCACATTTTATGTTGAATTGTTAGAGACTAAGAAAATGTTAGATAATGCTACACCAAGATCTTTGATTATTTTAGATGAATTAGGAAGAGGTGGTTCTTCAAGTGACGGGTTTGCTATTGCTGAGGCAGTTTTGCATCATTTTGCTACACACATTCAATCAGTTGGTTTCTTTGCCACTCATTATGCCAGTCTTGGAGAATCGTTTAAAAATCATCCTAAGATCATTCCATTACGTATGTCCATCCTTGTTGATTCGGAGTCTAAGAAAATTACATTTTTATATAAACTTGAAGAAGGACAATCCAATGGCTCATTCGGTATGCACGTGGCAACAATGTGTGGTATTCCAAAGGAAATTGTGGAGAATGCTGAAGTAGCAGCAAAGAAATGGGAACACACTTCTAAATTAAACAAAGCAAAAAAGAAAGATATTGTTTCTACGATTCCACTAGGTTTAGAAAGTGATTTCAGTTGGTTGAGTCAAAACAAGCTGATGCCATCCTTTGGCCCGGCTTTTGAAAACGAAGCATTACGAAGCGTTTTCAAGATGATTGATGGCCTGTAACCTTTTTATTTTATATTTTGTAGAGTATTTTATTTATGCATTTGAAGTAGCATTTGGTATTTTAAGGATTGAATTTGTAACAACGCACTCACTTGATTAAATTTTTTTGTGCATTTGTGTTCGGGCTCAGCTTTAAACATGTTTTGTCTTTTATAACAGAGACAGAGATATATTGGGACAGGGAATGTTAAAACTAGATATATCTGACTCTAGTTTGACAGAAATAGATAGTGAAGCGGACGCGGAAGATAATTGTAAAAGCAGTCCATTAAGAAGATATATCAATTCACAGCAATCGAAACGAAAATATGTTGAATCAGATTTCGAAAGTCAAACACGAACATTTATGATCCCCAAAATACTGGACTTTTGTAAGTCAGAGAAAAAAATAGCAGCAGAAGAAGAGATTTTTCAAGAAGAGAATATCATTAAGAAAAGAAAGATTGAAGATTCAAAACCAGAGGAAAAATCATGGGTTGTTGAAAGCACACCTAAAATAATTGAAGATTTATGTATACATAAAAAAAAAATAGAAAATTTACAAACTGAATTGGAAAATCTGATAAACAAAAATACGGAGGATAAAATTCTAGTTGTTTCGGGGCCAACTGGGAGTGGGAAAAGTTCAGCTGTAAAAACAATTGCAAACAAAATAATGCAGAAAAAAATACAAAAAATAAAAAAATCAACTATATCAGATATCAGTCATAATATTCAGCCAGTGGACAATCATCTTGTTGAATTTAACATTCTAAGTGACTCGAATGCTGGAAATTCATCAGTTTCATATTTCACTGAGTTTTTGAACCAATGTAAATTACTCACAGGGTTAAATGAAAGATGTGTAGTGATCGAAGAACTACCGAATATTTTTCATTCTGAAACACATTTAGAATTTCAAAAAGCTTTGATGAATTGGTTGGATTTCAACTCAAACATTAATTTACCACCAGTTGTTATTATTATTACTGAATTTGATATAGATAATAATGACCTTGAATGGAACAATAGCACCAGTTTCACAATTGAAAACACATTCAAAGTAGAAACTGTTTTAGGTTTCAAATTGATGCAGCTTGAAAATAATGGCTGGAGGCGTGTCAAGTTTAACAAAGTTGCTAAGACCATTCTAAAAAAGGCACTGAATAGAGTTTTAATGATTGAAGGAATTAAACGAAATAAATTTATTGATAAAAAAGTTGATTCCTTATCTAACCTTGGGGATTTGAGAAATTCTATTAATGAGCTAGAGTTTTGGTATAAGTTTCAATATGAATCATCTATGACAACAGAGTTAGAGACTCTTGAGGGAAAAGAATCAGGACTTGACATTTTTCATTCAATTGGTAAGATTATTCATGGCAGCAAACACGAAGAAGAAGAATTTATAGATTTTAAAAAAAGACATAATTTAAAAATAAGGGGAAATCAAGTGGATTCAAATTTGGTCACCGCTGATAATATAAGCAGTGAAATAATGTCAGGTTTGATAAGATTCAATTTATGCTGTATAGAAAATTATTCAATGATCAACCCTCCTGTTAATAACCAACTCTCTGATTTGATGGAAGTTTTAGGTATTTCTGATAATATGATAAAACGAAGTAGAAAGTTTAACCAAAATAGCATTTTACAAAATACAGCATTCTACAGTTGTTACGGATTACGTACAATATGCTCACGATTGAAAAATAACGATACAAATGGTAGTAGTAACAGGGTCGTATTTTCAAGAGATTCTAAGCTTCGAAAAAGAGTACAAGCTATGAATCTTGGGATAACAGAATTTCAAGCCAAAAGAACTAAGCGATTGACAATGATTAACAACTATATACATCTGAACAAAAATGAATGTGCATTGATTGATGGATTCTACCAAAGCAGCATTTTTGATAGTTTTAAATTTAAATATAGAGTATTTCAAAAGACAGGCAGGACTGATTGTCCAAACATTGGTAGAATTGGAGGCAATTTTACAAATTCAATTTATGCTGATGATAAATTTAACCTTGAAGAAGATGATAATGATAAAGGTGCCGGTACTCTTGTTAGTCATGTACCAAAAGATTTTGAAGAAGCTTATTATGGGGTTGTGATGAACGAAGAAAGCCATGATGATAAAAATGATGGATGTGAGATTGAGTCAGATCCAATTGAAAACAGTGACGAAGAACCTGATGAGAGATCGCACCAGGTGGATAGCGATGATGATGCCTTTAGTGATGATTCCATTGTATTAAGGGAGTTATTCTAACAAATTTTATAAAGCTGTAATTAAAAAGATATTATAGATTAAAAAGTGTTGAGAAAACATAATTATTTGGCAGAATTTGCTTCTTCTAAAGCGTGTTCAAAAAACAAGTCGTCTTCACTTAGATTTTCCTTTATAATGTCTAAACCACCTTGGAAAATACCACCGATGTATAATTGAGGGAAAGTTGGCCAGTCAGAAAAAGCTTTTAAACCTTGTCTTACAGAATCATCTTTGAGGATATCAAAGAAACCAAATCGCACTTGATGTTCTCTTAGGATTGCAACCAATTGTCTTGAAAAACCACACTGTGGAGCAGAGGGAGTACCCTTCATAAATAACATAATTGGAGCAGCAGTTGTTAATTTTTCAAGTCTAGAATTCAATTGTTCAGGAGACTCTTGTTGGATGGTAGGAGTAATATCGGCAGGTTGTTGTTGTGGGGTAGTTGGTGCAACAGATTCTGTCTGTTTTTCAATATTTTGAGAAGCAGATGGTTCGTGGAATTGATTTAATGCATTAACAAACTCTTTTGGATCTGCACCGGTAAGTTCCTTTAAAATAGTACCATCCTTAATCAGCACAAAATAAGGGACCGCAGTAATATCGAATAAATCAGAAATTTCAGGAAACGAGTCTGCATTAATTGAAAGGAAAGTAGTTGATTGGTATTGTTCAGAATCTGCCAATGTGCTAATCACTTTATTCATTTGAATACAAGGTGATGCCCATGGTGTATGGAAATAAAGAGCAATAAGTTTTTCGTTAGTTGAAGTAAGTTCAGAGAATTGATCTTTGTTGGTGATTTCAATTAGAGCCATTTTTTTCGTAAATTAATTTTCTTCGATTGGATTTTCAAACAACAAAATCAATGTTTCAATGGCCAAAATCTTGATTTATTAACAACATTCCAAAAGTCTGACAGAGAAGAATGTGTGACACTCCACAAAATGTTTTTCAATTATCATCTTTGTACTGAAAACAACTTTTCTAGCGCAGTTAACGGTATTTTCAGCCTTTACTTCCGAATCGGGAAAGAATGACATTTGAAAAAGATTTGATTGGCCTTTTCT
Source organism: Pichia awuae (assembly GCA_030563725.1). Classification (NCBI taxonomy): domain Eukaryota; kingdom Fungi; phylum Ascomycota; class Pichiomycetes; order Pichiales; family Pichiaceae; genus Pichia; species Pichia awuae. Next base: position 49,441 of record JAJMJV010000027.1, read on the forward strand.
TTTTCGGAAAACATGCCTGTTTTAGACGGCCATTAGCCGAGCCCGGGAAATTGCCGAGATTTAGCCGAGATCTTTTTAAAAGGTTACCCGGAAATGAGATTATTGCGGCTATTGCGGCTTGGTTGAAGGTTGGCTTGCGGCCGAGAGATTGGCTTTTTTCACAAGAGAGCTATATATTAAAGAGTAATCCAACAGACAGATGTATTGTAGATTGAAGATAAGAAAGAAACTGTTCTTCTTTTTGTGTTCTTGTTTTTTAATATTTATTGAGTAGTTATCGATTAAAAAAAGATGGTTAGAGTTATTTCTTGGGAAGAATGTGGATTACCAGTTGCATCTAAAGTTTTAGATGCATGTACTATTACCAGAGCAGGATTGATTTACACATCAGGATCCGTTGGTATCGATGCGGAAGGTAATGTTCCAGAGAGTATTGAAAAACAAACAGAAATTGTCATTAAAAACTTAAAGACCGTATTAAAAGCTGCTGGCAGTTCAATCAATTCAGTTGTTAAGGCATTAGTTTTTGTTTCCGATGCTTCTTTAATGCCTAGAATGAATGAAGTTTACGGTAAGCATTTTGTTACTAGACCACCAAGATCTTGTGTCGTTGCAGCTTTAGCTTCTCCAAAGTTTTTAGTTGAAATTGAGCTCGTTGCTGAAGTTGAATAATTTATAAATATAAATATATATTCATCCATAAAAAAAACATATAAAAGCCAAAGTTAGGTGTGAATTTTTTTTGTTACATGATACAGTAAAACTAGAATTGTTTAAATAATTATTGATATTGTTGTTGATGGTGCTGGTGCTGGTGCTGGTGCTGGTGCTGGTGCTGGTGTGATTCTGATTGTTCAAGTTCCTGACTTGGATCAGATCCATATTAGTCATATGGCGGTTGTTGAAATGATTGTTGCCCGTATTGTGTTTGTCCTTGTTGAGATAACTTCTGTTGTACTTGTGATCTTTGATGTAATTGCTGTATTTGCTGATGGTGTTGGTCTTCATCATCATCATCATCATCATCATCATCATCATTTTGTTGCTGTTGTTGCTGTTGTTGCTGTTGTTGCTGTTGTTGCTGTTGTTGCTGATAGCTAGAGTAGTATTGTTCATCAATTGGCTGACTAATTACATTATCAACTTGAGTTTTCTTTTTAGACTTTTCTTCTTCACGTGGAACAATATCAATCAAAAAATCAAACATATCTGATTTCTGCAATGCAGCTGCAATATCTGATTTCTGCAAAGTTCTTCTCTTATTTTCTTCTGCATGAATCCAAGCTCGCATGGTTAATTCTGTAATAAATATATCACACCCTTTTGCAAATAAAATTGGAGCTTCTGCTGAAATCATTTTAACTTCTTCATCTGTTTTCATTACTTTTTTAATTCTAGCTAATGGTAATTGATGAACTTTAAAATCATGTTCGTCTCTTTCAATGGAATCAATAGTATCTTGCCAATATTGCATCATATAATTTTTATATTTACCTACAAGACCTTGGCCAACATTTGCAAAAGCACCCGACGGTCCATTCACATCATCATCTTCTAAATCATCATCATAATCAACTTCATCATTTTCATCATCATTTTCATCTTCATCATTTCCATCGTGTTCACCTTCTTGATTCCCATCATTATCATCTTTGATGTCTTCAATTTGTTGCATTTGTTGCATTTGTTGCATTTGTTGCATTTGTTGCATCTGTTGAAGTTGATGCATTTGTTGCATCTGTTGAAGTTGATGCATCTGCTGCATCTGCTGCATCTGCTGCATCTGTTGCATTTGTTGCATTTGCTGCATCTGCTGCATCTGTTGTATTTGTATATCATCTAAATTTCCAATATTAGTGATATTTTGCATATCGCCAATATCAATGTTAATATTGTTGATGTCATCTAAACTTGAAATGTCAGCCATCACAGAATTATATTGGGCTCGTACTTGTTGGGGCTGTTCGTGTATTAGATGATGGGACTCACCAGTAATGTTCCTATTATCAGAATCAGAAATATTTGACATTTTTGCAGGATTTTGTATTTTATTTTGCTTAATTGTTCGGGGAAATCGGTAATAATTTCAAGAAACAATTACACACTTTTGGTTGTAGAAAATCAGTCAAATATGTATTTTTCAATTAATTTGAATTTGCCTATTATCTTTGGTACAAGGGCAAAATTTCTATTCCGTAAAATAGACTCTTGTGTATGTATATTATCAACAGCACAAGACTATGCCCAAAATTATCTATCAACAGTGAACGGCTGTTCGTGATTTTATTATAATAAAATCTTATACCCCCCAAAAAAGGTTTTGAAAATTTCCAAAGTCGGTCGACCGAAAAATATGAGATGGGTTTATCTTTATGTATTGTAGGCTGGATTGTTAGCCAAAATATCTTATTGGTGTGACAAGTTTATAACTTAAAACATCTCTTTGACAAGAAATTAGCCCAGTGAAAAAATGTCATTGAATGCATTTATCTCATTTAACGATACACTCCCAAACGGTGGGCGAAAAGAACACAAGCAAACATTTGATGAACTATATGGTGAACCGGAAGATTTTCTTGAAATTGAAGTGAAGAATCCAATCTCTCACGGTAGTAAATCAAGCAACATGTATACCGACTATGAAATTGTGTGTCGAACCAATATACCATCATTCAAGAAACGTTATTCTAAAGTGAGAAGAAGATTTAGTGAATTTTCAGAATTAAGGGCAATGTTATCAAAGCAAAACGATAAGGTTGTTCTACCACCTTTACCTGATTCAGGGTTTTTGAGTTATTCGTCCAGATTTACACCGGAATTCATCGAAGAACGTCGCCAAGGCCTTGAACGTTTTCTTGCTGCCGTTGCGAGTCACCCACTTTTGCAAACAGGAAGTAGAGCTATGATTTCTTTTGTTCAGGACGAAATATGGGATGCCAAGAGATTCAGAAAAAACGATTGATTTGAACTTAGCATTTGGTGATTTATTTTCTTGTTGTATCATTTCACATAAGAAAAATGAAAAACTAAATAAAAAAACACCTTGTTCTGCTTGATAATATATGCTGTATCAAAATGATGCATACGTTTTAAAATCAAATAGAATGTATCAAATATTGTATTTGAAATGGTATAAAGATTGTATAAAGAAGAGTGTATAGGACAGTAACTTTAATAATTGTATGATAGCTTGATGGTTAAGAGGCGCAAAAAAGGGAATGTTAACAAGATTCATCATTTGTCTCATCTATGGAGGCTCAGCTGGACATTAAAACATTATTGAAAAATCAAAGAATATGTATAGATATATATGTATGAATAGATATATATTGTTTTAAAAAGGACTTAAACTATCTGGATGTATCCAAAACAATCCGGCCCAAAATTTTACCTTGAGACATCAGTTTAAAGGCATCTGGAAGCTCAGACAAACCAATGATTTTAATTGGAGATTTGATCAATCCCCTGAAATAAAAATCAAGAGCTTCTGCAGTGTCTTGTCTATTACCTACACTTGTACCTTTAATTTCAATAGACTTGACAACTGCATTAAATACGCTTGTTTTGAGTTGTGCACCTGGAGGCAAGCCCACCAGAATAACCTTACCGAGAGTTCTGATATATTCACAAGATTGTGCAATTGCCTTTTCAGAAACTGAAACATTGATAGCACCATGTGGACCACCGTTGGTTGCGTCTTGAATGTCCTTGACAATGTCTGTGGATTTGGTGAAATCAATGTAAACTTCTGCACCTAATTCCTTACATAATGCACCCTTTTCTTCACCACCGTCGATTGCTAAAACTCTGTAACCCATTGCCTTAGCGTATTGGATAGCAAGGGAACCTAAACCACCTGCAGCACCGGAGATAGCAACCCATTGACCTGCTCTTAAATCTGCAGTCTTTAATGCCTTGTAGACGGTAACACCTGCACATAAGATTGGTGCAACACCTGCTAAATCTGCATCTTTTGGAATATGAGCAGCTTGAATTGCATCTGCAGTTGCATATTGTTGGAACGTACCATCACGAGTATAACCTGATATTTCTAATTTTTTTGAACATGAAATCTCTGAACCTTGTTCACAGAATTCACAATTTAAACAGGAACTATTCAACCACTTGATACCTGCATAATCACCGATTTCAAAACTAGTGACGTTTTTACCCTTTGCAACAACAACACCGGCACCTTCGTGACCACCAACTAGTGGGAGCTTTGTTAAATTTGGCCAATCACCTTGCCATGCATGCAAATCACTATGGCATACACCTGAGTATAAAACATGAACTAAAATTTCATTTGATTTAGGTTGAGGTACCGGAACTTTCTTATATTCAATCGGACCCTTGTGTTTATAAAAAATGCAACCATATTGCTCATCGGGAATTTCCATTGATGTCTGCAAAGCCACCATGATAAAGATTTTATATACTTTTCTTCAAAAATAAAAAGTAACTGAAACAGAAAAAATTAACAGAAACTATTCAATAGTTTTCTTTTTACCCTGGTTTATTGGTTTTGATTTTTGATTTTTTCATGACGAACTAATTGCTTTTTTTATATGGTTTTGCCAACAAATAAATATACCCAAAGAAAATGTAGTTTAATCTAAAAGATAAAAAAGATAAATATAGAAAAATTCGCCAAAAAAGTCCTTTTTCCTTTTGTAGACATAATCGTTTATCATGTAGCCGAGATTTTCAAATGTCCCTTTTTGGCAGTTTCAATTACAATTGGGAGGTACAGCACACAGTAAAGATATAAACAATATGGCAACAAATCACATTGTTAAGGGTTAATAAAAAGTAAGTTTACATTGAGAATCTCAGGATGGGCTTTCAAATCCCATATATCTCTCAAAAGAAAAGGCATAAATAGTAAAACCAGCGTAGAAATGCGATATACTATTAATTTTCTTTCTTTCTTTATGCTTTGGACTCTGTTAGTCTAAAGTATATTATTTTAAAGTGTGTTAGTCTAAAGTCTGTTTGCTTTCAAATGGTCGATAATAAATTCAAGTTTCAAACTATTCTTTAAAGCTGAGTAGAGAATAAATCAATGAAAGAACCAATATCGATCATTGAGTGATGTTTCAAACTGGTTTGTTCATCTCTGATCTACATACCATGCATTTGTATAACAGTAGTAATAACCTTGCCACTGTATTTTCAAATCCAATGTCTTTGTACTACAAAATTCCCTGCCATCTATCACCTTCTTCCAAACAGAACCTTATATTAAATAAAGACAGACATGTTATATCAGATGAGGATAGTGCCGGCAATAAGTAGAGCCTACAATTAGTAGAGCCTGCAATAAGTAGATCCTACAATTAGTAAACCTACAATTAGTAGAGCCTGTAATAACCAGAGCCTGCAATAACCAGAGCCTGCAATAACCAGAGCCTCAATAACCAGAGCCTCAATAACCAGAGCCTAAATCGCTACCTAAAAATATACATCTGGCGCTAGTGAGCCAGGAACGCACGCTAGCAACACACGAGTGGCTGTAGTATTTTCTATTTTTCCGAAAAATGACAGCGGACTAATTCTAGATGGGACTACGCAGCCTGCCATCAGGAAGCTGGGCCCAAACTAGGTTGCTGGTCCCAGCCCCCGGGTCCCGGGTATAGCCAGGACTGCTGCGGCACTTGCCTGCGCGCTGCAGAAAAAGCATGCCCCGGGCCACAGAATCGGGGTGCGCAGCTGCGCAATCGTGCCACCGGCCCGGGGAGCATGACCAAATGGCGCGCGCACGGGGTGAAGGGGAGGATGAAAAGGCGGGGTGAGGGACTACACGGGGTGCATTGTGCTGGAATCACAGGGAAGGGGGGTTATCGGAAGAGGGGGTGCCGAATATTGCCAAGGAGGGGGTGCTAGTTTTGATGGGTTGGTAATAGGAAGACATGGACAAAGAGATACCGCGGTGGGGTGGTTTTTCCAGGATCTTCTGTAAAACAGCTGAGTGTCAAAGTGGGGAGACATCGAGGGGGGGATTGACGTTGACGAGGCGTATATAAAAGCTATGGCAGATCCTATTTAAGAAAAGCAATTTAAGCTTAAAGAGTAATTATATTTTTTTCTTTGCACAAATACTTTGAACAAAGTAAAATCAACACAAAACAACAAAACCCTATAAATTAAAAATGTCTGCTCCAGAAATTCCAAAAGAACAATACGCTTGTATCTTCTATGAAAACAAAGGTCCAATTGAATATAAGAAAATCCCAGTCCCAACCCCAAAGTCTAATGAAATTTTAATCAAAGTTCTTTATTCCGGTGTTTGTCACACCGATTTACACGCATGGCAAGGTGACTGGCCATTAGCTGTCAAATTACCATTAGTTGGTGGTCACGAAGGTGCCGGTGTTGTTGTTGCAAAGGGTGAAAACGTCACTAGTTTTGAAATTGGTGATTATGCAGGTATTAAGTGGTTAAATGGTTCCTGTTTAGGTTGTGAATTCTGTGAACAAGGTGCTGAACCAAACTGTGCAAAGGCAGATTTATCTGGTTACACCCATGATGGTTCATTCCAACAATATGCAACTGCAGATGCAATTCAAGCTGCTCACATTCCAAAGGAAGCAGATTTAGCAGGTGTTGCACCAATCTTATGTGCAGGTGTTACCGTCTACAAGGCATTAAAGACTGCAGATTTAAGAGCAGGTCAATGGGTTGCTATCTCCGGTGCTGCAGGTGGTTTAGGTTCCCTTGCTATCCAATACGCTAAGGCAATGGGTTACAGAGTTTTAGCAATCGACGGTGGTGAAGAAAAGGGTGCATTATGTAAACAATTAGGTGCAGAAGTTTACATTGATTTCACCAAATCCACAGACATTGTCAAGGACATCCAAGACGCAACCAACGGTGGTCCACATGGTGCTATCAATGTTTCAGTTTCTGAAAAGGCAATTGCACAATCTTGTGAATATGTTAGAACCTTAGGTAAGGTTGTGCTTGTTGGTTTACCAGCAGGCGCAAAGGTTTCCGCAGGTGTCTTTGAAGCTGTTGTCAAGTCCATTGAAATCAAGGGTTCATATGTTGGTAACAGACAAGATACCGCAGAAGCTTTAGATTTCTACACCAGAGGTTTAGTTCACTCTCCATTTAAGATTGTTGGTTTATCTGAATTACCTGAAGTTTTCAAGCTTATGTCTGAAGGTAAGATTTTAGGTAGAATGGTCTTAGATACCTCCAAGTAATTAATGTATAGTATATTCGGTGTGTATGTATCCGCTATCCTTTGAAAGAATAGTTGGACAGATTTATAATGAAACTTATTAAAAATATATTGTTTCGACTTATAAAAAAATCAAAAGAACCAAAAAAAAAGAACCAAAAACCATTGACGACCAGGCCCACAAGCAGTAAGACGTGTAGTACCACATACGGTACAACATACAGCACCACATATATCCTGTATCTGTTTAACAGCACATGTAGTCCAAACAAAAGTATATAGTTAACACAATTAACTGGCATTTTTCATTTTTTCATTTTCCACATTTTTCTGTGCCGAGTGAATAATCTTCATGTTAAACAGGCCTTTCCAACATATTTGGTGAAGCATTCTAATTTATTATTTCCTTTTGTTCGTTTCCTTTTTATAATCAGTGATACATATAGATCTCTCTACATATTTATCTATTTGTCTATATATTACTTGGATGGTACAGATTAGCTCATCAGACGCAACGAAACTTGAGTTTCGGAAACTCAATGACATAAATGACACTGCACTGACCTCTTTCTACAAGCATTTCTTCCGATATGCATCGCCAAACTTATTCATATGGGGACCGCTTGCCCCAGCCCATGATGCTCTTTTTGTCCGGTCGATTCTTGCAGATATCCAAACAGCAATGGGATTCGTCTGTATAGTGGGTAGTTTTCGCAGATTTCCAATTGCAATCGGTACATTTCGAAGAAGATTTACACGTGTATGCAGCTTCTTGGGTGGATTAACACTTGTATGCACTGGTTTTAGAGAGGCTTCATATTATCACAATCCACATGCCAATCCATTATATGTTGAAATTCAGCTTGCAAGAGAACTTTCGTTACTTGACCCAGCAAACAAAGGTAAACCTAATAAAGGAAGTTATTGGTTTGGACCAAAAAATTTTATGCCAATGAACAACCAACAATATTGGAAAATGGTGTATACGATGGAAGTGAACGAAATCATGGCTGATCAATATTTAGATTCTCCTTTGTTGCAAAAATGTAAAAATTTGATAGAAACAAAATTTGGTACAAATTCAACAACTGATCTTAAATCTGAAGAACTGACTTTGCGAGTTGACGACATTATTCAAAAAGATTCACAATTGGTTCATCAAAAATGCCATAATACGTTGGATAATTCCAAAAACACTTTCCCGCTGTTTGATAATAAAAATCCAAATAAAACTTTACAATACTGGACAACTCATAATCCAATTGATGCGTTGCAATTACAAGAATATAAAGAATTTTATGCATATAATTTCCCACGTGTAGAGTCCAATTCATCTGAAAACGATGATGAATAACCAGCTTGGAGTTTATCCTCCAATTACTTAAGGTACAAATTAAATTAAAATATAAACTTCGATATATAGGGAAAAATTAATAAAACAGAATGAATAATATATATTTATATATAAATAAATCTATAACAATTACCATCTTCTGTTACCACCTAATGGCGCATTGTTGCTACCGGTACTTCTGTTACCACCACCGTTACCACCAAATCTACCTCTACCACCTCTACCACCTCTACCACCACCAAATCTACCACGGCCTCTACCACCACCGTTACCACCTCTACCCCATTGCTTCTTATCTAATGATTGAAGTTCTGGAGAAACTTCTTGATTTGCTTCTCTAAGAATAACAATTAAATCATGTGCTTGGTTAGTGTTGTCTCTAGTGAAAAGAGTAATTGCGGTACCTTTAGCACCTGCTCTACCAGTTCTACCAATTCTATGGACGTAATCTTCAATGTTGGTTGGCATGTCAAAGTTGATGACACAAGTAACACCCTTGACATCTATAACAAATAAAAAAAGGTTTTATGTTAGTATTTTTGCTCTTGATTCTTACAATCATGTAGAGTTTTTAATTACTTTTACTATTACTTTTACAGGTGCCTTTTTAGTTTCCCTATCAAAAAGTCTTTTTGATTCTACAAATTAAGTCGTTCTGGTAATATCAGTATATTCTAATATAATATTACCCCGGATTTTAAAGCGAGTTTCATATCAAGAAAGAAAATCGTTATTTGTATTAGTTAAAATTAAGTTAATTATATTGCATGTTCTATAAATAAATCCCCTCGGTGTGATATTCCCCTATGTATAATTAAAAACCCAATTGTTCATGCAATAAAATAACGTAAATATGAATTCCTGCTTCGATATTCTTTTAACTAATAGAAATAAATAATTGTCCCATGTCTCAATTTAGTTCTTGACTAAAACTTTGAATGCTTCCGGAATATAGATTATTAAAGATTGATTGCAATCAATCAGTCCCTCTATATCCTTAATTTGTAATGTTTCCCATTTCTGGAGTATACATCAAAATGAAATGTTGAATCACCAACAAAGATCACAGATGTATCCAAACTAATAATGACACTGTGTAAAAAAAATAAGGTTAGTAAAATATAGCTTCAGAAATAAATTTCTTGAAGCATGAAAAGGAAAAAAAAAACATACCAATACCTCTAGCAGCAACATCAGTAGCAACCATAACTGGAGACTTACCTGATCTGAATTCTTGTAAAACCCAATCTCTTTCTCTTTGTTCCTTATCACCATGAATTGCAAGTGCAGGCCAACCTTCACTTCTTAAGTAAGTGGTTAATTCGTCACAATTTCTCTTGGTAGATGCAAAAATAATAATCTTTGAGTTTTCATCTGCCATTTCAGTTTCAATGTATTTAGCGATTTTATCTCTCTTTTCGAATTCGGTAACAACTTCAACAATTTGTTTAATGTTATGAGAAGCAGATAATTCTAAAGAACCAACGTTAACTTGAATGTAGTCATTAAGGTAATCTCTAACTAAACCTTGAACGGATTTTGGCCAAGTTGCGGACCACATAAGAGTTTGTCTATCAGGTCTAATTTGGTCAACAATCTTTCTAATTTGAGGTTCGAAACCCATATCTAACATTCTATCAGCTTCATCTAAAACTAAATAAGTAACTCTTCTTAAGTTGGTCTTACCACTTTCTAACATATCTAATAATCTACCTGGAGTTGCAATACAAATTTCAACACCTCTAGCTAAATCTCTAATTTGTTGACCTCTTGGGACACCACCATAGACACAAGTGTTTCTAATTCTTGAACTTTTACCGAATTTAGAACATTCTTTTTGAATTTGCACAGCCAATTCTCTAGTTGGAGCTAAAACTAAAACAATTGGACCGTCACCTGGTTTTAATAATGGTTGTGCATTAATATGAACAATAGATGGTAAACAGTATGATAATGTTTTACCAGAACCTGTTGCTGCAATACCAACCATATCTCTACCAGATAAAGCCATTGGCCAACCTTGACATTGAATACCTGTAGGTTTTTCAAATCCTTCTGCAACGACTTCCTTTAACACGTAATCTGGGAAACCTGCTTCTTCGAATGAAGTAATTGGTCTTGGAATATCATGACCTGCAATAGTCATTTCATTATCATTTCTAAATTTCGTGATTTCTTCGTCACTTCTTGCAGTGACTGCTTCATTTTCCTTGTAGAAATTCTTTTCAAATTTAGGTAATGTAGCTATATCCCAATCTTGCTTTTGTAAGTTAGCACCGAACTCTCTGTCTTCTCTAGAAAAAGAGCCACGACCGCCTCTGTTGAACCCACCTCTATTGTTATCGTAATTACCTTGTCTGTCGTCTCTACCGAATCTGTTTCTGTCGCCACCACCGTACGATCTAAAGGAGCCTCTGTTATCGTTTTCGTATCCCATTTTAATGTTTTTTGACTGTTCAATTGTCCTTTTATTCAACAATTCAAAAGAAAAAAGGTGTCTTAAAGTATAAAAAGAAAATTTTGCCTTTAAAAACTTCTCGATAAAAAATTTTCCTTTCTTTTTTTTTTTTTTTTTCATGAATTTTTTTCTGGGTTTCCCAATGCGGTAACTGAAATGGCTAGCCATTTACTACGTGAAATACAGGAAATACAGGAAATGTCAACTATACAAACTCATTACACAAATATCTATACCAAATTAAGGTTCTTCGGTGCTGTAATCCTTGGCTGCAACCTTGGTGCTGAAATCTTCTTCGACGTGTGTGCACAAGTCCGCCAGGTCGTCTAAACCTTTATGTAATGCCTCAACAGCAGTCATTCCACCGTACGTTTGGATTCTGATATTCAGCTTGTTCTCACTAGGATGAGGAATAGAGTAACCGCAGAACTCCACATCGGCGTTTTTCATAATCATATATCTGAGGGCATTTCCTAAGGTGTGATCTTCGTCGATTATTTGAAACGACGCAGCAAATCCATCGCTAGTTGCACCAGGAAGTAATTGGATCTTGGTGGTGTCCGCTGCAACTTGGGCGCTTTCTTCCGCATCAACCATGTCAACGTCATTCTTGGCACTTTTTTCTATATCACTCATTTTGGATCGGAGGGGGTATTGTGGATCAGAAGCTTTTGTGTGAAAAAATCGTCCTGCATATTGAAATTTTAAAATCTATTTCTATTTTCATGTGCAAAAAAAACATGTGAAAAAAAAATTGCGAAAGGTGAAAAAAGTTCATAGAAAACCTGATTTGACAAGATTTGGTCGGACAAACTGCAACTACGTACAGTTTTATATACAACTATTGTTACTTATACATTAAATTATACCAAATGAAAGAAAATGAAATAAAAGAAAATAAAAAGATTTTAAATAAATTTTGAATAAAATGAAATGAAATAAAATAAAATAAAGTAAAATAAAGTAAATGAATTTTTATGCTATTTCTTACAACCTGTAACTATGCATTTGATTTTAAACATTAGCCTTGCCACGTCCTTTAATACCCTTATTAAGATTTTTATATAACCCCGAAAAATACTCCAACAAATCTCGTTCTTGCTTTGGTAATTTGTCTAAACTTCCTATTCCTTCATCTAACTTAGCCAACTTATTGAATAACTCATTTATAGTATTCAAATGAAACCGGTTTTGATGTGCCTTCAAATTTCCTAGTTGGGTGAAGCCCTTATTACATCCGTCAAATTTACAATGAAATGGTTTCGAGCTATCGTGTGTTATCAAATGTGCTTGTAGATTACCTTTTCGACTGAAATTCTTTTGGCAAATATCACATTTGAAAGGTTTCTCACCTGTATGTAACCTCATATGAGTCCTCAAATTACCACCTTGGGTAAATCTTTTCTCACAATATTCACATTTATATGGTTTAACTCCCATATGTGATCTTAGGTGAACCTCTAAATGTGTACCTTGAGTAAATCGTTTATCACAATATTTACACTTATAATTCTTATCGCCCTTAACACTTGTTTTCTCAACTCCTCCAACCAATTTTGTTGGATCAAGTAAAAGATTCTTTTCATTACTACTTGGATCATTACTTTCAACAATAGTACCGGCTTCTGTCTGTTGGATGTTTCCATGAACACCTTCCTTTCTAGCTTGAATGATTAACATAAGTTGATCAACTTTGGTAGCCCCAATCAATGGCCTGCCATCATCTTTTGTCAGTTTCGAATTAGAAGTTACTAATTTCTCTCTTTCGTTTTCGTCAAGATCTTTTATGTCTCCTGCACCAGGATCCAGTTTAAGTTTTTTCTTGGCAGGTTCGACACTTGCTTGAAATCCCGCTATCTCTTTCTCCTTTTCTTCCTTAATTATTCCTGTATCTACTTCTGATTGGTAAATTTTTTCTCTTTTTTCTTCATAATCTTCACCGCCAAAAAAGAAAGCTTCATCATTATTAGCTTTTACAAGATCAGGTTTCAAATTGATATTGTCACCCTTTTTGTTTGTCTTTGGTTTGAAAACATCTTTTGACGATATAGCTTGTGTGCTAGATTGAAGTTTTTTGTCTTTTTCTTCTTGTTGCTGAAGTTGGTGCTGTTGAAACTGTTTATACTGTTGCTGTTGTTGAGAAAATAAGTGTGGATAAACTTGATGTTGCAGCATATATTGATAAGGTTGTTTCAATCCATTTAAAGAAGCTGTATTTGCTTGTTCTTGTGCTTGTGATTGCTCTTGGATTTGTGCTAGTGTTTGTTGTTGGTGTAATTCATTTTCGGTTTGATCATTACTCATATTTTCATGGGCTGAATGAAAAAATTGTGCTATTGAATTTGAATTAGCTCTAGATGGTAATGTTAACTGAATTATTGAATTATTTCTTGATTTTGGTAGCATATTTGATAGTTTCAAATTGTTCTCATTTGATGTTCCATGTTGTAATGAATCAAACATATCTTGATTGCCGCTGCTGTCCCTTTTCAGAAAGGAATCGATTTCTGTAGTTGAGAAGTCATTAAGCATATTAATTGATGGATATTTCCTAACAAAAAAACTATTTTGTCTTGAGTTAGGGCCACCAATTTGGGGAACAAAAATTGAGGGTATATGTTGATTTTGAGATTGTGCAAAATTTGAACCCATTGACAGTGATAGATTGCCAACATTTGAGCCTGGTAATGGAATTGAAGAAATAGAACTCTTTTTTTTTGATTCACTACCGGTTACACTTTTTGAAATTTGCATCTGAGTTTGATCTGAATTTAGATTAGAGTTCGAGTTCGAAGTTGTTAAATTCAAACCTTGGTTTGAGCCTGAATTAGAACTTTGAGATTTTAATGTAGTCGGAGATATGAATGGATCTAACTGCTCACTTTGCCTTCTTGTCGAAATCAGGTGATCATTTGAATTGATAAAAGGTTGAACAAATCCAATATTTTGGGAACTTGTATTAGATTTAGAGCCAGAAGAAATAGTTAACGGTTGAAAAGAACCATTCATTGATATTGAATTTCTGTTTGCGTTGTAATTTGAACCTAATAAATATTCTCTTGATAATTCCGGGTATATCAACGTATCAACGAAATTGCTGACATTATTTGAGCTTTGATCAAAAGAAACTCTCGAAATGGAATTAGTACCGTGAGTTCCATAAAGCATTGGCAAGGAGTTATTACTTGAATTGATAACAAAATTTGGATTTGATGGATTTGATGGATTTGTAATTGAAGATCCTGAAGATAATGTATTTGGATTAAAGTCAAATGGGGTATTTAAAGTTAAAATATCAGCTCCTGGTAATGATGAATCCCGTCTAAGTGTTGGGAAAAGTGGATCTTCAGCTATTGAATTCAGTCTTGGTAAATTTGCATATGTATTCATCGATGGGAATGCGTTGTTATAACTATAACCAAGTTGGGTATTTTGAATTTGATGTTGAGGTTGTGAAAGCTCAAAAATTGAACCCTGTTTAAATTTCAAATTTGTACTAGGATTGCTATCTATTATTTCATGGTGAATATCATTAGTTTTATCAGCATCTATTAGTTTAGTTTTAGATTTTGAACTGGTTGTGGATATCGTATCTGGCTTTGAATCCGAGTTCAATTTGGGTTTGGATTTAGCATTAGATTTTGATTTTGGGTTTGGTTTTGTTTTACCTTTCACTTTTGACTTTGTATCAGGATTTTCAAATGTTGAATTTGACATAATCCTCGTTATGTCTTCTTCGGATTCTTTACAAGTGACAGATAAATCTGGAACGGTTTTATCAGCAATTTCATTTAGCTGATCAATAGCATAACTATTATCTGTTAATAATTTAATATGATCTGGCTTTATATGGTGGTTTTCAAACAAGTTATCATCCTCGTGATTCATCTCGTTCTTATTTTGATCAAAGACCAAATTGATATTTGAGTTAATTTGTTCTGCCATTGTAGAAGTTGTCTCCGTAATATCAATATTGTTGTCGTTGTTGCTGTTGCTGTTGCTTCTATTATTATTATTGTCGTTGTTTTTGTCGTTGTTGTTGTTGTTGTTATTTTTATTATTGTTTTTGTTGTTTTTGTAGTGGCTATTCTTATTCTTATTAACCTTTCCTTTAGTTTTGCTGTTGCTGTTGTTGTTGCTGCTTGTTTCCTGTATACTGTTATTGTTATTATTTTCAGTATTATTCGTTCCAGGTAAATGACTAAGTTGCGGATTTAACATAATTCAAACACAGGTGACAATTGACTCTCTTTGTTTAGAATTCTTTTCTTTGTGGGTAATACAACCAAACGCTCTTGTAATAAAATGTAGGAGATTAAGACAATCTCTAGATACACCCAATTGGAGTTATTTATGCTCTTTTCTTGGGGTTCGGAATGTTCTTTGCAATTGACTTTCAAATGGTCTGGTCCAACTTCTATTGCATTTGAATACACTACCGTTTCAATTGGTCTCTGCTACTTACTCTGACTAGTTTTGCCTGATCGACCAATCACCCGATACACTGCCAACGATGGTCTGCACAATTCGGCTTTGGAAATTTCAAATGATGTGTCAACACAATTCTCCGACCAACACAAAACTTTCCCGTCTACTTGGTCTGCTGGCACTTGTTCCTTCTCCCTATGCCGCTGGATGCGCCTCTTCCTTGTTGGTCTTGTTGATTTCACACAAGATTCCCGATTTTCTAAAATGACAGAGCCCAAAATTCAACACCTCAGTCAAGTCCTGTCTGCACTTACAATTCTTGTTTTCTAGCTGGTCTGCTGATGTGCGTATAACCTGCTACTGTCGATGCTTCTATATAATCTTCCACGCACGAGCACTAGCTTGTCCGTGTCTTTCTATACAAACGATGTGCCGAACAATCTCTGCGGCCCGATTTCACAAGAAACCGGCAGAAATCCTTCCTTAACACACTGATTTATTTTTTTGTCTATTATTTAAGGAAATACAATAATGCACATCGCATCAAAAGAGAAAATTGTATTGTTCACGTTTTTTCTACACATATAAAAATAGCCAGAGATGTGCCGGCATGTGCCGGCATGTGCCATATGCCGGACAGGCTGATCGGCCTGTTTGGCTGATCAGCCAAACAGCAGCTCATCTAGCATACCCATGCTGGACAGACTGGCCAGACTGCCCCGACGGTCGGGCTTGGCGGCGCCGGCGTCTTCGTCCTTGCGCTCGCTGGCACTCTGGATAACTGTAGAAAGACCAGACGGAATGGCGGAAGTGCTGACATGCTGGAAGAAGCTGTTGGTGGTTTTCAGAAGCTGCTTGTCTTCTTGGACACCGTGTCCATCGGAGAGATGGGCAGTGCCAGCTTTGTCATTAAAAGCAAAAACTGGAGTCTGAACGTCGGCACTGGTAGCGGCAGTGGCAGCGCTAGCAGCACTGGTAGCGGCACGGTTATTCTCGGACATGCCTGGGATTGAACCGTTGTGATCATCGTGAGATCCAGGTTGGTCCGTGTCGTGGTCTTGGTCTGTACCTTGGACGTTATTGAGCATATATGGAGGTAGAAATCGGCCAAAAATTTTCATATCCATCTGGTCCATAGGCCCTTGGACGTATTTGTAGTCTCTCATGTCATTATATCCCGGACCAGCATCGCCTTCCTTTTTTAGTTCCTTTTCGTCATCTTGGACTTTGGTGTCGAAAGGTGACAACATAGGCGAGATATCCATGTTGATTATGTTGCTAATATTGGTCATGTTGTCAATATTGCCGATATTGCCAATATTGCCAATATTACCCATACTGATGTTGTTGATGTTGGCCATAGATTCATTTTGGCTGTTTGCAATATTTAAATTGTTATTCATATTAGCCATATTGAAATTCACATTTGGTGTATTAAATTGCGAATAATCTTCTGGGTTGATCATTGGAGAAATGCCGGAAAATTCCATTTCGGGGATTTGAACGGGCTGGCCGGGTATTGGACTAGGATTGGAATTGGAATTGGCTGAAAATTCAGGACTATCTGCCGAAGAGGATTTTTTGACTTTGATTTCTGTATCATTTGGTTGACCCAATTCTTGAGATTGATCCAATTGATCTGACTCATGTGATGTTTGTTTTCCATTTTCCTTTTCGGTATATGCAGAATTGCCCATATGAGCAGGCACAAATTGGTGATTACCATTTGACCTTGCTGTTTTCCTATTCAGCTGTTCAAATAAGGCATTGAGAATATTATAAGTCCTTCTGGCAGCCATGCTGCTATCTTTTAAAATATCCAAAACTCTTTTACCATTTTCTGCATCCTTTTTGATTGCAATATATTCAGGATCAGGATCACCATTTCTATTGACAGATGGTGCAAAATGAACGTAATAAACTAAGCAAGCAACTGAAAAAAAAATGGTATAAATAGAAAACCAATATGAACCACTTAACATATTTTTATTAATCATATCTTCTGCTAGTTTAACAACAATTCTTGCAACATTAATACAATTTTTAGCCTTTTCGATACAGGATAAATCAACAAGAGTATTTGTTCTCAGATCTGCCGAAATGTAATGAATAAATGGTCTATAAAGTATAATTTTAACATGCAAATATGATGTGTGAAGTAATCTATTAGCTTTAAGATATTGGCCTGGTGGCTCAACCCCTGGTTTTAATTCTAATGGTAAACTGTTCATCCAATCTTGAAGTTTTAATTCTAAATCATAAACAAAATTATTTCTTGTTAAATCAGATTTATTTGAATTTTTATCTTTATTATCTTTGTCCGTATTTGAATTAGATTTGTTATTGTTGTTGCTATTGTTATTATTATTATTATTTACTGATATTTTTTTTGGTTTGATAGGATAAAGTTTAGTCACAACTTCTTTCATTAAAAATATTAATCTTGTATGAGCATTCGCAATACCTGAACTTGAGAGCCTATCACCTTGTCTATCAAATCTATAGCCACTAACAGTAATATTTTCATCATCTAATTCAATTGGTAAGTCTTGATCAAAATCATCTGAACTAATAGTTCTTGGTAATCCCAACATTGTATTAACATAAATGTCCATTTTATAGATTGTCCAAAATAATCTTTTCCTGGTTTCTAGTTCGATAGGATTAAAAGGATAATCTAATTTTCTATGTAAACCTTCACGTAATGCAGCTCTTAAAGCAATTCCAATATATGCGTAACATGTGGATAATCTAGCTGAACATTGAAGAAAAATGATTAGCATAACAATTGTTTGAATACCATAAGTATCTCTCGTATCTGTTATATCAATCAATTTTCTAGCTGCAATAAAATATTTGTAACCTTCATCTTCAAAATCTTTACGTTGAATATATTCATTCGAATTTATTGGCGAATGTGGTACGGGGGAACCATTTGAACTTAATTCATCATCTGATAAATTTTTATCATTCATACTATTTTCAAAATCTCTTTTTGAGTGTATAGTATTTTCATCACTTTTATAAAACAAAGCACCACATGCCATAACTGAATAAACTAAAGGTAAAAATCTTTGTTGTTTATTTGTATATTGATTAGGATCAGTATCATATAATTCGTTTAAATCTTCAATAAATGCAACTCTATGATAAAATCTAAATAAAACACATGCGTTTTCCCAAGTTTTAGTAATCAAGTCAAGAGCAACTTCTCTTGATGGTAAAATGATTTTAATTTCTTTACCCATAGAAGATTCGAGTGATCCATCAATACCTTGATATTGACTATTTAAATCAGGAGTTGCAGTTGATGTTGAGTTAGAAACGATTGATTCTTTTGCTGCGTTTATATTTCCATTCAAAATTGTAGTTCCAGCTCCGCTTCCGGTTCCACCTGTAGTTCCGGTTGTAGTTCCAGCTATAGAAGTTGTTGGAGGTAATTTTGTTATTGGTAAATTAGGTAACGGTATATCCGGTAACGAGTCATACATTTTAGTGATTTGTTTACTTGATGATTTACTAACAGGTTTGCCCATATCTCTCAATTTATTTAATGCGGACATCAACTTCATTGGGTTGATAGGTTTAGGATTATCATTTAGGTCTGTTAATTTTATTCCTGGCAAAAGACGGTGTAAAATATCATCATAGAGTTTCAAACGGTCTGTTAATTTTGAAAACAGTTCCGGATTAGACGAGGCCAGAACGGAGACTGTAGTTGAAGTAGAAGTTGGAATTTCCCTATTTATCCTTTTTGCAGATTGAGTATTCGTCTTAACATCCGAGTTTAAAATTGAGCCAGCTGATGTGCTTGTATTTGTATTTGTATTTGCATTTGCATTTGCATTGGTGTTTGTATTTGCATTTGCATTTGTGTTTGTGTTTGCTCCTGTACTTCCACTAGCAGCCGCATTTACATTTGTGCTTGTATTTGTATTTGCAGATAACGTTCCTGCGCCCGGCAAACGCTGTTTTTTCTTTGATTTGTTCGGCTGGTCATACGTACATTCGTAACTGTACACTGTACAATGGATACACGGCAAGTCTCCCGAACATTTGATTTTCAACTTCCGGCATCGATCGCAGGCCCTCACCACTCTCCTCCTTTTGGTTCCCGTCTGCAGTCCTTCCGGCAGCATGATCACTTTAGGAGGGTCCGACCCTTTGACCTTCTGCACCCCTGCTGTCTTTTTAGACGAGCTGATCAACGTAGATGGTGAAATCTCAATCTTGACGTGTTTTTGATTCGATCTGTTCAATGCTATCGGCACATAATAATCCTTTTCGCCTTTCTGTTCACTTATTTTTGCCATCTTACCCTCTATTTTCTCTGTTCCTTCCAAACTGTAATCTTCCCGCTTAGACATTTGATCTTGCGGTCTCTTTACTGTATATATAATCTATTATTCTGCAAATGTTTCTACAATCCACACCTGTTTTGCAATCACCCTATAGTTCCTGTAGTTCCTGTAGTTCCTTTTGATCCTCTAGTTACTTTTGTCCCTTTTGATCCGATAGTTCCTCTAGTTCCTCTAGTTCCTCTAGTTCCTCTAGTTCCTCTAGTTCCTCTAGTTCCTCTAGTTCCTCTAGTTCCTGTAGCTCCTGCAGTTCCTCTAGTCCCTTTTGATCTTGCTGAGCATTTGCTGCCTTTCTAGCTTTCTCAGTCCGCAAATTTTCTTTTTCTTTATTTATTTATTTATTATTTATTTATTATTTATTTAAGTGGGGCTGCGGTTTCTATGGCAGGGCCGGCCGCCCTGCCACTTGGACGTGTCCGCCCGCACCGTCCGCACCGCCCGCAAGAAGCTGCTGCAGCTCGTGGAACCAGCGGGGAAGTGTGCGGGCAGGTGGTAACTGGGCTGACAATACACGGGCGCTGCGAGGTTCCTGTAGTGCAGCCACTTGGAACGCCGGAGGCAGACGGGACCCTGCCAAAGAATCATGGGCAGCGAGGGCGGAAGCCGCCAGAGCGGCAGGGGCCGCAGCGGCTGGAGGGGAAATTTCATGGGCAGCTAGAGACGCACCTTGGGCCGGAGCCGCAGTGGGAGTAGCAGCCGCAGGGTGGGCTTCTGGGTGTTGTGTTGGTTCATATGAAGTAAAAGACAATGCTGGTGCTGGTGCTGGTGCTGGTGCTGGTGCTGGTGCTGGTGCTGGTGCTGGTGCTGGTGCTGGTGCTGGTGCTGGTGCTGGTGCTGGTGTTGGTATTGATGTTGATGTTGGTATTGGTACTGGTACTGATGTTGGTACTGATGTAGCGGTATCTGAAGGACCAGCTTTAACTGCCCCTTTGTTGGGCTGTCTTTTGGCACGTCTGAGAAGCGTAGAAGGGATCTGGGGAGATGTAGACACTCCCGGTTTAAGGTTTTGATCAAAGCTGAGCCGGCGATAAACAGGAGATGTTGCCTGCCATGAGTTTGAAACAGATTGTGGGTTTTGATCTTGTAGTTGGCTGGGAATTATCCCAATAGGCTTGGAAAATGATTGACCAAATTGTGTATGGCTATCCTCAAAATCGTCCTTGTAGTCGGCGTAGTACTCGATTCTCGTCTCTTGTTCAGTATCTTCAGGACCAATATCTTCAAGACCAATATCTTCACTGTGTGGTATTAGGTGGATTTCGACCATTTCAAGGAATATTGCAGCTTTATAGCTGGATTTTCGGGTATACAGTCTGTACTCATCAAGTATATTACAGTAGTTCCATTTTTGAATGTTTCTCAACACACCAACAATCACTTCACTGGTATCCATAATCAAGCAGTTATAGTTTTCTGTGTCAAGGATCAATTCAATGGCCTTGGATATAATCGATGGTTTGAGAACCATCCAATCCTGGTTGTTTTTATGCACTTTGTCTTCTTCAAGTGACAATCCCGAACTTGTCAAATGGTTTAATTTGATGCCGCTGTCTCTGATGAATTGCTGGATAGACCGTGATGGGTTTTCTTCGCCTATCCATACAATCGACTTGAGATTGATTGACTTCAGAAATGAAATATTGATGGCATCCAGTCTGGAGCATCGATATATCCCTTCTTCAACCATAGAAAATCCCTCTGGTGGAACTAACATACTGATAGGTTAGTATATATGTCTTTATTTATATGGATATGTCTCTGGGTATGTCCCTTAGATACAAGATCTGTATTTCACTTATTTTTTCACCTTTTTATTCTTTTATTTATTCTTATTATCGTTTCAAAATCATGTTGTCTCAACAGCGATTTCACAACATGAATTTTTCGTTTTTCTATATTGTGTTTCGATTTGGTATACCATTCCCGTTGTGCAAATCAATTATTGTGGCCCTACTCAATTGCCTATTGGTTGTATGATCTAGTCCAAGAATGGCCAAATTTAACAATAAATTGAAAATAGCATTTATCCATCCAGATTTAGGCATTGGAGGTGCTGAAAGATTGATTGTAGATGCTGCAATGGCATTAAAATCGGCAGAAAATGATATAACAATTTACACCTCTCATTGTGATAGATCTCACTGTTTTGAAGAAGTTAAAAATGGAGATTTGGATGTTAGAGTTTACGGAGATTTTTTGCCAACTGGTATCAATGGCAAATTCAAAATTATCTTTGCATTCGTAAGACAATTATATCTATCTTTAAAATTAATTCTATCATTACAAATATTCAAATATGATATCCTAATACTTGATCAACTATCATATTGTATTCCATTATTACATGTATTCTCCTGGAAGACCAAAATATTGTTTTATTGCCATTTCCCTGATAAATTATTGGCTTCACATACCAGTTTCATACGCAAAATTTATAGGTTTTGTTTTGATCTGATCGAAGAAATTTCAACCTCATATGCAGACAAAATTGTTGTTAATTCCCAGTTCACCAAATCGGTAGTTTATAAAACATTTAAGTTGTTGAAAAATAAAAATTTGGACGTGATATATCCATGTGTTTCAACTGATAAATCAACACTCAGTTTGTCAAATGATTCAATCAACTCGCTTAATAGTTTACTAAATTCAAATCCTTATTTTTTATCTATAAATAGATTTGAAAAAAAAAAGAATATTGAACTTGCAATTAAATCGTTTGCAAAATATATTGAAGATACTAATGATGATCAACAATCAATCGTTATTGCTGGTGGTTATGATCCATTGGTGAAAGAAAATGTTCAATATCTCACTGAACTGTGCAAATTATGTGAAACATTAAAATTATCTTATAAAACATTAAATGGAAATAAATTGCAACCTTTAAATCCTTCGCCAAAAGTTTTATTTTTAACATCAATCTCTACTGATTTAAAAACTGCCTTAATTGCAAATTGTGATATATTGTTATACACTCCCACTAATGAACATTTTGGTATAGTTCCATTAGAGGCAATGAGTCTGGGTAAATTAGTATTGGCTGATAATACTGGGGGTCCTTTAGAAACAATTATAAGTTTTTTCGATGATAAGGACAAATATACAGGGTTTACAGTTGAATCAGATGTAAATAAATGGAATGATGTTTTGAAATTGGTGAAAAACTTATCTCATGCTGATTTATCTAATATATCACAGAGAGCAATAGATAGAGTTGATGATAAATTTTCCTTTAATGCATTGAAATATCAACTAGTTACAGTTGTTAATGATATGCAAAATGTTCATACTTCATTCTTTATATCTCATGTTGTGGTGGTTTTGATATGTGCATTTATAATTACTCAATTACATACCTATATCTTCACTTGATATCAAATATATATATATATACATATAGATAGATAGATAGACAGATTATATATTTTTTTATTCAGTATCGGTAACAATAGCTTCTTCCGTATTAACTCCAACTCTTTGAATGTTCTTGATAACATCCTTTAACTTATTTCTTGTAATTGGATATTCAACCATGTAATCAAAAACACCAGATGATTGGGTATCTTTCGAATACAAAGTTAACGCAACAATTGTAGAATTGGTGTTTAATGAATTAGTGTGTCTAATTAACTTGACCAGATCAATAGAATTGAGTCTATGCGATTCAGATGATGTAAATATAATATCAAATACAATCTTGCCACTAGTTAATTTAATTAGTTCTGACCCACTTGCACAAGTAAAAACAATACATCCCATATCTTTTAAATCTCTGGTAATAGAATATCTATGAATAGGAATTGGTTCAAATAATAAAACTGTTAATGTAGGTAATAAAGAAGAACTAAAAGAAATATTTGATGAAGATGATAAAATACGATTTCTTAAACCATTAGATTTTCTTTTACTTGTAACTTTTGATAAAATTGAATTTCTGTCTTCTGTGTCTGATGATGAAGGAGAAAAATCACTTAGTGTACGTGTAAAAGATTTAGTTAAAATGTGAACTGCTGGATGGGTAGAGTTGATTGGACTTCTGAATGAGCTATTAAAACTACTACTCCTACTGTTTTTTTTAGTAGACGAAAGATCTAATGAAAGATTTGTTGAATTTTGTACGTTTGACGATGGAATATATGATAAAACAGGTGATTTGGTTACTCCTGTTATCAACTGAGGATTAGGCGAAAGTGATCTTTTATGAGGAGTTAAAACTTGTTGTGCACGACCTCGTGAAATTGATCCAGTTGCAGAAGTAACAGGGGCTGGTAACCCAATTGATCCTGACGATCCTGTATGTTGTGCAAAAAATCCACTTTCTGATGAATTAGATGAAACACTGTTCCGATGTTCTAAATGTTCTGATTTTAATCTGTTGATGGCATCCTTATTTTGCTTTTCTAAAATTGAAAGATTTCTAAATTGAAACAGTCCAAATTCAGAATTATTACCCGTCTCATTTAACCTTGAACTTCTTCTTTCCCTTGATGATAATAAATGTGCGGGTGATTTAGAAAAGCTTGGTCGTGGAGAGTTAAAAGTGGATGAACAACTTGAATTAGATCCATTTTTGACACCTAGGCCTTCTAATGTATTATAAGTATTTGTATAAAATGGAGTTCTGTCCGAGTCACTTCTTGCACATAATGAAGCATCTAAATCTCCTTCTTCCTCATCATCTTCGTCTTCTAAAGCATCATCATCTTCGGCATCATTTTCAAAATCTCCAGTATAACCTGTTTCTCTTTCATTTAAACTTAAAGAAATACTATTGTTTTTTTCCTTACCTCCGCTATCTTTAAGATCAAGTTGCTCAATAACGTCATCAATTGGGAATCCATTCATGGTAGCACCTCTATTATCAAAATAATCAGTACTTTCTGGATCATCTGTTTCTGGAACAAAAGACGCATCTTCGTCAAACAATGTGTCCCAATTTATTCCTTTAAAATATGTATGATCCATTATTTCTTTAGATCCACCTGCTCCAAGTCTCCGTGTTGGATCCTTTATAAGCAATTTTTCAATTAAATCACGAGCACTATCTGAACAGTAAGTTTTCAATTCTTCTTCTGAAACATCAGGCCATTGAATTTCACCGCATAGAATATTATTGAAAACTTTTTCTGCTGTATCATCGTTAAATGGTGGATATCCAAAAACAAATTCAAAAAAAATACAACCAATAGACCACCAATCACTTGCTGTATCTTCACCTTGACCGGCAACAGTTTCAGGAGCTAAATAGTCAGGCGTGCCCACAAACTTTTTAGACTGTGTCGTATGGGTAGGATCAAAAAGTGCATAGGTATTGGGGACTTCAGGCTGATTATTTAATTCAGTTTCAACAATATTTGATGTGGACTCATTCGATAATTTTGCATTATGGTTGTTATGAATTGGTGATAATAAAGGTAATAAATTTGCAGCTGGGTTTAAATCTGATGATTGTGATGTCGACGATATTCTACTTGCAGATGATAATGCACGTGCTCTCGTTTTATATTCCTCTTGGATGAGTGGTGATACAATCGATATTGAACCTGGTAATTCATTTTTATAATCAGATGGCATACTACTAAAATAATCTTTATCTTTATTCGGTAAAAATATATCTTCTTTCGGTGTATTCAATGAAAATGGTTCAATTGATAATAACTTTTTATCTAAAATAGTATGATTATTAGAATCTGAGACTTCTGAGTTCAACATCACAGGCATAGCTTCACTTATACTCCCTCCATTTGAAGATCCTGAAGCTCCGTCAACGTTTGTTGCTGTTATCCCTAAACTAGTACCTAAACCAGAAATACTACGGCTACGTAAAAAACTACCATGTGGGGTAGCTAGATTACTGCCCTGTGATAATGAACGTAAATGGGAATTATGTGCTTTCTCAACTGCTTTTTGTCTATTAACTAAACCCATACGACTCAAACCAAAATCAGTAAGTTTAACATGACCTGAATAATCAATCAATAAATTATCAGGTTTCAAGTCTCTATGAACAATACCTTTAGAATGTAAATCTTCAACACCAACAATAACTTCAGCAATATATCTTTTAGCCCAAACATCGGGTAATGATCCCATATTACGTAGTAATGTAGCTAAATCACCACCATTCAAATATTCCATAACTAAATAAAGATAGTGAGCAGTCTGAAAAGAGGCAATTAATTGAACAACATAATTTGAATCCGATTGAGACATCATGATTGCACGTTCTGCCTTAACATTTGTAACCTGATTTTTAGCAATCATATCTGATTTTTTTAAAACTTTAATTGCCACATAATCGCCTGTAAGTTTACGTTTTGCTAAAAATACTGATCCAAAAGCACCTTTACTAATAGGTTTAATGACTTCATAATCTTTTATTGATGGAGTATTATGTTTAGGTGTAGTAGGGACTAAAAATGGTGATAAAGGTGGCTTTTCTGATGATCCAAAATTGGGTGGGAAAGTTCCAGGTGTCGGGGTAAGAGCCATTTTACTAGAATCTGTATATTTTAAATGTGGAGAGGTAAGTGGAGAGCTAAAGGGGATTTCCGATCTTTTTGAACATCTTTGAATAGATGATAATGGGATTGAAAATCCTGGAGATGTTGGTCTTCTTGGAGTCGATACAACTGAAGGCTTCTTAGATTTAATTTGTTCTTCAGTAATCATATTTGAGACTGAAATAAGTGGTGTTGATCTTCTTGAAATAATTGAATGTCTTGGTGGTGAATTCATCACTGATCCAGCAGTATTTGTAATCACCAAAGTTTCTCTTGAATGGATTGGAGAAATATGATCTAAAAATGAATTATTAAAAATAATAGAATTTTCTGCAGAATTTGAATTATTAACTTTAATTTGATTTGATTTAAAATTTGTGGTATCAATTTCTGATTCAGATTCTGAAATGCAAAAAACATGTTCTTTGATTGTTTTAATTGTATTATTAATTGCTTCAAAAACCAAAGAATTTGCCTCTCTAGTTATTCTGTCAACATATAATAAAATATGTGAGTATCTTTCAAGTGTTTCTAATTTTTTTTGCACTAAAATTTTAGTATCTTCTGTTAATTGTTGAATTGCAGAATCGCTTGACGCAGGTAATTTCATTTCATTTAGATATTTTAATGCATTTTCTGAATTAAAAGAATAAGCAATATCAAATTGTTGCTCATTTTTATCCCTTGAATCAGATCTGATTTCACCAGGATTTACTAATAATGCTTCATCACAATAAGCAATTAAATTTTCGATATTCTTAAAGGGAAATCTAATTTGAGGTAATAAAGTTCCTGAACTTTTCCTTCTTTGTAAGAAAGGCGTTGAAGAGGCAGCATTCAATTGAGGTCCTGAAGGAATTGGTAAACCTTTATATTCATTTATTGTTATAAAACTACTAATCGATGAATTAGATGAAGAAGATGATAATGAACTATTTGCACTTGAAGATAATAGAGTTGAGCTCATAAAAGAATTTATTAACGGTGAATTATTTGTTGAAGAATTCTGTGATAAATTTTGAGAATTAGTCTGTTGATTTGATGGAAATTTTTTCTGTAAAGTATCCAAAATATTATTTAATAATTTTCTATGGTCATGTAATTCCTCTTGCTGAAGAAAAACTACATCTTCGATTCTATGTTCAACTAAACACAATTCTGTATGTTTTTCTAACCACCAATTTGGAACTTTTTCTTCACAAATTCTACATAGTTCAAAAGATGGAGGTGGTAAACAATTTTCGTCGGTAATTTCCAATTCAGTTAAATGAAGTAAATAATTTTCCAATAGGTTAGTTCCGAAGACTCCAATTGTTGAAGTTAATTCATCGGGTAATTCTAAAGACAAATTTTGAATTGGAGACCAAGGTTTAACAATCCACATTGAATGAGATGGTATATGATTTTTGTCATGAATTAAAATACCTTGAGCGTCAAGTTCAATAAAATTACCATCTGTTGTAATCGTTGAAGAGCTTGAATGAATACTAATTGAATCATCATCAGAATTATCATTGGAAGTTCTTAAAATTTCAGTATCATCATGTAATATTGTTTCTGAATTAAGAACCAATTCTGCATTATTTGAATTTCTTGATGAAGCTGACATGCAAGGTGAGTTGTTATTTGATTTTTTCAAATTAGTTTCAACGATAAACCTTATCCTATAAGTTTCATCATCCTGCTTCATAATTCCAGTGGCTGTTGTGAAGACATTTTTGTCATTTTCATCCCCGACTATAATTTCTCGTATTGGCTTTCTTATTATTTTTGATATGTTGGTACCAACAACTTTTCCCCAACTTTTACCAATGAATTTTATCCGGCAATCCAAATCTAATTCTAAAATTACAACATTGGTTTGTTCAAAATCATCCTCCAAATCAATAATAACGTCATTTTGATTACTTCTTACTGCACCATTGACCTTGATATTTCTCCTTTGATGACCAAAGTTCAACTCCAGATTCTTATCATTATTACTATTACTATTTTCATCTTCACTAGCACCTATATTTAAATTTCTTTCTTCAGTATTTAATGGAGATATGGAGCGTGAAGAGTATTTTGAGTCGGGATTACCCAACACACGGCCAATTGAAGTTGCAGAATGGCTATTTTTGTATTTACTTTTCAAAAACGACTTTTCCAAATTGCTGTGACTGCCTCCAAACAGATTGTTTAGCAATGGTTCGTCTCTAATTGGTCTTGGGGCCAACAATGGGGTTGACGCTGAAGCCGGCGCCTGTAATTTAGATCCCGGAGAAACTACATTAGCCAAACTATTCAAACAAGCATTCGTTGGCGATGGAGAACTGTCCCTGATTGGCCTGCCTTGATCCTGGTTTCTTGAGGTGTCCCTAGGACTATCGGGTATAGTAAGTTTTCCGTCCATGGCTTTATGATCCATTCCAGATGGATATCCCACGTTCAAACTCCCAGCCAATGCTGCATCATTTTCGTTACCACGGTCTTCCATCTCTGGTATCTATGAGCGCCCTATATATATATATGAATATATATATATATTACTCTCTCCAGTGAAAACAAAAATCTTGCACAAATCAAAAGAACGACTCGAATCGACACTTTTGCAGCTGTATCTTATATATCGATCCAAATCACACCCTCTAAGTAATACAATAGCCCAAACAAGGGGTGCCGTTTTTTTAATGGGTCTGTCTGTACATTGCTATTTTTCAAATCCGCATGGTGCACCGATGTTTGGTTTATCAAGCCTTTTGATATGTTACGTTACATGAATTTTCGATTTGAGCAGAGAGCTTTGCGTGGCGCAGCGTGCGGCGCATTATGTGGCGCGGGTGTGGCGCGTGGCTGTGCTATGTGTGGCGCTGGTGTGGCTGAGTGTTGCGGGGCTGGTGAAGTGGGGTGGGTGTGGAGGCTCGTTTGTTCGGCGGGGCTTTTTGTTTTTTTTTTTTTTTAGAAGATGGCCGAAACAAGACACGGCCCAAAACAGAAACAGAAAAACAGCAAAATGCTCAGCGCTGGGAACTGAGCATTTGGATTTTATTTGCCCTCAGAGCCTTCTGATAACAAATGTGTCAAAAAATTTTGAAAGAGCATAAAAGGGGGAACTCGCCCTCCCTCTTATCTGGTATGTTTCCTTTTAGAAGAGATTGGCTCTTTCTTTTCCTTCTGGCTTGTTTGTTTTTTGTCTAAACATTTAAATTTAGTATCTACATATTGTTATACAGATAACAATACGTAACCTATCTTTAAAAAAAACACACACTACTTAAATTACTCTCCTAGGATGAAGTTGTCTTCATCGATCTGTCTTTCCATTTTATCATCATTGGCTGTCACTAGAGTTTCAGCTTTGGTCCTTCCTAATTTAAAGGATTTGCCTGCTTCTGTTGATAAGAAAAATGAAGAATTGGCGCTTGGAAACATTGCAGTCGATAAAGACGTCAAATCTTTTGATTTTGCGTCTATTCAATTGCTCGACGAGTCCGATGCATTACCATTAAATTTTAACG
This sequence comes from Pichia awuae, assembly GCA_030563725.1. Taxonomy (NCBI): domain Eukaryota; kingdom Fungi; phylum Ascomycota; class Pichiomycetes; order Pichiales; family Pichiaceae; genus Pichia; species Pichia awuae. Next base: position 79,228 of record JAJMJV010000027.1, read on the forward strand.
AAAATGCAATTCCTAACTCTGTTATTGTCATTTTTAAAGATGACGTCTCTCAAGAAGCTTTTGATTTTCACCAATTGTGGGTGTCTGATATTCAAGTTGATTCATTCACTAAATTAAACTCTTTTGAATTGTCAGGTTTTAAATCATCAATTGCTTCTTTTAACTCTCCATTAGCTTCAGGTGGTATTAATCATGTCTTTAACTCACCAGGTTTTAGAGGATATTCTGGTTTGTTCACTGCAGATGTTATCAATTTGTTAAGACGTTCTAAAGACATTAAAATGATTGAAATGGATTCAGCTGTTCATACAACAGATGCAAACACTCAAAATGGTGCACCTTGGGGTTTATCTAGAATTTCTCATAGAGAATCTTTAGGGTTAGGTAATTACAATAAATACTTATATGATTCTAATGCAGGTGAAGGTGTTACCGCTTATGTTATTGATACTGGTGTCAATATTGATCATGAACAATTTGAAGGCAGAGCAATTTGGGGTGCAACAATTCCAACTGGTGATTCTGATATTGATGGTAATGGACATGGTACTCATTGTGCTGGTACAATCGGTTCAAAAGATTACGGTGTCTCTAAAAAGGCAAAAATCGTTGCAGTTAAGGTTTTAAAAACTAACGGTTCTGGTACTATGTCTGACGTTGTCAAGGGTGTTGAATTTGCTGCTAATTCTCATATTAAAGAAGTTAAGAGTGGTAAATCAGGCTTTAAAGGTTCAACTGCAAACATGTCTTTAGGTGGTGGTAAATCACCTGCATTAGACTTAGCTGTTAATGCAGCTGTTAAAGCAGGTTTACATTTTGCAGTTGCTGCAGGTAATGACAATGCTGATGCATGTAATTATTCACCTGCTGCTGCAGAAAATGCAATTACAGTTGGTGCTTCAACTTTATCAGATTCTAGAGCTTATTTCTCAAACTATGGTTCCTGTGTTGATATTTTCGGTCCTGGTTTAAATATTTTATCAACTTATATTGGATCCAATTCATCAACTGCAATTTTATCTGGTACTTCGATGGCTTCACCTCATGTCTGTGGTTTATTAACTTATTTCTTATCATTAGCACCAACAACAGACTCAATGTTTTCAAGTGCATCTGTTACACCAAAACAATTAAAGGAAAACATTATTAAATATGGTACAAAAGATGTTTTATCAAGTATCCCAGATGATGGTACACCAAATAATTTAATTTTTAATGGTGCTGGTGGTGATATCAGTGGATTTTGGGGTATAAAATCTGAATCAGAAGATTTACAAAGATCAATTAATATCGCTAATGAAGTTGCAAATGAACAATTAACTGCTGATGCAAAAGTTCAAATCAAACATTTAATTGACGAAATTGTTGATGCAGTTGAAAATGTTATTTCAGTCTAAGATCATTGTTATTATTTTTTTTACATAAAGAAACTCTAATTTGTTTCACAAATCTGGTTATTTGGGTTGGGACGTGGTACGGTATTTTTTTTTTTCACTACTACTATTATACTATTATTATTGTATTTTCATTTTTTTTCTCTGTTTTCTTTTTTTTTAACTGTTGGTTTCTGATTGGGTTAGTGATATAAATCACTATTATTATATTGATTGATTTTACATAAACTTTACTTAGAATAAATAAGCTAAATAAATAAATAAACAAAGTAATTACTATTTTTCTTGTACACGACATCTCTTGTTTGTAAAATTGGAATGTTGGTTCTATCGATCGTTCTATCGATCTATCTACTTATCAATCTTATAATAATAAAAAGCAATTAATAATTATAACAAAAGCTACTAAACAATACCAAACAAGCGTCCCAATCTATAAAATCCGTTAAATATCGTGTAAATCCAAGAAACACTCTTGTAAATACCCCATCCGTAGATAATCAAAACAAACATATCTAGAGTAGCCACAACCAAGCTTCTTAAACTCCATGATTTGTTTGATTTTTTCGGTATGGCCAAGCCAAAAGAAAGCAAAAGTGGATAAAAAAGGTTTATCAGAGGCATTGTGCAAATCCAACTCAAAACAGCTTGGTGGAATTCTCTTACAGTTTCGGTTTTGGGAATATACGCAGAGTAAAGTTGAAGCGTGTGTACAATTGAAGGTGGCAGGTTTTGAGATAAGGATGCAATAATATCAAATTGATCATTAGTTGCAGATTTGGCAGAAGACCTCTTGTTTATTTTTCTGGATTCGTTGGACTTTGAAAAATTGTATTCTATTTGAGCTTGAGCTGCAGGTATGTAGGAAATATTTGAATCATGGATGGGCTCATCATATTCTATTCGTCTGTGTGAAAGTCCGTTGACGCAGTAATATTCATATTCACGTAATTTATTTGATAATTCTCTTCTTTTGAGTCTAATATGCATTGCATCCCTCTCTGCTTGATATCTTGCTGCTTTGATTTTGATTTTCTCATATTCTATCTCAATTTGTGATTTCTGTGATGTAGGCTCATTTGTTCTGACCATTTTTGCATTGGGTGCTGATACGTTTGACAAAGTTGGAATAGCCATATATGAAGACGGTAGATCTTCGTATTTGGATTTTCTGGATTTCTCCAATGTTTTATGCAACGGCCTCCTTGATTTATTTTGTGACTTGTAATATTTTTCTTGAACTTCATATAATAATCCATCCTCCTCGTCCGATATTTCAATAGCGTCAGCTAGCTCGGGCTCTGGAGCAAGCTCTTTTTTTAAAAAAGATTGTTTGATCTTATCTTTCAGTGACGGTTGCATATTGTTATGTCTTGATTTGTGTGAATTGACAAGCTCAGGCTCTGCACGCAAGTCAATATCATCACTTTCAAGGAAGGTTAGTTGATCTGGTGATTTGGAAGTTTTGAATTTTTTCAATAGTTTTCTAGGAGTTAATGCATAGACGTTTTTTGACTTTGATTTCGATTCAAACACTCCATAATCTGCATCAATTACGTGTAATGTTTGCTGAGGTGCTCTATTTTCCGTCTGGAAAGTATAATATTGATGGTTTTCCGGCTCGGCTGAAACTACCGATACTGACATATTCTTAATTTCTGCTATATGATTTGTGATTCTTTGATATTTTGTATTACTGTCGATGTTAGAAGCTTGGTGTCTATGTGAATCAATCTGCTTGATCAAAGGGGAGCCCTCAGCATATACTCAAATACAAAAAAAGACCAGCCACTTTTTTTATTTCCGCATTAGGAAATCTATTGTTGTTTTGTGAAGATAACTTGCATATACTACGTTCTCTGTGTATCAGCTTTAGGATACTGTTAAAAGGCTTATTATATTAACCTGGTGGAACTTTTTTGGGTGACCAGAAGAAAACAGGGAGCTCAATAAAAATTTATGTAAATCTCGTTGAATGTATGAAAATAAACTAAAAAGTGAGCTTCTAAACCTGCTTTCTTGGTTAAGGTGACTACTATCTTTTATAGGAAATATCATTTTAACTAATGGGATGGATTCCTCTTTTACAAAAACAAATACCAATTATATATAATTTAAAAAGATAAAATAAAGTAATAGGAAAGAAGATATTTTCAGATCTGATTATATTGATGCTATTTTGTAGTTAATGGTTCCAGAAATCAATATGATCTTTAAGGATAGCTTGCTTTAATTCATCGTCATTTTCAATTTCTGCAACAGGACCAATAACTTCGACCTTCTTTTGACCAGAGTTAAAAACATTTCTGCATGGCATGTCAAGGGTCATATTTTCCTTATCGTCACCTGTTAATTCCAAAAGTGCACTTTCACTTAAACCATAAACGACTCTACCGATATTTGACCAGTACACTGAACCGGCGCACATGCAGCAAGGTTCGAAATTAGTGTACAATGTACATTTCCAAAGATATTCTTGTGGGTATTTATCAAATGCAAGTCTACAAAGAGTGGATTCTGCATGATTTAAAGTATTGATGTTACCTTGTTCAAGTAAAACTGTTTTGTTATCAGGTCCAACAAGAATTGATCCAAAAGGATGGTGACCTGCTAATTTGACTTTATGTGCAACTTCAACAGATTTCAATAAGTTTTCCCTTATTTGCTCTTTACTTGGAGTTTCACGTTGTGGGAACATGGCTTTGGTCGATTGTCAAATATTACAACTGTCTTAGGAGTTCAAGTAAAAGAATCTTCGTCCACTTGAATCTTCAATTTTAGGTTTAAAAAAAAATCTCGGATATCTCCGAGCACTGTTATCACTTTTTCTAGCTCTTATATTTGGTCAATTACACAATCACAAACTGCAAAAGCACAAACTACATAATACTACGACTAGCAATCGATCGATCAATTAATTAATTAGTTAATTAATTTTTCAATTTCATAATTCAATGTAATAACGGTTTAAATAAACAACTTATAAAAACACTATTATTTATTTGAAATATTTATTTTAATGTTCAGTTAATATCATATCATAAAAAATAAAGAAAATATGAAGTTCATCAATGAATCCGTATAATATCCATAAAACGAAAACGTTGGATATTATCTCTTATTTCCAGAGGTGTTAGAACCAGAGAATGCATCTCCAATTTTTTGGAAAACACCCTTATCTTCCTCCGATTGCATTTCACCTTTAGCTTGATCATACTTATTGGACATTTCTTCATTAGTCTTGTCCCAAGTTGACTTTTGAGATTCCGGTGTGATGTTTTCTGATAATTTGTCTGAGAATTTCTTTCTACCTTTGTCAGCCATTATATTAAATAGTCGATGTAAAGAGAAGAAGAAGAAAAATATCCTTTGATTTTATCTTCCTAGTATGTTTTCAGTTGAATGTAAGCTTACCTTTTATAGTTCTGTTTTGGTTGGGACTTGTTTCAAAGGGGCATGGTTGGACGGGATAAAAATACAATGTATTAATAGTGGTTTGACCGATGTTTAGGCATAGTAGTGGAAGCTAGAACCAGCAAAGGGATGAATATTAATTTAATTATTGACATATAATGATGTGTAAAAAAACAATGACAGGGACTGGAGATGAAGATCAAAAACTAGAACAAGAACTAGAACTAGAACATCTCTTTAACTTTTTAATTTCCAAAATTAGAATTCCTGCTTGAGTTATTTCATCATAGTATTATCATGTCGTTGTTTTCTATTAATAGATATTGTACTCTTAAATTATTTAATATGGCAATATAAATTTTTAGGCTAAACATGTTATGGAGTTGACATAAAAAAAGAGATATTTACAGGACATGCAAAAACAAAACAGATGAAAAAAGAAAAGAGAAATAATATGAATCAAATCTATTTTTTTTCTTCAAGTTCAATGTTTCCACCACCACAACAGCCACCGCCATTTGAAGGGCCAGCATTTAAAGTTGAAGTTTTCTTCTTAATGTCATCATTATCACCTAATTCAGTTTCTTTATGAATATTCAAGGTGTACCGACTGTTTTCATTTTTAACACCTTGAACCACATTACGTTTTAAAAATTCACTCACTTGTTCAAGTAGTTCAATTCTACCAACTGTATCAAGTTTTGGATTTGTGCTTGAAATTTCAGATTTCATTTCTTGTCTTATTTTGCTTCTAGCTGCAGCTAGTGCATCAACATCTGTAGTAAATGCAATTTTAGTCGAACGCAATGCTGAACGATATGCTTGTAATGCTCTTAATTTAGTAGACATGTATGCTGCGTGTTTGCTTGTTTGTTTCTTGCCTTATTCTTCAAGAGGGGTAACAATTTCTTTCTTACAAGTTTCAATTCTCAAAATATATTGTCATATTAATAATTGAAAATTTCATGTTCGATTTGGGTCTCGAATTTTTTCACTTTTTACCCAATTTATTCTCAAAATTATAACATTTTTTGGTGAAATAAACTAACTAGAGTGTTGTTCAATGAGGAGAATTTGAATTGTAGAACTGCACTGTAATTTTCAAGTAACTGTTAACATTTAAAAAAAACAATGTGAAATTTTATATATTTTTAAGATATTCAAGCCGTAAAAAAACAATTTGCAAAAATAAACTCCCTCCGTCCGGGATCGAACCAGAGACCTCAAGATGTCTTATACTTCTATTTAACTAGAAATCCTATTACAGTCTCGCGCTCTTCCAACTGAGCTACAGAGGGATTATTGACAATTAAAAAATTGTGTTTTTTATGCCTTTAAGAACTATGAGTAAGTATTTTTAGCCCACATTTTTGACAAAATGAAAGATTTAAAGGTGTTGAAATATCCAAGAATTCTAGTTTAATAGATTTTAATATTAAACTGCCATTTTGAAAGTAAACAGGTATCATCAAACCCAAATGTTGATCTAAACAATCGATCGATAAAAATTAAATAGATAAATATAAAATTTAATAATAAAATTAGAAAGAAAAAAACATCAAACTTATTCAAACAAAATCAACTGTTTACCCTTCTTTGAGTTAACAATAGATTCAAGGAAAATTTCTAAAAATTGTTCATCTGAAATCGAACTCATATCAATTTTGGATTCGTTGAATTTAGTATCTTTTAAATCACCGTTTTCCATCATTTCAATAATTACTTTAATGGTGTCAACTCTTGAATTTGGAATTCTCTTAATATTAGCAGTTACCCAGAAACCCTTAGCAGTTAAATTTTTGAAAATGAATAAACCAGTAGGTAATGTAACAGGCTTCATTGACATTGCACCATATGTTAACATTGTTGCATCGTTTCCCAATTTTCTAGCTAAACCTGTCGCACTTGAACCACCAACACAGTTAAGACCTAATTTTATTTCTTGGCCATTTAACCATTGTTTGATAGTTGCACCAAATTCTTTTGAATTATTATCATCCTCAGTAATAACTTTAGTTGCACCAATAGATTCTAAATCTTTAACTAAATCATCGATATTATCTCTATTTCTGACAATATTAAGAGATTTGAAACCCAATTTTTTACCAATTTGGATTGCGGCTCTACCAACTTGAGAATTGGCACCATTTTGGATAAACCAATCACCCGGTTGCAATTTTTCAAAATAAGTTAACATTTGATAAGCTGAAGATGGATTCACGGCGATTGTTGCAGCTTGAGTTGCAGATATAGTTTTAGGTATTTTGATAAATTCTTTTTCAGCTGCTAATTTATGACTACACCAAGTACCAAAATTTGCAACCGAAGGAATACACCAGTCACCCTTTTTAAGATCTGCAACATCTGAACCTGTTGCAATAACTTTAAACAAACCTTCATTACCAGCTGGAGCAGCGGCATTTTTCAATTCTGGCAATGCCTCAATTGAAATTTCGGGTCTGGAAGGATAAACACCTTGAATTTGATTGAGATCTGAAGGATTGATTGGACACGCAACGGATTCAACAACAACCTCATTTGGGTTTAATGATTCAAGATTAATATTATAAGAATGACACTTTAGTTCATCTTTTGGTTCACCATATGAATTGTATATTATTGCACGAGCTGTTACCGAAGACATTGATCTAATGCTTTGATTAGTTAGACGTGAACAAAAACCAAGGGATTGACGCATATACATTACTTTGGTATTAGCAACAGAACTGAATATAACCTACCTTTTAAAGAGAAATATGGATTAGTAATTGCACAATATCAAATCTGAGGGGAAGGGCATGTTTTCTTTCGCATCCCTGGCCCCTCCGTCACCCCCTCCACCACCCCCGGCAACCCCCGGCGAGCCCCCGAAACTAGCGCCGCCGGCCCCGCCCCGCCGAGCCTCCAACATGGCAAAGTCACGCGCTCCGTCGATCGACGCGGATACACAGCCCGACTGGTTCAGGCGATGCTCCGGCGCAAAACTTATCCGAAATATTCAAGGTATCCGATGTATCCGAGATGTTGAAGGTGTCGCAGGTAAAGGTGAAAAACCGTTTAAGGGTAGCCAAATTGCAATGTTGGATGCCCGTGGGTAAACGCAGCATACATGATTCTCCCCTGACCCGTTTTGGTGGAAACAGAGCCGTAATCAAAACAGGCCATGAGGAGAACAGACCCGTATTTAGCCAATGCGAACATCCAGTTATTTACAGTGCGGATAAAATCTTTGTTATCAAATACAAACACAAAGATAAAAGATAATACATAAACATATACATATTAGATAAAAGAAGTATAAACCAAGTATATATACTATATTTATATTTAATTATTTTTCAATATATATGAGTACTTAAAGGAAAAAATATATTTAAATAATATAATATAATATAATATAATATAATATAATATAATATAATATAATATAATATAATATAATATAATATAATATAATATATTATAATGCCAGCACAGAGGGAAAATGGCAGTATTCATGAAAATGGAAAGGATAAGTTTCAGGGCTTTTTATTTGCAAAATCGCATGCGGTATCTTCACTATCACTTATATCATCATCATCATCAAACCAATATGACAATAATAACCATCTGAAAAGTTCTAATAATAATAATAATACCTATGATTCAAGTTTTCCAAAAATAAATCCATCATCTTTTGATTCGTCATCAGAAGATTCGGATGATGAATTAACGCATCTACCTCAGATAAAATTGGATGACCATTTAAGTTTGAAAAATACATTGATCAATGTTTTTGCAGCTAAACATGCAATCAATGACTTTGATGATTTGCAAAATAATCCTGCTGTATGCCAAGAAGATTGTGAAAAAACGTTTTTGGCTCCAACATCCCCACTTTTACAAGTATCTGAAACACAGCTAACATTAAAAAAATCAAACAAATCAAACAAACAGACAGAGAATATTTCAAATCCTAATATCTTTAAAAAAATAATATCACGAAAAGCTTTAATACCTAAAATGAAAGCTTTCAAAAGAATTTCCAATGATTTAGAGGTAGAATCTTTTCCGCTGCATGATGAAATGCAACATGAAAGAAGGATTACTACTGCAATTAAATCAGAAGAAGAAATTTTAAACTCCAAATCATCTTATTTCTCACTTTTGGCAAGAGATAATTCACATTTTACACTTGATTATGATAATCTTAAAAAGTTCGAAATTATACACAAAGCAAATGAAAATTGGAATAACAATAGACGAAAATCAAGTTCTTCAATGACAAATGAAAGTTTCAAATCAATAAGCAGAAGGGGAAGTTCATCGAACTTAAATAATTCGACGACATACACGTCTCATTCTTGTCAAAGAATCAATTCACCAATTTCAACAAATACAAATAATTTATTATCTGCATCAAATTTAATACTACCATCTACTAACGGTAAAGTAACGAAATCAAAATCATTTTCTCAAGCTTCTCTTTCAGTTCCAATCACCACATTAAATTTTTCAAGAAAACGTAAAATCAATAATGATGAAACTGATATAGAAGATTATTTAAGTGATGATAGCAATATCTCAATTTTAAATGGAACTTTTAATAATAAACGTAGATTGGTTGGTGCAAGTGTTACTAACTCTCCCAAATCACCTGCTTTAGATCCTTTTCCAAGTAGAAGAAATTCTGTTCTTATACAAAGTGTGCAAAGTGCTTCCGACGATTTAGAAACTTTGTCTCTGAAATAGCTTTATTTTATTTCATTTTATTTTACTTCATTTTATTTTACTTCATTTTATTTTATTTTACTTCATTTTATTTTATTTTACTTCATTTTACTTCATTTCACTTCATTTCACTTAATTTGATATTATTATATTATTTATAACACTTTTCTAATCATACTAATAATTTTGTTTTACATAGCAATTAATACTGCAAAAACAAAAACCGTTTCCGTTTTATTATGCGAGAATGTTTCTCGTTTAAAGTCAACATGAAATTTTATTTCTTTTGCTGCGGTGTTCTATTATTTACAGCTTTTCCTGTTTTTATCTTTGTTTTTTACCTTTGTTTTTTTTCTTTGTTTTATCTTTTTGCTGTTGCTTTTTCTTTTGTTCTTCTGTTTTTGTATTTTTTGTATTTTGTTTCAGGTGGTAAACAGCAATTGATTGAATCACTTCTAAAGGAAATCAACATTTAAAACAAATTGAAAATAAAAATATAAATAAATAAATAAAGAAATATATATATACAAATATCATATTCAATTGCATTTAACTTTAGAATAAATCATGAAAGATTCTGATGATGAAAATAATATAGAACGAAATACGATACCTCCGACAATATCACACGAATCATCCACAAGTTCACTCATTAAACATTCTAAAATTAGTTTGGAGTCAACTAGATTCCCATCTTTGACATTTGTATCGAATAATAACTTAGATAAAGAAACAAGTATAAAAAATGCAAACTTAAAAAGTGAGTTGATTGAAAATAATAATAAACCTCTCAAAAACCCTAAAGATTCATTATTCAACACATCATCAAATGCATTCTTACCAAATCTAAATCCAAATCCAAATCAATCACGTAGCCCTTCATTAATGCAAAAAATTGGCAGCTTAAACACTGTTCAAACCATGTATACAGATGCTTATAGCACATTAGAATTTGATGATGCAAAATCAAATAATTTAGACAATATACCTAATCTTTATCCAACTGAATATGAAGATGTTCATTCAGTATATCAACAATCACTTCATTCCAATTTTCCTCCTGAAAATTATGTATCCAATACATATAATCAAAGAATGAATGTAAATAATCCAAACAATTATTTAAATACCCAAAATTCAAAAGAAGATATCGAATCTTTTATATACAATGATTTGAATTCAGTTGATATCGTTAGTATAAATGATCATAAAGGTCAACGAAAATTAACTAATAATTTTGCATTTTCCAACAATCCATTTCCAAAAGATACTCATTTAGGATTAAATATAAATAACCAAAATAATCATAATGAGTTTGATTTTTTGGATAACCAATCGATATCAACAGTTATAACTTCAAACGAAACACAATATACAGTAGGTGCAAAATCTCCAATAACGAAACGTCATTCTTTTCAGCAAAATCTTTCAGCTTCTCCAATATATTCAAAAGTAAGACAAGTTTCACAAAAAATATTCCAAAATAACTCTCATCAACAAGGATTTAACAATTCTTCAACTATAAATTTACAAAGAAAAGGTCATAATTACCTGGATAATGATATTGATGATCTAAATGAAGTTGGAAATGAAAATTTGGAAGGTGATATCAATGAACATACAAGATTAGCTGATGCGGAGTCATTTTTAACAAAACCATTTAAAATCAAAAATAAACATCACTATCATTATAAATATGCAAGTATGAATAATTTACGAGGCAGTATGACAAATAAAAAACATGTTTTTTCTACAAACAGCAATTATTATGATCAATTAAATGATTATAATGAAGGCTCAAAAAATGGTAGCAGCAATTCATCACCACATGATTATAAATCAATGTACTATAGACAAAATATATTTTTAAATTTTATTTTAACATCAATTTGCGTATTTATGATTTTGTTATTTTTAGTTTCATTTTTAAAGATTGTTATAATGCAAAATTTTGACAATGCATTAACAAACTTTGAAGTTTTAAATCTCGAAAATCTACTTATTAGTGAAGAAGTTTTTTTATTAGATATTAATTCTCAAGCTTCAAATTTGAACTTTCAAAATGTTAATATTTGGTATATGGACTTAGATGTTTTTTTAGTTACTGATGAATCAAATTTAATTATCGAAGAATCAGCTGGTGTTAAAGATATAACTATTTTATTAGGTAATTCAAATAAATTTTTAACACCTTTTCAATTTAATGGTATTTTGGCATTATCCAAATGGCATGATGTTTGGAAATGTTGGAAAAACCAAGATTTGATTGAACCCAAGAAATCAACATCACAACTGAAAATTTACCAGCCCGGCAAAAATTTTGAGTATCAAGGAAAATCACTATCAAGATACCAATGGACTCAAATATTAAATAATCCTTATAAGATTATTTTACGAGGAAATTTGAAATATCCATTACCTTTATTATGGCAGGACCAATTTATAAGTTTATCAACTGAAATTGAAATTAAAAATAAATAATTAATTTAATTAACTATTTATATATTTCACAAGATTTTTTAAATCACCTCTAATTTTTCTATCATCTTTTTCAACACCTCTTTTAATTCTTAATAAAAGTTTCTTATCAACAGCAGGGCACATATAATCATTTTTATTATTAATTTTAGATAATAAACATAAATCACACCTTCTACCAGTTGGTGTACAAACGCTTTGACCGAAACCAACCAAAACAGGATTTATTTCAAGCCATAAATCTTTGTGTTGTGAAAGCATTTTCTCCAACTCTTTTCTAACATTATCCGGATTTTTCTCCTTAACCCATCCAAACATATTACATAGCCTGACCATATGTGTATCAACACTAATACCAACGACTTGATTCCAAGCTCCTTGTAAAATCAAATGTCCCATTTTATATCCAATACCTTTCAACTGTACTAGCTGTTCAATATTATTAGGGATGTCATCATTATATGATTCATGTAAAACTTGTGATGTTTCAAATAAATATTGAGCTTTTCTTGAATGAAACCCTATTTGATAAATTAATTTATCTATATCAGGTATGCTAGTTTCTAAAATACCTTTAATACATAAACCATCTTTGTAACCTGCTTTTAAATAGTGATGATGTAATAATTGCATAACTTGAAAGTTAACTTCGTCTTTGGTTTGTGATGAAAACAACAAAGTCACAAGTAATTGAAACCTCCAAACTTTATCAATTTCTTTCTCTTCCAATTCGTTAAGAATATCTTTCAAATTAGCTATCTCTTCAATTTTTATTTCAATAATTTCACCAGTCTCTTCATATTTTTTACTGATTAATCTTAACAATGCAGGAATTTTAACACATCCAATCAAATCCACTGGGGTTGTGATCAATTCTCGCATTTCTTTGATTTTGTTGTAAATAGGAAAGAAATTGTCTGGTATATGAATGTCTGCTGCATCAATATCATTTTCGGATTCAAGCTTGATATGTTTTAAAGGTCGTTTCTTAACAACTTTTTTCGGTTTTCCAGGTATAGATATTTCATTTATTTCTTCTTGTTTAATTTTTGATTTTACCAATTCTGCATCAAATTTTTTCAACTCTGATTCAAAAGTGTTGGAGACGATTGTCCTAGACCTAGTCTGTCTCAATGTTTTTCCCATGAAATGCCTACTCTGTGACATGTTTTACTAAAGGGAAAAAAAAGAAAAATAATCAAAATCCAAATATCGTGGTGAAAAATGACCGCATAAAATTCATGTCAACAATATAAGTGTTTCTAGAGTTTAGTCTATAAAATGTGCTATAAAAGAAAGGAAAAATGCATAAGCAATAAAATAGAAAAAATATATTTTATGGCAATCTATTTAAACTCAAATTGAGATAATATTGGGATATGATCACTTGGGAATTCTTGATTTGGAAAACCTTCAAAATCTCTCAGGTAATCTTGATCTATATCACCCAACACTTTGGTAAATTTATAATTATTATTACAATCAGCAAACCACATATAATCAATGACATCTTTAAAATTTGGAGTATAAGTGGTTTTGTTAAACAGACCTTCAGAGTAGAGATCTTTGTATGGTGATTTGAAAGTGCCTAGATTATTTTTTATCACACCGTCAATTTTTGGACCATAATCTTGTCCAAAAGTTGGTTCATTTTGTTTATTTATCAAGCCATTTGACATGAATCTGTAAACCATCGAAGTTGGGTTTGAATTAAAATCTCCACACATTATAATATTTGGCCCATTTTTATTTTTGATTAAATCATCAAGTTCAAATTCGGATATATTGTACAGTCGCATGACAGATTTTTTTATTATATTTGTCAAGAGATAATTTTGCATAAATTTAACATCATCATGTTTTGGAGACCAATAAAGATGAGAATTAGAAACAAAAATGACTTCACCTGTAAATTTATGTTTTAACACTGCAATTACGGCAACTGTATTTCTAACATTTAACCTTGTTTGAGTATCAAGAGTCTGTTCAACGATGGGTGAATTTTTGAAATGATTTGCTAGATTTATTTCTTCAAAATTTAGCAACTCAAATTTATCTTTGTTGTAGAAAATAGAAACACCATCCATCATATTTGCAGACTTTTTCCAGTACCCAGGTTTTGGCTTTTTCTGGAAAATTGAATCGTAATTTAGTCTTCTCAAATATGATTTCCAATAATCTTTATATATTTGGTATTCCATTTCTTGGAAACATATTATATCCGATAATTCGGTGAGATCGTGGAAACTTTTATTTAATCTATCAAATCTTTTATTCCAGTTGGTGTAATCTGGCGGTAGGTAGCTATATAAACTTTCCCACAAATAGTGTCTAGATAGTATATTGTAGGAAGAAATCGTGACAGTTTTCATTGGATTTGTAATATTATTCAGTTGTACTAGGTGCCTGTGATTTAAAATTGCATTATTTGATGCAATATTTTCATCACATGGATCACACGGACCATCGGAAGAGTAATGCTGTGCCGGACTTGAATTTTCGGCTCGTTTGGGAATCGAAATAGACGAAACAAGAGTAGATATCGGTTTTTTAAACCTAGAAAGTAGCATGGTGGTGTTAATTGATGTACAAAAAGAGATTTCAAATGTGAAATTGCCGGGGAAATAAGGTATGTCGATATTTATGAAAAGCGGAGTAGCGAGATATGCAAAAATATACGTAACGTATGAAACAACAGCAATACTAACAGATACAACAACAAGTTTGCTAGAAATACCTTTCAATCTCATCAGTAAATCAAACCATCTTAAAAAAACACATCAACTAAAAAAAAAGAAACAGTAAATTAAATTTTGCACCCCCAGTTGGTCCTTGCATTTCCTGAGCCCGGAAAATCCACACCCCCCATTGTTTTCCGCAGACATCTCCGCTCTTCGATTTTTATTTCTTTTGTCTTTTACTTTATGATAATTAACTTAAATACAAAACGATATCCACTATACATACAATATTTATACTATATATTACGTCTTTCTGGAGCCCCCTCCGTTCCCAAAATCGGCTCTCATCCTTTTACTGCTGGCTTGTTTCTTGAATTCGAATCTGGAAATCAATGAAATATGGTCGGACGGACATTCACTGGTCGGGAACCCAATCACCTTGTCGGTGTATTGTCTGTCGGTTTCTCCCAGTAATCCCTTGACAGATAGAGTTGCGGTAGAATACCAGATGTAATCAATAACCTCAGTAAAGGTAGGTGTGAAATTCGTAAATGGCAATTCTCCAATGACGTCATATGCACTACGTAAATGGAAAGGATGTGATAATCCTTCGCTTGTGTATTTACCATAATCACGGTCTTTCAAATCACCATGTCCTTTGGAAACACCTTGCGAAATGAATTGATACACGGCCGAATCTGTCTGGGAATTGAAATCACCACAAATAATAACAGGAATCTTATTGTCATCTCTACCATTTGCATACTTTTTAACAACAACCTGTAACTCTTCAAGTAAAACTGCAACCTGCATGGCCTTGACATCGTTATATTCAGGATCCCAATGTAAGTGTGTATTTGCAATTACTAATTTTTTTCCTGTACCAGTGTGTTGTAATATACTAACCGATGCAATATTATCTTTATTCATAAATCTATTAAAAATATCATCAGTTTTCTTAAACCTATCTTGACTAATAACCAATCTACCATATTCTAAAATTTTCTTGTCAACTAATTCGAATATATTAGTCTGGTAAAACGTCGCACAACCATCAACTCTTTTTGCACCTTTCTCACCCATAGTTTTTGCACGACTCTTACAATGGAAAACTCCATGATAACCTTTACTTAACATTAATGGAACCCAATACTCTTCATATGTTCTAGTTTCAACTTCTTGTAAACAGATAATGTTGGTAGAATATGACAAAATTTCTTTAGTTAATTTTTCACGTCTATAATCCCAATTTAATGCCCAAGAAGGTGTATATTTGTACATTTTAGGTGTTGCATAATGCTGACACAATGTATTATAACTCATCAATGTAAATGAGTTACTATCCTTTGCATGTAAGTCAATTTCGTCAACTAATTTTAATTCATCTTCTTTAGTCATTGGCTCACCGTCATCACCAATTGCAATCCATTTTCTAGATTTTGGAGGTGATAATTTGATACAGTCATCCCTCAAATGAATTATTAATCCTCTTGTACCCTTTTTGGCAATAATTGAAATAATATCTTTATTTAACTTGATATTGCCTTCAATACCCAAAAACTCCAAAGAAACTAAATTACCAAATTCATTAGGTATATCTTTAATGTCATTATCAAACATATAAAGATATCTTAAGTTAAATAACATCCCTAATTCAGATGGCAAAGATGTTAACTTATTTGATGAAATATCTAAAACTCTTAAACTTTTTAATGTGCTAATTGATTTAGGAATTTCTTTAATATTATTACCATTAATGTATAATCTTCTTAAGAATGAATATCTAAATAATTTATCTGAAATTGTATTCATCATTTGTCCACTTAAGTCTAAACCGGTCCATAATTGTGTATTATTTTCTTTAATTCTAATTCTTTGATCTTCTTCTTCTTCATCAACTGCATCTGCTTCAAGTGATCCAGTTTTCCTTGCAATAACTGCATTAGATAATGTTGGTGTACTTACATTACCATGACCCTTTACACTTTCTGCTTGAAGTGCAGCTTGAGTATTAGCAATTTCTTGTTGTTTAATAACACTTGTTAAAATATTCTTGGTTACATCAACTAAAGTTAGATTATTATCTCCTTGCAATTGTCCTTGCTGAGCTCTTCTAGAAATACTTGCCGCTTGTCTAGCATAAAAATGTGAAGCATTTGATTGCCTTGAAACGTCTGCCAATTGTAATTGATGTTTCCAATGAATCGAATTCAAAATTGTTTGATCAACAGTAATATTTTTATAATCAGTTTCAAAATAAGATGAAACTAATTGTGAAGGTTGAATCTGTGGTGTCATATGAGATACACCATGAGATCCGAGTTCAAATTGTTGCTGTACTTGTTGAGCTAATAATTGTTGCTGTTGCAATCCAGATAATTGATTTTGTGCTTGCGATTGTAAACCAGATAGTTGATTTTGCTGGAAATGTTGCTGTTGTTGCTGCTGCTGCTGTTGTAATTGTTTTAATTGCAATTGTTGCAACTGTTGTTGCAACGTGTGCAACGGTTGAGTTGTTTGAGTCTGCTGCTGTTGATTATTAGCTCTCATGGTTGATGGAAAGTTCGATTGTGATAACAAGTTCGAAGGCGACAGTCCAATATCAGTTTGAAGTTGGAATGATTGATCGCCTAGTTGTCCTAGTAAATTTTCGGATGCTCCATTTTGTTGCTGTTGCTGTTGCTGTTGCTGTTGCTGCTGCTGTTGTTGTTGTTGTTGTTGAAATAAATATTGTGAATTATTTATTTGCGAATGTGTTCCTGGCTGTTTAGAATTGCCAACACCAGAACCCAACATATTGCTACTACCAGACGATTGTTGAAATTGTGATGTCAAGTTCATTCTATAAGTTAAAATATCAACAACTTAACGTAAATATTTGGTTTTTTGGCCTGCTAACTGTCCTTTTTTTCCTGAAAACAGAAATACAATTCAAAAAACACTCTTCACTCTTAACAACCCACTAACAAACCCTTCCGAAAGCCTGATGATGTCCTGTGTCCTTTACACTCCTTCAATTCGCCATTCATTCAAACACGGATTATCAATTTCTCATAATCGTTCACATTTTCGCTAATTTTTTCGCCCGTGCACCGCGCGATCGGTTTACATGTTGGCACTTATACCAGGCTTTATTATACAGTTTATTATATTATCTATTGTTTCACCAAAAGGTTTCACCAGAAGTTCTGGGACACAAGACCCAGGGAGGTCTTGGCAGTGTTTCCAAATCTAACAGGAAAACGGTGGATATCGTCGCTGTTTTCGGAAGAAGCATGGAGTAAAACAGAATCAGTGTGATCGTAAGAAAGTGCACCTGTAGATTTCTTTAAGGTATCCTCTGCAACAGATAAATGTGCACGACAAAGACCGGATCCGTTTTGAATGAACTCTTTCAAAGGACCAAGAGCCAAAAGATGCTTGACATCATCGAATCTGATCCAGTTGGTCATTAAATTCTGGAAATTATCACCTTCCAGCTCGTACTCTCTTTGCAGCTTAGTTGTTTCCAGTTTGCTATTTTTAAAAGAACCGATTAAAGGCCACAGAAAATTCCACAAACTTCTCTTCTCTTCTTGCCGAACTCTGCGTCTATTCAATGAGGGGAATTTCGAATCCAAGTTTTCAACACCCAATAACAGATTCAACTGAAGGTCAACAACATAATCTTCATCTGCAATTTTAAATAAATAAAGTGGCAAATAGTCAACCTTCCCAGCGTCAGATTCGGCGCCGCTGAATTCAGCTTTTCTCAAGCCATACGGATAAAAACTACGGATCAACTTCTTTCTTTCCAATTCTTGTTTCATCATCTCCTTCTTTCTGTTCTCTTCTTGTTCATTTAAAATTTTTGATTGCTGTTCTTCCTCTTTACGTCTTCTTTCCAGCTCTTCTCTCTCTTCAGCTTTCTTTTCTTCTTCTCTTTGCCTTTCAAAGGCATCTATTCGCTTTGCAATTTCTTGCTGTTTTAATTTCTTACGTTCATTTCTTTGATGTTCAAGCGCCTCTCTAGCCTTTTGCATTTCAAGTTCTTTCTGCTTTCTGAGTTCGATCTCTTCAGGTGTTGGCTCGGTCAGCTTTTTATCTTCAACTTCCTCTTTCTTTTTTAGTTTCAAAGCTTTCTTTGAAATCGTTAAAGGCGAAGGGGATCTGATTTCCTCTTCCACAACCCTTACTTTTTTATTAACATGTTCCGTATTACCTTCTTCTACCTTGAAATCAACTTGCTCATCTACTTTAGGTTCATCACTTTCGAGTTTGTGCTTTTTAGATTTTCTAGAATGAGTTACTTCTGATTCGATATAGGAGCTATCATCAAATCCAACAGACGTATCACTACTTGCATCTTCATCTTCATCTGCCTCTTCAGCTGGACCTTCAGCATTACTTTTATCACTCGTATTTTGAGATTCTTCTATTTTTTGACTTATCAATTTGTATTCATTTGAGCCAACCATATTTTTATCCTTTAAAATATCAAGAACATTTCTCCCTTTATTATCTTTAACATTCAAATCTACCTGATTGGATAATAAAAGTTTGACCATTTCAATATGATTTTTCCCAATTGCATGCATCAATGGGGTGAATCCATTTTCGTCTTTATAATTTAAATCTGCTCCAAAAGCAATCAATAAACTAGCAATATCTGGAAATCCCAGCTTTGATGCAAGTATTAATGATTCAGGTGGAATCTTATTACCAGTGGAACTGGAAACATAATTAAGAACAAATGTAACATCATTAGCACGGATTCTCTCATGTAATGAATCTAAACCTGTTCTCAATGGCGCATAAGATAATCCTAACTCATCATCCGTTAATTCCTTTTCAATAGATTTTTGTTTTACAACATCAGGTGCTTTAAAGTTCTTTGAATATTGATTTAAAAGCTTTTTGATCTTTTTAGCGTCATCTAAACTCTCCTTATCATCTTCATTATCTTCATCATAATCAACTAAGGTATTTTCTAAGACATCTAAAGCATTTTCGTTTTGCGAATTAAAAATTAGTGGATTAGCACCCTTTTTCAACAACAATTTAACAACCTTATAGTGCAAATTAGAAACTGCATCAATTAATGGAGTATCTTTGTCCATTTGTCCACTTTGAACATCAATATCTGCTCCGTTTTCAAGTAGCAATTCTGCAATTTCAAAAAAACCTTCCAATGCAGCTTCATGAAGTGGAGTAATACCCGCAAAATCTGCATCATTGACATTATTACCTGCTTCAATTAATCTTTTAACTTCATCAAAATTTCCCTTTGCACACATTCTTTGCAATTGAGTTCGACCGGATGCATCACGTCCTGCACGTGATGATTTTCTTTGCTTTGGAGATTGTGAACGGGGCGATTTATTAACACGTGTTTTCTTAAGAATTTTAGGTTGCTTGTCATAATTCTTCTCAGAATCGTCATCTGAATGACTTACATCTAACATTAAACGATGTAATCTTCTTGTTTTTCTTGACGGAACAGGAATAGAATCTTCATAGTCAGTATCTTCTTCTGATTCTATTTTACTCTCAGATTCAATTTTAGAAATACCTGTACGTTTCTTAGTAGCAATTAAGTCATCTTCATCTTCATCTTCGTCATCTCTATCGTCATCACCATCTTTATCTTCTTCATCATCTTCATATCCATCTTCAACTTTATCTTGAATTTGATCTTGAGCTCCATCTTTACTTCCATCTTGACCTTCATCTCCTTTTGCATCTTTATCTTTAGTTAGATTTTCACCATGTCCTTGACCTTCGTTTTTACGTTGAATTACATTTTCAACTTGACCTTCATCTTTATCTTTCGTTTCATATGTTCCTTTAACAGAATTTTTTTCAATGCTTTTACTGTCTCTTTCAGATGGCACCGATGAATTCAGTATTTCTTTAGTATTTAATTTAGGTTCAGCTTTAACTTGTATTTCATTTTGTTTTGATAGATTTATCCTTTTCATATCATCTAATACAGAATTATGTCGATCAGTTTCCAAATCCACAGAGGATGAAGATCTTGATACTTGTTTTGAACTATATACATCTATATTTGAATTCTTAAATGACTCTATTTCTTTTTCAACTTTTTTAATTGGTTCTTTAACTTTCTTCATGGGCTGTAAACTATTAATATCTAAATGTTTTCTTTTATTACTGACATTGTCGTTGCCGTTAGAACCCGGCTTAGGTGATGTTTTTATTGGATTGAAAGATGACGTTCTTGATTTGAACGGGGTATAAGCATCTTCACTTCTCCTACTACTAAATGCATTTTTGATCACATTATCATTATCTTGTTTGGGTATCCTTTCTGAAAAGTGTGACGTTCCTTTACCACTTGAAAGGTCGGCCTGTGGATATGAATATGATTGCCCTATTGCCATATTTGGGTCCGAATACATTTGTTGCTGATGATAACGGGATGTATTATGATGTGGCTGAGTTTGATGATATGAATTATGTCGAGAATTATATGAGTTTGTATACCCACCATGACTATTATAATGGTTACGAGAATATCCATGGCCTGAATGTTGATGATATCCATGGTTTGCATTCATGTTTCGATTATTGTGGTGGTACTGGTTGGGGTTTCTATAATATCCGTTTCCTGTTCCTTGTGCACCTCCCCCAGAACCTGGCACACCGTGACGACGGTATTGATTATTAGACATAGTTGGTTACTGTTTGACAACTACCTGTTCTTGACTACTGTATCACTGCTCATACACTAATAATTGCTGACATCCACTTATATAAATGAAAAAGCTCTTCGCCTCCAACAGCATGAAAAAATCGACGCGTCGATAAAATTGGCGGCTGGGCATTTGCGTTGGAAAAATCTGGAACTATTATATAAGAATAACAAAAGATTAAAAGATTAAAAGATTAAAAGATTAAAAGATTAAAAAATTAAAAAATTAAAAAATTAAAAGTTAAACAAGGGATCGAAGCATTTAAAAGTGATAATCAAAGGCAATGCTTGCAGTCAAAAAAGAATTGAAAAAACAGAAAAAGACTGGGGTTGTGAGGAATAGGCAGATTTACTCTTGTAAAATATGTTACTCTGCTAAACGGAAATGTGATAAAACAAAACCGAGCTGTCTCAGATGCATGAATACCAAAAAGGTGTGTGAATATTTTTCATATACGCAAAAAATCCCAAAGGATAAAAAAGTCCAAAAGTTTGAACAAGTTCAAAGAGTGGAAGGTGAAGAAGAACACGATGAAGGGTATTTGAAGATCAAGAAAAGTCCAATTGCAAAAAATAACATTAGACAGTCTTTAAAAAACATTTTGAACACAGAAATCAATCCGCAATTAAGTCAAGAAGAAAATAAGAATTTCACTCTAATTATCAGTTCAACAGGTGAATATTCGAAATTTTTCCCAACTTGTATTTTCCCCTTCCATGACCATCAGGCAAATTTGTCAATGGTTTTGAATTTTAATGACGCCGAAAATAAGTCAATTTCGGTTTTTGACTTTTCAATATTAATTGAACCTCTCGGATCTCTAACTTCGATCAAAAACAAAATCCCGAATAAAGAATTGACTGACTTTTTTGTTGATCATTTTTTTAAATTTATTTTTCCGTTTGTTCCTATTGTTGATACACAAGAATTTCTTTATGAATATAGTAAGTTTTGGAACGATTTTGCGGATTTTGAAGATCAGAATTTTTTGGTTATTTTATTTGCTATTATTTTTTGCAGTTGTACCAACGTGTTGTTTTTAAAAGATTTGAAGCAATTAAATCTTTATAATGGATTTGATGATCATTTTATTATGAATGAAGATTGCAAAAGTATTAGATTAGACAGTTTTCAGTGTATCGAAAATTTAAAGCATCTACTTAATTCAGATTCAACACCTTCGATTTCAGTTATTGTTAGCTTAACTTTGATTTATTATTTAGGTTCTTCAAATGGCTGCCTTGCATCGATCCCAATAGCAAATTTGGTTAAATATTCACAAATTTTTGGATTGCATAGAAAATTGACATCTTCACCTGACGCACTACCAATGAGAGATGTTATTTATAGTTTTGTTTGGTATCTTGATGGTTTAAGTGCTTACTACACAGGATTTCCACCAAATATGTATTACGATTTCTTTCAATGTGATCATGAAAGCTTACTAAATTCAGATGATATTAACATCATTTATTTAACCGGTAGATTACAAAATACTAAAGTTTGGAATAGAATATTGTTTGAGTTTAATAAAATCAATAAAACTGATAAACATGCATTAGATGAGGTTGAAGACCTATATATGACTTCTTTATCACAAGTTAATCAAATTAATGAAAACATCAAAAACCATGCACATGCTTCTAATGATTATAAATTATTCTTGATTACTGAAACTCGAATGGGGTTGCGAAAATCTGCATTACTTATAAACGCCTTGAGAAATGCTGTTTATAATAAAAATATAGATGAATATAAGAAAAATATTACACCGGATATAACTTTGCAGTCCATGTTACTCATAAATGAATCTATATACAAGGCTAAACTCGGTGCAAAGGTGATGAAAGAATCTATTTGGTTTTACAGATTTGCAATTCCATTTCAAGCGATGTACATAGTACTTTCGCATTTGCATATGTTCCCGGAGCAGTCACTTAATTTTTCAATGTTAAATGATAGATACGATTACACGAGTGTACCCGAATACACTTTCTTTGACTATAAAGCCGGTGATATCAGATTAAAATTAGTTGATTATTCAATTAGAACATTATCTTTTTTGATGAATTTTTGGTCTGCCCAAAATGTTGACAGATTTGAAAACATAATTAAATTCAGAAACTACGTTTATGATTATTTAAAAAAAAGCAATAAACTTTCTCCGGCCCAGATATCTGATGCTACAGCAGATGTGGGAGCTGAAACCCCTCTCAAAACTCCATTACCAGTTAATGAGGCAGAATTATTGACCAATATACTTTTTGATCCTGCATTTTTGGATGATAGCTCCAACTTTTGGTTTAGTGAAGCTTACTGATCACGTAGAAATCTTATAATATCTGAAAAATGATCCGATTCTGAAATAGATATGTATTTCAAAAAAAATTGGGAGGAAATTTTACGGCCGATGCGGGTTTAAGATTAATATAAAAAGGTACCGGTTTCCTCTTGAATTTTGTAAGGTTAAGAATGTTGTTCCTATAAGCATTAGAGATGACTAAAATTGTTGTTGTTGGTGCTGGGGTCATTGGTTTAACATGTGCTTTAGAATTACTAAAAGATCCGACTAATCAAGTCACAATTGTTGCACAACAATTTCCAACTGATTTTGAATTATCTACAATTTACACCTCACCAATCGCAGGAGCAAATTGGTTATCATTTGCAGGAGAAGACGATAAGTTCCTTCAAGACATTGATAAAATTGGGTACAAAAAATTTAGAGAATTGATTAATTTTCCAGAATCTGGTGTCACTGCTAGAAAAGAAGTTACTTA
Source organism: Pichia awuae (assembly GCA_030563725.1). Classification (NCBI taxonomy): domain Eukaryota; kingdom Fungi; phylum Ascomycota; class Pichiomycetes; order Pichiales; family Pichiaceae; genus Pichia; species Pichia awuae. The sequence continues at coordinate 103,380 of JAJMJV010000027.1, forward strand.
CATTCCAATTGATAAATCAGGAAAAAAGAATCCAACTTTTTATAATGGTTTACCATGGTTTACACGTGGTGAAATAGGCAAGACAGTTGGATTCAGAGAATTTAGTAAAGATGAATATGAAACCAATGAATTTTCCTATGCTTATGAATTTGATGGTGTAAATATCAGAACAAGTTATTATATGACATATTTAATCAATGAAATGTGGAGATTAAGTGGCAGTGCTGAAACCCCAACATCAAGATTTTCAATGCTTCGTAAATCAATTAAAAAGCTTTCTGATTGTTATAAGTTGCACCATTTAGGTACTGCTGATTTAGTTATTAACTGTACAGGATTTCTTGCAAAGGAGCTGGAAGATTTAGAAGATGAAGAAAAAGAGAAACTTTATCCTGTTCGGGGTATTGTTTTTGTTGCTGAAAATACAACAGGTATGAAAAAAAACACTCTTGTTGATATTTTCGATGAAAAATATCCAGACGAAAAACTTTATTTTATGCCAAGACGTGAAGGAGAATTAATCATGGGTGGTGTATTCCAAGAGAATAATTTGAGCAAAAATGTTGATCCAACTTTTCTTGTTAGACTCATCAGTAGATGTAAAAAATACCTTAAGCAATACAATTGGGATGATTTGAAGATTGTACGAACTCAAGTTGGTTACAGACCATTTAGAAAGGGCGGTTATAGACTTGAAAGAGTGGGTAATATCATCCACTGTTATGGTGTTGGAGCTGCTGGTTTCCAATCAAGTTGGGGTTGTGCAGATAAAGTTGTTGGATTTGTCAATGATTTCAAGTCGAAATCAAAATTTTAATGTTTTTATGCCTAAACATGTATTATATAATAAAACCATAATTTTAGTGTTCCAATTTTATAATTTTACTTTGCTTATTTATAAGTTTTAAAAATTTTGTTTTTTCTCATGATTTTATATTGACCTGTTCTTGTTGTGAAAATGTAAAATTTAAGCCAAAACTAAAACAAAACCTACACCAAGAAAGCTGAAAAGTAAATTTGATATTTTTATCGTATTATAGTCTATTTAATTTAATTTTATTTTATTTTAAATAAAAAAGTCTATAGAAAACTGAAAACACTCACACAAAAACTAAGAAGATAAAGCATCAACTTGAGTTTTGTAAACCGCATTTGTGACCTTAACACCCCAATCCCAATCTTCATCAGTAATATATTCAGAAGAACCATCTGTTTTGAACCATCTGATTTTCTTTGGATCATGTGAAGGCCAGCCTTCAATATTTTTTTCAAAATTTAAAAATTGAACGTAAGGTTCAATCCAAGCATTAAGTGAGTCCCTTTCATCACTTGTGTAACCTCTATATAAATTGTAAAACCAAACAGAAACATCACCACCATGCGGAACACCCCAATCTTTTTCTAAATGTTCATCTAGCCATTTAGCTCTAAAACTAACTTTATAACGATATATGTCATCAGCTGGGAAATCATTTTCAATTAATTTATTGATGAAACCTCTAGCAGAAGCATAGACTTGACCTTCACCAACTATATCACCATATTTAATTCTAAGTTGTTCCTTTAATTCATCCTTTGGAACATTTTCAAAATCTTCTGGATTTGCTTTATATAAATCTAAAAGTGTTGGAATGACAACTCTTGGATAGTAATTTTCAACTTCAATTGGTAAATCTTCAACAGTTTCAGGAGTGTTTAAGAGGGAATATTTGAAACATTCATTATCGACTTCACCATTTAAAATTCTAAGACCTTTATCTTTACATAATTTACCAAATTTACCAGTATGTAAATCTTTGATAATTTGATTAGTAATAAAAAATTCATCAGTAACAGCTCTAAAAGTATGTAAAGTTAAAGTTGGGATGAAATCTTCAACAAAATTAGTATCTAATTCTCTTAGTTTGTTGAGTTTTTCGGATGCTGATAAAGATTTATCAATATTTAATTTTGAAATGATTTCATCAAATTGATCTTGAGTTTCTTGGATTGTTTTTGGTTGAATGTAAACAAGGTTTGAAAAAAATGCACATTGTTTAATAATTTGGGGAACTTGTGGATTGTATAATTCATAAGCTAATTGGAAAAAGGTTGAATATGAACCAGCAGAAATACCACCAACGGTAATTTTTTCAGGGTTACCACCAAATGAAGCAATATTTTTGTAAGTCCATTCAATTGCCATTCGTTGATCCCAGAAACCAAAATTTGAATTTTTTGGATTTTCTTGTAATAATTCATCACAAGAAAGGAAACCAAACATGTTTAATCTGTAACCTGGAGCAACAAGAATGAATTTTTGCTTAAATTCATCGTCATCAAACATATCAGGTGTGTTGAAAAATTCGGAATTTGGAGTGTTGTATTGTAACCAACCTCCATGAATATAGATAAGAACAGGCCAACCGCCTTCAGGTTTATACTTATCTGAAGCAGGGATCCAAATATTGTTATATTGAATAACTTCTTCACTTGGTGATTTGAAATATCTGAAATGAGGATTTGCGACTGCTGGTTGTGGACATTTCAATCCAAATTGGGTGTAATCACCGGTATAGTCGAAGTCTTCAGGTAATTCTTTTGGAAGTGTGAATCTAGTTGAATCTTTGATTGGGTAAGCGTATGGAACTTTAGCAAATCTATGGACTGTCTGTTTACCACTTTTTGAGCTGGTAAATGTAGTTCCTTTAAAGGTACCTTTACCTGGAACCTCTAAAGTATATGGAGTATAATGTTCGGTTGAAATATTTTGACCCATCTTAGTGAAAAAATGTGTTTTTGGAGATATGTATTTAAGAAGAAACAAAAACGAAAAAACAAGGAAAAATATGCATCAAGTTAAAAGAGACAGAAACGGGAATATAACATTCTTATTAACTGTCCAACTTCAATAATAGAAACCTAATGATTAAGGAAACGAATCTCACACAATAGCAACAGGCATGTGCGGTTGTAAAGAAACGAATAACTTCGGTTACACCCGCAACGCATATGCGTCTCTTATCTTAACGCCGCCACCGTTCCGAAGGTTTGAGACGGAAAAACATTTTGGCGCACCGTTTTCAGCTTTTACATCTGTACACCAGGCCACGTCCGACCTGCTGCGCCGATCTAGAGACTACAAACTAGAGCCGTCGCAAGAAGGGCAATGCGCCGCCGACGGCGACGGCGACGGCAAAGGCATCTTGACGGGGAAATATGCCAAACCAAAATATGCCAAGCTGACAGATGGCGTGGTTTCTGTCAGCTCTTACCAATTATATGTTTTACATCAGAATCTACATTTGACTGCGGTTCTATGGTGTGCTGTGCTTCACAATCTACCGCTTTAGAACATACCGCCTAACAAGTGATGAAACTCCAACACATCTATCCCACCAGTAACGGGCCAATAGCCGCCTAAGCTACACCAAATTGCGGGTCAGCTTTCAACTCGCAACAGCCGAGCAGTACGCTATTTGCCCCGCTGGACCCGCACCAATGCACCCCTTGCTGAAATCCTGCCCTATTACCGTCTGCAACCGCCAAATCCCACGGTTCTATTGGCTGGATTTGGCGCCGCTTTTGGCACATTTTCCTGTCAGCCGCAGATATGACATATTTTTCAGTCAATTGCACCCCGTTTGGGTGGGCGCAAAATACAAAACCGGGTTTCAGTTTTAGATCCGCAAATGGATCTGTCAAAGAGCTCTTCGTTAAAAAGAAAAAAAGAAAAAATGTCTTATCTTACTCTATCAGATAAAAAGAGCATTTTGTTGAACAAAGCATTGAAATGCTTATCGGCGTCTTTCAGTATCGTTGAAATAGTTTTAGATATATAATAGATCCTAATCCCCATTCTTTTTTTTGTTAGAAAATCCATTCTTTTTTATATCTTTATTATGTAACTGTACAAAAATGATTTCGTTAAGTAATCTTACATCTGGTACGTCCAGCAGTGAAAAAGAACAAACAGAAGTCAAGGTCGATTCAGTCGATCAAAGCGTTGATAATTTTGCAGATTTAGATACAGTTATCTCACCAACAGGTAACATTGTTTATATTGCTCATGATGATAAACATTTAGATGAAGCTTTGGCTTTTGCTAGAAGCCATGGTCAAATTGAAGTTTCACCTGAAGAAGATGCTAAAGTACGTAGAAAATTAGATTGGATCATTATGCCATTGTTTTGTTTCCTTTATATGAATCAATTTATGGACAAAACCGGTATAGGTTTTGCTGCAATTATGGGTATTAGAAAGGATTATGATATGGTTGGTGAAATGTATTCCTGGACAAACTCGGGTTTCTATCTCGGTTATGTCTTCGGTTCTCCATTTTCTGCAATTCTTTTACAAAAAGTTCCAACTGTTAAATTTGTTTCTTGCACGATTGTTTTATGGGGTATAGTTCAATGTTTACATTGTACACCAAAAACTTATGCTGCATTCATGTTCTTGAGAACCTTCCTTGGTTTCTTAGAAGCTTTCGTTGCTCCAATTTTTGTTATTATTTTAAACCAATATTATAGACATAGTGAACATTTCAGTAGAACTGGTGTTTTCTATGGTTTTAATGGTCTAGGTACTATTTTCTTATCAGCAGTTTCCTATGCTTTATACATTCATGATGAAAGTTATGCAATTAAATCTTATAAAGTTTTATTCTTAATTATTGGTTTAATGACAATTTTGAATGGTATTTTAATTGGTCTAATTATGCCAAATACTCCAACCGGTGCTAAATGGTTAACTGAAAGAGAAAAGGAAGTTGTTGTTGAAAGAATTAGACATAATAATCAAGGTTTTGGTAATAGAGTTTTCAAATGGGAGCAAGCATGGGAAGTTGTTTATGATCCAAGAACGATAATTTACTTCTTACTTTCATTATCAGTTGCAATTCCAAATGGTGGTATTTCAGGTTTTGGTACAATTATTCTTAAAGGTTTTGGATTTGATACTAAAAAATCGTTATTATTGAAAATGCCAACAGGTGCAATTGAACTAGTTGGTTTAGCAGGTCTACCATTAATTTCTAGATTTATTGAATCTAGAATGACAGTCGCAATTTCTTATATGGTTGTTGTCTTAGCATTTGTTTGTGTCATGGCATTTTCAACTAATCAAAACGCTGAATTAGTTGGTTATTGGCTTACAGGTTTAGCTCCTTGTGGTATTATTTTAATTACTTCATGTATTACTTCTAATACTGCAGGTCACACCAAAAAATTATTAACAACTGCAATTATGTTAATTGGTTATTCAGCTGGTAATGTGATTGGACCTCAAACTTTCCGTTCAACTGATGCTCCAAATTATAATAAGGCAAAAGCTGGTTGTGTTGGTTGTTATGCAGCTACAATTTTATTAATGATCATTCTTACAGTTTATAATATTTGGGAAAATAAGAGAAGAGATAAAAGGAGGGAAGAATTAGGTGATGCTTATGTTGTCCCAGAAAATCTTGAATTTGCTGATTTAACTGATTTCCAAAATCCTGAGTTTAGATATAGAGTTTAGGCTTTTTTTATACACTGTTTTATATATTTTATAGTTACTTCTTATTGGCCCAAAAAACAACATCCCTACACCGGCAAAACGGCAAAGTGTGCCGCGTCGATCGGCCGCGGGGCTCGGCTTGCT
>JAJMJV010000028.1:0-106342 GCA_030563725.1 Pichia awuae
AAAAAAAAAAAAAAAAAAAAAAAAAAAAAAAAAAAAAAAAAAAAAAAAAAAAAAAAAAAAAAAAAAAAAAAAAAAAAAAAAAAAAAAAAAAAAAAAAAAAAAAAAAAAAAATAAAAAAAAAAAAAAAAAAAAAAAAAAATAAAAAATAAAAAATAAAAAATAAAAAATAAAAAATAAAAAATAAAAAATAAAAAATAAAAAATAAAAAATAAAAAATAAAAAATAAAAAATAAAAAATAAAAAATAAAAAATAAAAAATAAAAAATAAAAAAAATTAACTGAAAAAAGAAAAAGAACAAAAAAGAAAAAAAAGAAAAAAAAAATACCAATTTTTCAGAAAAGTGAAAATTTTTTCACTCTCGACGAAAACATGTTCAAAATCCTTGTTTGAAATTTGCCCCTTCAAAAGTGTTCTCTTCTTTGCAACTTTTTTCTTCTTTCAATTTAACTTTTTTTCTTCTTCAACAAACATTTCAAACATGTCTGCCGCATCTGAATCTAAGCAATCTGTTGAAGTTTTATCTGAACTTTTCAACAAGTTATCAGTTGCTACCCCTGAAACTGTTGACGCTGCTGCAGCTAACGTTGCTTCTTTCCTTAATGGTGAAATCATTGAACATGATGTTCCTGTTGAATTCTTTGCTCAATTAAAGGCATCTTTACAAGACAAGAAGACCGCTTATAACGCTTTAGAAGCTGTTGCTCACATTGCTTCTGCAACTGATTTATCTCCATCTGTTGAACCATACGTTGTTGAATTAACTCAAATTATTGCAGAAAAGGCCGGTGATAAGGACGCAGCTATCAGAGCAGTTGCTACTAAGACTTTAAACGCTTTAGTTACCGCTGTTGCTCCAGTTGCTATTAAGGATATCTTACCAAGATTAGTTGAAAGATTATCTACTACTTCTAAATGGCAAGAAAAGGTTGCAATTCTTGATGCAATTGCAATTTTCTCTGAAACCGCAAGAGCTCAATTAGCTTTAAGAATGACTGAATTAGTCCCAGTTTTATCTGAAGCTATGTGGGATACCAAGGCTGATGTTAAGAAGGCTGCAACTGATTGTATTACCAGATGTACTTCTACCGTTCAAAACAAGGATATTGAACCATTCATTCCAAAGTTAATTGCTTCTATTTCTAATCCAAAAGAAGTTCCAGAAACCGTTCACGCTTTAGGTGCAACTACTTTTGTTTCTGAAGTTACTACCGCTGCATTATCTATTATGTCTCCATTATTATCTAGAGGTTTAGTTGAAAGAGATACCGCAATTAAGAGAAAGGCTGCTGTTATTGTTGATAACATGTGTAAATTAGTCGATGATCCTCAAGTTGTTGCTCCATTCATGCCAAACTTATTCCCAGCTTTAAAGGCTAACTTAGATGTTATTGCTGATCCAGAAGCAAGAGCAGTTACTGAAAGAGCTTTAAACACTTTAAGAAGAGTTGGTGCTGTCCCAGAAGATGACTCTATTCCTCAAATCTCTAACGCTGGTGATGTTAAGGTTAACTTAGATATTTTAGAAAAATTAGTCTCTGAAAAACCACAAAGATTTAACGTTGTTAAAACTTACGTCGCAGCAATTGCAGGTTGTTTAATTGATGAAAGAAAGATTGATCCTCAAGCATGGGGCTTAGCTTTAACTCCTTACTTAACCATTTTCTTACACGAAAAGGAATCTAAGGAAATCATTGAAGAATTCAGAAAGACTTCCGTTGATAACATTCCTCAACCACCAGTTTGGGAAGATGAAGACGATGAAGGTGAAGATTTATGTAACTGTGAATTCTCTCTTGCTTATGGTGCAAAGATCTTATTAAACAAGACCCAATTAAGATTAAAGAGAGGTAGAAGATATGGTTTATGTGGTCCAAATGGTGCTGGTAAATCTACTTTAATGAGAGCAATTGCTAATGGTCAAGTTGAAGGTTTCCCAACCCAAGAAGAATGTAGAACTATCTACGTTGAACACGATATTGATGGTACCCACGCAGATACCGCAACTGCTGAATATGTCGTTGCTGAAGGTGATACCGGTGATATTGAAACCGTTAGAGCTAAATTAAGAGAATTCGGTTTTTCCGAAGAAATGTTAGACTTACCAATCTCTGCATTATCTGGTGGTTGGAAGATGAAGTTAGCTTTAGCAAAGGCTGTCTTGAAGAATGCTGATATTTTATTATTAGATGAACCAACTAACCATTTAGATGTTGTCAATGTTGACTGGTTAGTCAACTACTTATGTACTTGTGGTATTACCTCTATTATTGTTTCCCACGATTCTGGTTTCTTAGATAGAGTTGTTCAATACATTATCCATTATGAAGGTTACAAGTTAAGAAAGTACAAGGGTAACCTTTCTGAATTCATCAAGAGAGTCCCAGCTGCTAAATCTTACGAAGAATTAGGTGCTTCTGACTTAGAATTCAAGTTCCCAGAACCAGGTTTCTTAGAAGGTGTTAAGACCAAGCAAAAGGCTATTGTCAAGGTCCAAAACATGTCCTTCCAATATCCAGGTACTAAGGTTCCACAAGTTTCTGAAATTAACTTCCAATGTTCTTTATCCTCTAGAATTGCTGTTATTGGTCCAAATGGTGCTGGTAAGTCTACTTTAATTAACGTTTTAACTGGTGAATTATTACCAACTACTGGTGAAGTTTACGTTCACGAAAATTGTAGAATTGCTTACATTAAACAACATGCGTTCGCTCATATTGATTCTCATTTAGACAAGACCCCATCTGAATATATTCAATGGAGATTCCAAACTGGTGAAGATAGAGAAACCATGGACAGAGCTTCCAGACAAATCAATGAGAACGATGAAGAAGCTATGAACAAGATTTTCAAGATTGAAGGTACCCCAAGAAGAATTGCAGGTATTCACGCAAGAAGAAAGTTCAAGAACACCTATGAATATGAATGTTCTTTCACTTTAGGTGAAAACATCGGTATGAAATCCGAAAGATGGGTTCCAATGTTATCCGTTGATAACGCATGGTTACCAAGAGGTGAATTAGTTGAATCTCACTCAAAGATGGTTGCTGAAGTTGATATGAAGGAAGCTTTAGCATCTGGTCAATTCAGACCATTAACTAGAAAGGAAATTGAAGACCATTGTGCTATGCTGGGCTTAGATGCTGAATTAGTTTCCCACTCTAGAATTAGAGGTTTATCTGGTGGTCAAAAGGTTAAATTAGTTTTAGCTGCATGTACCTGGCAAAGACCTCACTTAATTGTTTTAGATGAACCAACTAACTATCTTGATAGAGATTCTTTAGGTGCATTATCTAAGGCATTAAAGGCATTCGAAGGTGGTGTTATTATCATTACTCACTCTGCTGAATTCACCAAGGACTTAACTGAAGAAGTCTGGGCTGTCCAAGCTGGTAAGATGATCCCATCTGGTCACAACTGGGTCCAAGGTCAAGGTGCTGGTCCAAGATTATCCAAGAAGGAAGATGAAGGTGACAAATTCGATGCTATGGGTAACAAGATTGCAGCAGCTAAGAAGAAGGCTAAGTTATCTTCTGCAGAATTAAGAAAGAAGAAGAAGGAAAGAATGAAGAAGAAGAAGGAATTAGGTGATGCTTACGTCTCTTCTGATGAAGAATTCTAAATTTAATCTACGATATTGTTTTTTATTTGTCTTTTAATTTTATTCTTTTTATCACATAATTATTATTATTTCACTTTATATTGTTTTTATAGGTGTGTTCTAATTTTAACATCCTTTCATTTATCAAATTACCAGGGCCTATTGTAGCAAACTAATCTATTTATACGTGTACACATACATTTATCCATTTACTGTAGAGTATATTTTACACAATTAGTATTTGAAACTTGGTGGGATGTTCTTAACAAGGATTGGTTTACGGACATTATACTTCACAGCCTTTGGATTTTCATGCATATCCTCGTCATCATGTTCTATTTCATGAAAATGGTGCAATAGTTCATGTTCTATATCTTCCTTGTGCATGATTTGAACGTCTGGATCGTCTTCAGCATGATATTTAAGCCAATGATGTTTCTCATACTCTTCTTCAAAGTCGTATTCATGACCAGGGCCCACGCCAAAATCGGGGAACTCTCCACCGTTGGTGGAATACTCCAACCATTCTTCCATACTTATCATACCATCGCCATCTGTGTCCATCTTACCCAATATTTCACTAACTACTTTATCTTTTAACTCTTGTGAAATCAACTCACTGTTATCATGGTCACCCATTCCGTCTCCCTGGCCCACCACCTCGTCTCTCTGCAATCCGTACATTCTTAATATGTCTTTGGCAGTGATGAATTTAGGATCCGAAACTGCATGGATCTGAAAAAACGCATCTGGTGTGAAATCATCCAAGTCATGTTCATGAGACATGTGCCAGTTTTGCCAGGAACCTTGGAATTTTTCGGGGATTGGTTCCCTATAATCTTCTTGAGGATTATAATCTGGCTGGTGGTTGCCATGTGCTTGTACAATGCCAATCAATGCAAGTATTACTGCTATTTGCATCATGCTTGTCTTATTTCTATGATGAAAACAATATGAGATATTCTTTAAAGAGGGTGTTTGATTTTGGTCTAAGCGAAATTCATGGCACAGATCAAAAGATTTTACAGTCCTTCTGGTTTTTGATGGTGAAAAGAAGGAACACTACACCGGCGTATACATACAGGAATGTTGAAGGGGCCACCACCACCAGTGAAACCAAAACCAAAGAAATTGACTCAGAATGAGGTGGGAAGAGATGAGCAAACAAGAAGGCCGATGAAGGTGGAATCGAGAAAGACAAGTGTTGATCAGGACACGGTGATTAGGAATCCAATTACGATGAGTATGGAATTGGAATCGGAATCGGAATCAGATGCTGAAGAAGAACAATTGGATAAAGAAACCAAATTAGATACTCAGAATATATCATCGGTTCCAACCACACCAGCTAGAATCACTTCAAATTCGAATTATGTTGGCAGTCCTTTTAAACCAGGTGTAATAAATAAAGGATATCCTTTACCACTACAAAAAAACGCAGGTTTAGGCTCTCTTTCATCTCCACTGAGGAAAGTTTCCGATAACACACTCGGTGACACTGCTAGTTTTGCAGAAGGTATGAGGTCACCATTAAAGAAAGATTTGGTGCGTTCCATTCAACCACCTCCACCACCACCCAAGAGAAACACAACGCTCAAAAAGACATCGTTGGAATTGTCTAATGGTAGTAATATGGATGAAGATAAAGATGAAGATGAAGATGAAGAGCCACAACCGCCTGCATTACCGGCTAGAAGAGCCAATGGTTCACAAAAGATGCAGAGTAAAAATAGGGAGGAATCTCCTCCACCAGAGCTCCCAGCTCGAAGAAATAACCAGAGAACAACAAATTTACCTTTAAAAGCATTACCAGATAGCGATGTTGAATATGAATATGAGGATGAATATGAGGATGAAAGATCTATTCATGTTAAACACGTTAACCATGTTAAAGGTGCGTCCATGTCGACACGCTCAATGAAATACGCAGATGAAACTTCAATAGAAAAGAAATATCCACCAGCTCCATTATTTGTTCAGGCTAAATCTTTCTCTAAAGAAAGTTATTCCAACGCAAAGGAGAGGTCAGCACCGTATTTGAATAAGATGAAAGATAAGATTAAAAGCTCCCTAAATAAAGAGAAAGGTTCTAAATTCAATGATAGTGGTAGTGATGAAGATGACAGATATAGAAGCCAAAGAAGTAATAATGGCAAGCAGGTATCAATTAATACTGATTTGAAAAAGACACCAATGTCTGTTGAAGCAGTAGAAGATGTAAGCTTTGATGAAGACAGACCGTTATTGCCACAACGAAAAACAACCACACCATTACCTAGCTTCACTGATGATATCTTGAAACCACCTCATAAAATTAAACCGTCTATTCCTGCAAAGTCTAAGCATTTATTGCAGTCAAAGGGAGATTTATCAAAACCTGAAGTACCTGCTTCGAGAAACAATTCATCTAATTCTGCTCACTATGTATCTAAAACGTCAATTACATCAAATGAGTCTAATGTTTCACCTGCGCCACCTGCTCCACCTTCAAGAAGTAGGCCTCTTGCTCCACCATCGAGAAATACACCCAACACAAGTGTATGGGAAGAGCCTGAACTTAATTTAGAATTGCCATCACTTTGGTTTACCAAAGAAGGCGTTTTACCACCAGATTTACAGGGATTGAATTACCAATGTAGCCATGGATTTTTTGGGCTCAAAGAATTTAGAATTTTTGCATTCAGGCTGAATGATTTGGCTACTTTTAGATTAAAAATTATTTGGAAAAAAGATATGCCCGATGCATTCACCGAAGAAGCCAAATTTATCCCTCCTCCAATAGCAACAAAGAAACTGTTGATCGAAGGACATAAAAAGTTTGGAGAACATGTGGCTAATTGGTGTGAAATAAAAGAAGGTAAAACCGTAGGAAACGGCGAATGCTGGACATTGGCACATGATGCGTTAGAGAAATCATGTGGCAAGTATGCATTTGTGTCTACGGGTCTCAATCACGGTGCACTGTTAGCCACATTTACGGGGTCAAATGTCAATTTACCTTTGATATCAGATGATATACGCCGAGGTGATATTTTGCAATTTAAATCATGTGTGTTTGAAAATTTCGGCCAAACAATGAGGTATGGGGCTCCCGATCATACTGCCATTGTGTTAGATATCAAATCAAGCCAATGCTACGAAATTGACGATAGATTGAAATGGATCCAAATAATACATCAAAATATAGGTGGTGAAAAAAAAGTACGTGTTTCCGATATAGATTTGGGAAATTTGAAGTCTGGTGAAATAAAAGCATTCCGTCCTGTTGATGCAGAATGGATCACCGATTTAGCAGATGTGGTTATCTGATACATAGATAGATCTATAGATATATATATAATGTCCGTGTTGTAAGATCTAAATCTAATACATAACAGGAGTAAGTTTGCAGTACAATCCAAAACGTATACGCCCTAGACCGTAATTAATAAGATATACCCATGAGCGTTGAACCACGAACCACGAACCACGAACCACGAACCCCGAGCGTCAAACGACAGACCCTTAAGCTTATTAAAATATCGACTTCTTGACACACAAAAGAATAAACAAGACGTGTAAATGAGATGCCATAAAACGCGGTTGAAAAGTAAACAATACATTTTCATCATGAAACTTGATGGGTTGATCTGTGTGGAAAGTAGACGAAGCAGGAGCATGTCGCAGCTGCAGCTTTCACAGCTACCTCCATTGCCTACAATCAAAAGAGTCAAACTGGGAAAGACCATAGGACATGGGGGGTTTGGTATTGTTAAATTGGGCGAAACAGACTCTAAATTTCCAAATGTGGCGGTGAAATTATTATATTTAAGACAGGCCAAGCAATTGGGAGTCTCTGTTGAAGACATAGCTAGAGAGGCGTATATCCAGAAAAGATCAAAACATCAAAATATCATCAACTTGTATGATTTCAATTATAATAATGATTGGGCATGGATTGCACTTGAATTGGCAGACAATGGTGAGCTATTTGATAAAATCGAACCGGATTTGGGAGTTGACCAAGATGTTGCACATTTTTATTTTACCCAATTGGTTAATGCCATTGAATTTTTACATTCGAATGGTGTGGCACATAGGGATATAAAGCCTGAAAACTTGGTTTTGGATTCAAGGAGCAACTTGAAATTGACAGATTTTGGTTTAGCCGTTGTTTTTAAGAAATCTTCGGGACCAAAAAAGAGATGCAGTGTTCCATGTGGCTCTCCACCCTACGCTGCTCCAGAAGTTGTCAGTAGAGATTATGACCCTTCAGTTTCGGATATTTGGTCTTGTGGTATTGTTCTTTTTGTTTTACTTACAGGTAAAATTGCGTGGGAAATGCCGGTGGTTGAAGATCCAGATTATTCGTATTATATAAGGAACAAAGGTGAAATTTTGATCAGTCCATGGAACAAAATTGATTTGGGTGCATTGAGTCTTTTGAGAAAAATTCTGATCCCTGATGTCAGTGAAAGAATTACATTGACAAAAATAAAGCAGAATAGTTGGTTTGTGAAAAAGCGGGGACTGTTGAATTCGGAAGGAATGTGCAAAGATCCAAACAAACTGAGTGCAAGATTGTTGGTCAACTTATATATTAATATGGGCGATGAAGAATTCCAAAAAGTTACTGAATATTCAACGCAAAGAAGTATGAAAAAGAAAATCGACACACAACCGATTAGGAATGAAATAATTGACGATTTGAGTGATCCTACCGGCATTTTATTTACTGACGCATATTCAGCTACACAGCAACCATACAGTGAAACCACCAAACGGAAAAAGTTAAAGAAAAACTCTGAGCTAAAGCATCAAAGGGAACTAGAGTTGATTGCAATGGATCCTGCAATATTCCAATTTTATGGTCAAAACAGCACTGAAAAAAATGACATGGAAACAAAAATTGAAAACACCAGGAAGTTTCCATCACTTTACGGAGATAGTTTAACTCGTTTTTTTTCATTTGAAGAACTTGATTCCATTTTATCACTAATCAAAGAAGCTTTGATTCAGTTGCATATAATGAAACACGATAAAGATATCGAAACACCAACCATCACACAGCAAATTAAGGAAAATCAATCATATAAAGGTGTAGTCCGATATCAAATCGATTATGTGGATGATTACAGAAACAGACTGGCAGGTGAAATTGTCGTCAGTAAAGTTGCCGATAATCTACAAGTTACCAAAATTGAATTTATCAGGAGGGTGGGAGATCCTTTAGAATGGAGAAGGTTGTTTAAAAGAGTCACTATTTTATGCAGAGATATTGTTTACTATCCACATTAGCTCTCATATATATATATACCTTTATATATCTCTTTATAGTTCTCCAAAAGATCAACACTATCTACTTGGTTGAAATACAATATATACCCAACGCGTCAAATAAAGATTTTGACATGAATATATCAGCCTGGAAACTATTTTGATCTATATATCTGTAAGGACGAAGGTAGAAGGGAATTCGATGCCAGAAGTAGGATATATAGAGCCAGGACCAGATACGTTTAGAATCTTGTTAACTACGGATAATCATGTAGGGTATATGGAAAACGACCAGATACGAGGTGATGATTCTTGGAAGACGTTTGCAGAAATATTAAAGATTGGAAGAGAGTACGATGTGGATATGGTTGTTCAAGGTGGAGACCTATTTCATATAAATACACCCAGCAAGAAATCTTATTATCATGTGATGAGAGCATTGAGAGAGTATTGTTGGTGTGATAAACCTATAGAATATAAACTGGTATCGGATCCCAGTGATGCGATGGCTACAAAACATTTTGTGTATCCTGCAGAGTATGATATGAATGTGAATGTTGGAATGCCATTATATGCTATCAGCGGGAACCATGATGATGCTACAGGTGAGGAATTATTATCACCTTTAGATATTTTGAGTGTTGGAGGGCTATTGAATCATTTTGGCAGAGTGATCGACAATGAACGAATCACTATTTGTCCTTTGTTATTCAATAAGGGTAAAACCAATTTGGCATTGTATGGAATGCACAGTGTTAGAGAAGAGAGGTTGATGAAAACAATGGCGGGTGGAAATTTGGAATTTTTAGAACCTGACATTGGAGATGATAAAGATGAAATCCAATGGTTTAATCTGATGTGTATTCATCAAAATAGAGTACATAGACCAGGGGTTAAAGTTTTTGAAGAAACGTATTTGCCCACGTTTTTAGATTTTGTTTTATGGGGCCATGAACATGATTGCCGACCTGTTGCGGTCAAAAATGACATTACTGGATCATATATTTTGCAAGGAGGGTCATCGATTGCAACTTCGTTGAGTGAAGGTGAAACATTGGATAAACATGTTTATGTTCTAAGTGTTAAAGGTAAAGATTTTTCATTGAAACCAATCAAACTAAGAACGGTGAGACCTTTTGTTAAAAAAGATATTGTATTGAGTAAAAGTGGATTGAGTGCTACAAGCTCTAATAAGAAAGAAGTTTTGAATTATCTAATGATGGAGGTTGAATTAATGATTGACAGAGCCAAAGCTTTTTGGCGTGAAAACAACAGGGAATTCTTTGATGATTCTATATTTACGGAATCAGATATACCGTTACCGTTGATCAGATTACGAGTTGAATATTCCGGTGGATATGAAGTTGAAAATCCCCGGTTTTTTTCCAACAGGTTTGTTGGTAAAGTTGCAAACATCAATGATGTTGTATTGTTTTATAAGAAGAAGAGATATGCCAAGAACTCTAGTCTATTAATTGATGCAGATGAAGTTTTGACAGATGATGATATGGAAGCACTGAATTTCACTGGAAATAAAGTTCACGAGGAAGAAGATGATGGCAATAACAACAATAATATTCTTGATATAATCAATGGCAAACTGGATGACAAAGATCTAATCATGTTGACCAAGAAGAAAGTATCTGCAACACTCTCTACACTTGTCAATTATGAGGAGAATAAGTCCTTACTAAACCAATTTGTACAAAATGAAGAAGAAGAACATATCGATGCATTACAAGAATTGAGTTTGATCGACGACCAAAGTTTACATGTTAACAAAGATGTCAAAGATGTTAAAAAGAGCTTTAGGGAATTGGCCAAGCGCATCAAAGCAGAAACACAGTACCAAGACGATCCTCTGCCAGTTTCTAGACCCAAGAACACGGCGCCTATTCTTTTCAACGATACACTTGTACCACAGTCAAACCAAAAGGGTGTATCCTGCTCCAACTCTACATCTAGATCTACTATAAAAGCTTCACCGAAAATGGTAGCCAAACGGAAACCTGCGCTTTCCAGGTATGGAATCAACTTCAAAAGCCACGAATATGTAGAAGAAAGTGATGATCAACAACACGAAGGTACTGACGATCCCACTGCTACGGTTACTGCTGTTCCTGTACTGATTGATGTTTCCAAACCTAAACCGTCCGACACTTCCAGTCAGACCAACAAAAGACTGTCTGCATTGGACCTGCTTCTTGGACGTCGGTAGTGGTTTAGCTGCTCAACTAGTACTGTATACAACTATTGTATTTACAACTTATGTATCTATACCTTATGTATCTATACCTTATACGTCTACACATCTTCCCTCTACACCTCATCGCTCTGGCCTTGTCCAGCTTCTATTGTCTACGCGTTTCGCATGGAATCTGCCGACCCGCTTTGACGCGGGTTTTCGAGTTGGCCATTTTGTCAGGAAGCCAGGACTTGGTGAAGTGTCAGAAGGCAAGTGTCAGAAGGCAACTACAATTTGTGTAGACAGTACAGCACAATGAGCTTCTTTAAGAACATTAAGGAGTTTATCCATAACGTGACTACACCAGACCACTATGCACAATACGAAAACAACAGCAACAACACAAGGAACAGAACCACGTCTCCAACACATCACGGGTTAGGTGTTTCAGGAAGAAACGGATCACAATTATCATTACAAAACAATGCATCGTCGGTGTCTTTGTCGGGCGCAAATAGAGCGTCCACATCGAATTCGTCGTCAAATGCCAATCTGTCGAATTTGTCAAATTTAAACCATGCAAACCGATCAAGTTCGACGATTCCTTATCGTCCAGGTATGCGGTCGCAGTTACACAACGACTCACAGATCGAATTGAGAAATTATGAGAATGGCCAGCCAATACGAGACATTGCAGAAATTTGGGATAGAATCGACGATTGGTTGGATAACGAGTTTCCAGAATTGGGCGATGACCTTCAAGGTGGAGCAACTGGTAACGATTTGAATGCATTTGAACATGATCTGGATATAATTCTACCTTCATCTTTTAAAGAAAGTTATCAAATCCACGATGGTCAAGTTACAATGGGTAAGACTAGAGGTTTGATATTCACCTATCCTCTGATGGATTTGGAATCGATTGCAGCTGAAACTAATATATGGAGGAGAGTTTATGAAAAATACGAACGCAAACAGCAAGGTTTGATTTTGAGTGCTTTTGGCATTCAGAAATCATGTCCGCCAAAATTTGTCAATGAAACTTACTATGATCCGTTATGGATTCCATTTGTAAAGGATAATGTTGGTAATAATATTGCAATTGATTTGAATCCTGATGAGGCAGGTAAATGGGGTCAAATCATCCTTTTCGGTAGAGATTATAATACCAAATTTGTCGTTGCAGATTCGTTTTCGGAATTTTTATCAAATATATCCGACGAATTAGAAAATAATAACTATGAAATCGACGAAGATGAAGATTTGAATTTTATTCACAATGGTAAAAATCTCAATTATTTTGATGTTTTGAAATTTAAATCAATTTCTAGAGCCAAAAAAATTATTCCAAATTTTTCAATTGATGATAATAGACAAAATGATGCAGATTTATTGGTGAAAAAGCAAAGAAATACTAAAGGTATAAATATCAATTCCGAAACCAAAACACAAGATATATCTGCAAATTTAAATTCAAACTCTGATGGTGAACATCTAACAAAAGAAACTATCATTTCGCCTGTTTATCCAAATTCTACAAAGAATAATAATGTAAAGAGGGACTTTACTCCTTCGAAGGAAAATATTGCAACCAATGATTCCTTTTTAATAGATGATGAAGTTTCTGATAACAACTCCATTGATGAAGAAGAACAATCGCCTGTTCAACCTGCACCTGTTGATGAAGTTGTTAAAGCTGTTGAAAATATATCGATCAAGGACCCAGAACTGGTTGAAGAAGTTATTACTAAAACATCAGAAGTTGAAGGGGGTGAGGAAAAAGTTGAACCTGTTGTTGAAATAGCAGCTACAGATGATACTGAAGAAGCTGAAAAAGAAGCTGAAAAAGAAGCTGAAAAAGAAGCTGAAAAAGAAGCTGAAAAAGAAGCTGAAAAAGTTGAAACTGTTGTAAAAGCCGGTGAAGCAGCAGAAGGAGCAGATGAAACAGAAGAAACAGTTGCCGATGCAAATACCGAAGAAGCAGAAGAAGCAGAAGAAGCAGAAGCTGATGAAACTACAGATTCTGTCGAAGCTGCGGCCCCTGTTCCTTCTCAAGGCAAGACCAAGAAGAAGAAGAAGAAGGCAAAGAAGTAGATGGTGGCAGCACGCCGTTTTAGTATGCTACATAGCTGTGTGTTTGTGTAACTACTCTGTATCTAGCTATATATGTCCTAACATCCAACGATCGTACGTAAAATCCAGGTTTGTCGCTATCTATTGGACTTTTCGTGTGGAGAGAAAGGCCATCAATTAAGTGGACACATCTGGGCGGTTTCTTCTTAGTGTTTTTGTTTTGCAACCAGGACGTCGCCGTATTGTCATGTTTGATCGTCCGCTAGACAGTGAGAACAGCCCACAGGGAGAAAAGGACTCGGGTCGTGCAAGCAGCTCGGGAGTGGGCAAAGAAGCCATGGATTTGATAGGCACCGCCACTGCGAACAACAGCAACAGCAACAGCAAGATCGATAGTAGTCACATCAATAGCAGCAACGACAACGGTAACATCAATACGGGAAACAACGATACTGGTAAAAACGATACTGGCAACAACGATACCGGCAACAATGATACTGGAAACAATGATACTGGAAACAATGATACTGGAAACAATGGTACTGGCAACAGTAACAGGAACTTTAGTGAAAGTAACAACAGCAACAGTACTAGTAATCTCAACACTTCTTACATTGGTGGAGGTAGACATAGAATGAGTCAGTCTACATCAAAAAGTATAGGACAGCAAAATATACAAAGTAACGCTGGTTTGAATTTTCAGCAACAACAGCAACAACATCAGCAACAACAACATCAACAACATCAACAACATCAACATCAGCAGCAACAACAACAACAACAACAATCTAACAATAAAAGTAGAAATATAATTGCATCACATTATCAAATTGCACAGAAAATTGGCGAAGGTTCGTTTGGGATCATTTTTAAAGGATATGATTTATTAAGGTCCAATCAACCGGTGGCAATCAAGTTTGAATCAAGGAAAAGTGATGCACCTCAATTAAAGGATGAGTTTAGAGCTTATAAAATTTTAAACAGTGCAATTAATAACTACTATAAAAATTATGAACGTGAAAGTCCAAAATATTTGAGTGTTCAGGGTATACCTAAAGTTTTTTATTTTGGACAAGAAGGTTATTATAATATTTTGATTATACAATTATTAGGCCCCTCATTGGAAGATTTATTTGAATGGTGTGGTAGAAAATTTTCAATTTTAACAGTTTCAAAATTGGCAATCCAAATGATTGAAAGAATCCAATTTTTACATGAAAATAATTTAATTTATAGAGATATCAAACCTGACAATTTTTTAATTGGTGCAACAGCTAGAGATAATACAATTTATATGGTTGATTATGGTATGGTCAAACAGTATAGGGACCCGATATCTCATGTTCATATTCCTTATAGAGAACGTAAATCATTATCAGGAACTGCTAGATATATGTCAATTAATACACATTTAGGTAGAGAACAGTCTAGAAGAGATGATTTAGAAAGTTTAGGTAATGTTTTTGTTTATTTTCTGAAAGGTCAACTTCCTTGGCAAGGATTAAAGGCACCGACTAATAAATTAAAATATGAGAAAATTGGTGAAAGAAAACAAAAAATTCCAATCAATGAATTGTGTAGTGGGTTACCAATTCAAGTCGCTGAATATATACGGCAAGTCAGATCACTTAAATTTGATGAAGATCCTGATTATTTAGGTTATATTAATCTATTTCATTCAATTTTACAAGATTTGCACAGTGAAAATGAAGTTTATGAATATGATTGGATGAAATTAAATGAAGGTCAAGGTTGGAGTTGGGGTAAGAATAAGAAAATTAATTTGAATGGATATGGATCTGGTTTACGCCATACAACAACGCAACAGACAAATAAATCATTTTCCCAAAAACAACATCAGCAACAGCAACAACATCAGCAATATCAACAACAACAACAGCAACAACATCAGCAAAATCAAGGACAACAGGATCAAAATCCCAGAAGATCAAACTCATACTCAACTTCTCATAATAATCAATATGTACAACAAATGAACAGCAAATCACGTACAAGTTTAGGATTAGGAGTTAATGAAAGAACTGGTTTATTAACCCACAAAAATTTCAACCAGCGGGCTGGAGGATATAATGAAAATGAAGATGATAGAGAATATTTAGAGAATGGTGCATCATTATGTTCTTGGTTCAATTGGATTTGTTGTTGTTTTTAAAGTCATGATTTATATAAACTTTAAGTAATGTAAGGTTTGCGTACGTGCATGCTTGTATATGTATATATAATTTATATATTTGTGTATATATAAGATTTAAATTTTACTGAAAAATCAATTAGTGTTTAATGCATCCGTGTTTAATGCATCACATTTTTGCACCTAATTCTCTCTTTGCCAAAGAGATTGCGTTGTCCAAGTCAGCAATAAGATCCCTGATATCCTCAATACCAACACATAAACGGATAAGATCTTGTGGGAATTTACGTTCAGCCAGGACAGATTGGTCGATTGAAGCATGAGACATTTTTAATGGTAGTGAAATAAGAGAATTAACAGCACCAAAAGAAACAGTTGTTGAAAATAATTGGCAATGTTTAATAATCGATTCTGAGAAGCTTATATTACCAGTTTCAAAACTTAAAACTGCACCTGGACCTCTAGTTTGAGATTTATGAAGTTCATATTGCGGATGAGATTTAAGACCTGTGTATCTGACTTTAAAACCTTTACCTACTAAGTATTCGGCTAATTTACCACAGTTTTCTTGACATCTTTCTAATCTAATTGATAAGGTTTTCAAACCCCTGATGAGTAACCAAGAATCAAAAGGTGCAAGGCCTGAACCTGTAGCATTGATAACAAAAAAAAGTTTTTTGGCCAGTTCTTCATTATTAGTTGCTAAAACACCTGCCATTATATCGTGATGACCGTTTAAATATTTGGTTGCAGATTCGTATTGAACATCACAACCCAATTCAAGTGGAGACATCAGTAATGGTGTCATCATAGTATTATCAAATACGACAATACAGTCTGGATTGACTTTGTGTGCATGGTTTGCGATTTCACGCACGTTGATAACGTTGATCAAAGGATTGGTTGGAGATTCAATCAGAACTAAGTTGGTATCTTTGGTGATTTTTTGTTTCATCAATTCCAAGTTGGTGGTGTCATGATGGTCGATGATGATATTACTCTTTCTTTCAAAAAAGTGAAGCAATCTATCTGATCCACCGTATAGATCTTCACCTACAATAACCTTATCACCCGGTTTTAAAAACGCCGACATGATCACATCCAAACATGCCATACCTGAGTTCACAGCATAAACATGCTTACAGTTAAAAACAGACTCTAAATGTGTCTGTAAAACCGTCCGTGTTGGATTACCTGATCTGGTGTAATCGTAAGGTTGGCTGGAGATAGACTCAATGGAGTCGGTTTTGAACGTGGTAGATTGGTATATTGGAGGGATTGACGCATTATGTTGGTCGTCATGCGTAACTTTGACAATACGTGTATTGATATTGTATTTGGACATTTTTCACTTGCTTTTCACTTGCTTTTCACTTGCTTTTCACTTGCTTTTCTGTCCTTTTAACATACATAAAACTAAGAAAAGATGCCTTATCAGTCCATGACAGGTCCATGACTCTTACCAACTCGGTACAGTTGCTGCAGATATCTGCAGGCGTCCGGTGCACTGGTGTTGCAAAATCTGTCTTGGGGTTTTCCATTAAAAACAAGGTCGCTGTTATTCGTCCATGAAAGAAGGAGGGGAAAAGGAAGACAGTTAGAGATTGATTTGTGTGTGACACGGTACCAAGATGCTTTCAGCCCTGATCAGAAACAACAATAGACGTCTTGTTGCGTCCCCATCTAGCACCTTTACTAGATTTTCTCATATGATTGCAGTCCATAGAGATACTAAAGAAAATAATGCCGAAATTGCATTTGAATTTTCAGCAGAAAATGCAAAGAGAGCCGAAGTTATAATCAAAAAATACCCACCACAATATAAGAAAGGTGCATGTATGCCATTGTTGGATTTGGCACAAAGACAAATCGGGTTCACTTCGATTTCTGCAATGAACTATGTTGCGAAATTATTGGATATGCCACCAATGAGAGTTTACGAAGTTGCGACATTCTATACCATGTATCAAAGAAAACCAGTTGGTAAATACCATGTGCAAGTGTGTACAACTACCCCATGTCAATTATGTAACTCAGACCAAGTCATGGAAACCATCATTGAAAAATTGGGATTACAACCAGGTGAGGTTTCAAAGGACGGATTATTCTCCCTTGAAGAAGTCGAATGTTTAGGTGCATGTTCTAATGCTCCAATGATCCAAATAAATGATGATTTTTACGAAGATTTACAAACAAAGGAAGAGGTTATAAAAATTTTAGACGGATTCGCCAATGGCAAACCTCCAGCACCAGGTACTTCAAGAAGAAACGATTGTGAACCTTTTACCGGCCCAAAAACTTTAACCGAAGAACCACTAGATGTTAGAAAAATCACCAGATCTGATTTATAAACCCTAGATTTTGTCCAACTATTCTCTTTTATTGATAACTATTTATTAAATTTTATATATATCTAAAAAATTCATATAATTAAAAACGTATAATAAAAAGCATTTAAAACATTTATGGACTCTATTCTGTCCACTGATGTTCTAGACTTTTGACCCCCTAGTTACTCGGTTTCCAGATACCTCGGTGATTGTCTAGGTCTTTTACTTTTGGCGTGCACCCGACTTACATTGCAATTATATTTACAGTTTTACGCCGTAGTTTGCTATCCCTCGGGAGCAGAGTATCATCCAATTTTCTAATCTACTTTATAAATTAATTCGTCATTTCATACTCTTTGTAATGAATATAATACGGAGTTCTTTTACTTTAAGTCATGATTGAATTTTACAAAATGTTTTAATAAAAGTAATAAACACACAACAAAATATTCTTAAAGCTTCTTTTTATTGCACAACATTCTGATTTTTGAATAATTTTTAAAGATTAAAATTACAAGAATATGTCAACTGCTCCTCTAATTTTGCTTTAACAAAAAACTATACAGTTCTATTACTTGATGTCTAATCTTATTCCTCTCTTTCAATCACTTCCAATGCTATACTTATCTGAATCTTCAACTACAACACATTAAACTGTCGCGGTTTAGAATAGCCTAGAACAACATTACGGACTTGGAAGATGGTATTATTAGGACAAGCATACCTGTCCGTTTGAAAGTTTAAACACTGAATATGTACAAGGCTGATACCAAAGTACAGGTTCAAAACTACGGCTCAACAGAACGCTGCTAACGTATTGAGAGTACGGGTAACAAATATAGGTTGAGTATATACTATTGAAAATAGCAGATTAATTTTCTTTGCGTAAAAAATTGGCTTTCTGCAATGAATAGGTATAAAACTCTTTTTTCTTTTGGCAATAGAATCTATCTAGCTATTCTAAAACATATATTACTATGGTTCATTTATTTTCTTTGGAAGATTTGTTTTTGCAAGTTGAAGATTCAATTTCCTTTTTGGGAAATAGCAGGTCGCATGAAAATATCATCAACAAGAAAAACCAGGTATCCACTTTGACCGTGTCCAAGTCTTTAGAGAGTATATCAAGACTAACCAACCGATGCTGGAGTCAACATTTCGAAACAAGAAGCTGCAGCGCTTTACACTGGTGGCGGTGTTTTTATTGATTAGTACATATGTTGTGCATTTTATAGCTCAAAATTCCAATTCTATAACCAACTTAACAACAAATGTGCCAAATTTTGGATCAAAACCGTTTGACAGCAAGTCCATTAAGTATGTGCCAGCAGCCACCGTTTTGCAGAACTATAATTCAATGTTGATCGAAAATCCAGATGCAATTGACTGGGATAAATTTGCGTATGTATTTTATGCCACACAACCAGAGCGATTGTTGTCTGTTGTTATCAACGTTAGGCAGTTGAAGAAAGTAGAAAGTCGGGCAAAAATTGATTTGATTTGTTCATTTAATTTTGATAAATTGAATGAAAAGAATAAAAAATTGGTTGCGGCTTTAGAGGAACATAATGTGAAATTTACTGTTGTTGACCCAATTAAATCAAGAGATAGTAAAGATTCAACTTGGAGTGAAAGTTTCACGAAATTGTATGTATTTAATATGGTGAAATATGATCGTGTGATTTATCTTGATGCAGATTCTGTCATTTTGAGGAACTTAGATCAATTGTTTTTGTTGCCACCTGCTTTGTTGGCTGCACCTATTAATTACGTCGATTTCACAGACCAGCCAATGCCTAAACAGGGCCCAACTACTGAGGTACCGCCTTCACCACTTGAGCATGCATTATCTGTCAAGGACATTTATACTAAATTGATTGAAAATGAAAGTAACTTTAATAGTGAATATTTTTGGAAATTGTACCATGAGTTACCGTCGATGGAAATGAGTATAACTACATTTCCAAAGATGAAACTTTCCAGTTATGTCATGTTGATTCAACCAAATTCACAGGTCTTTGAATGGATATCTGATGCGATAAATACTAAGAAATCCGATGATTATGACATGGAGATAGTCAATAAAATTTGGAAACTTAGTGAAGTTATTAATAGGAATGATTTTGTTACAGAGGAAAGAAGCGGGAAAAATGCATGGTTAAAACAAGGAGTTATCCCTGCGTTATTGATTTTACCACATAATCCGTATGGATTGTTATCAGGAGAGTTTAGACATAATGTATTCCACCATTCAGCTTATTTGACCACACCAGTTGATTTTCCTTATTTGGCTAAAAACCAGCAAAGTTTGAGTTTAGAACGTGCAATATCAGGTGTAGACTACAAAGGAGTTGAAGACGCAATGGATAAATTTTCTACAGTTGGATATTGGGATTGGGCATGGCGGTTTGGTGAAAGAGAAGATGACCCTGAGAAAAAATGGAACAATTTAGAATTGAAGGAAGCTTATCAGGGAGAAGAGTTAAACCTAGGAATTGAAGATTTTGGATGGAACAGTTTCAAAATTTATAGAGATGCATTTTACATACATTGGAGTGATTGGCCTTTAGATAAACCATGGAAATTGAAAAATGTTGAAGGAGGTGATGATCACATTATGAATCAACTAAATCAGAATAGTTTTGATGATTGCATGAACAAAGTGGAGAGTGTTTTTAGTTCCATTAAAGGTGCAAAAAAAGAAGAGAATTTTGCACAGGATACTTGTAAGGACAGTTTGCAGATGTGGAGGTTGATTTACCAGGATTACTTTAAACTATTAAATGATTTGAAAAATGAAAGTTTAGACGAAAATAGCGATTAAATAAACATGAAATCAACATATTTAATTCACAGGTACAAATAAACATACATATATACTTGTATAGACAATTACTTTTTTCAATTTGGGAAAGAAAACATGATACTAGTTGACGGTGTTAACGCATTCAATTCCTTGCAAAATTTGGATAATGTTTTTAATATTAAGTTCTGTTGCAGAGAGAAAAGTTTCCAAAGTGCTACTACCTATATGAGGTGTTAAACTAGTTTTCTCTGGACAATTAATCAAATATGAATCAACTAGAGGTTCTTGAGGGAAAACATCAAAACCAACATGAGAAACCTGTCCTGACTGAAGCGATTGTTGGAGAGCATCATTATCAATACAAGAGCCCCGTCCAATATTGATTATAATCGAACCTTTGCTGAGATTTGACAAAACTTGAGAATTAATAATATGCTTTGTAAGAGGTCCACCAGGAAGACATACAACTAAGATATCAGCATTTTGTGACAATTTTGGTAATTCTGAAATGTTGTGAACATTAGCTTGGTTATATTTTGATTTATCTCTGACTAAAATATCGACGTATAAACCTAAAATTTCTAATCTCTTAACAAGTAACTGCCCAATCATGCCATAACCTAAAACTAGACACTTTTTTGAACTGATTCTTTTGACTGGATTCCCATTTGTATAATGGCCGAAAGGAAAATCTGATTGTATGGTTTGAGTATTTTCATTCCTAACTACATCTCTTACATGTAATGTATGAGGGAACTGTCTAGTTTTAGTATCCCAATAATTGAATTTACGACATCCGGATAGAATATGCCAAAGAGCTGTATCAGCAACATCCATTGCCGCTTCTTCAGAGAGAGGCACGTTTGTTAATGCAATATTTTTAGATCTAAGATAACACAAATCGTAACCATCATAGCCTGCAGAAGACAGACCAATAACTCTGACATTATGTGGTAGTGAGTCGATTAAAGAATGATCTGTAAGCCCGCCTAAAGGTACAAAACCGGGGTAAGAACCAAATATCGCAACAGCTTTATTAAAAGGAGCAGATTTCATATCATTTTGAAATTGAGTTCTCGTTGTTAAAGTATAAGGAATTACTTCATAATGAGAGTGTAAATAAGAGAATGAAGGAATATCCGAATCAATCGAATACAGAGCAATTATTATTGGTTTTGACATGTTAGTTTTTCAATTTTCTGATTTTTCAATTTTTCAATTTTTCAAATTTTCAGAAACAATCTAATTCCATATGATCCAATATAATTTATTTAATACCAGTTTTTGAATGACTTTCTAAATCTAGTTTGGATGAAAGTACAAGGCACCGTGTATTCTTTAATAACGTCAGTTTTAATAATGTAAAAAGGGTGTAAGAAAGACAAAGTAAATTAAGTATTTCATTTCGCTTCAGTTTTTGTCGAAAGATTCAACTTTGATATGGAAACATCAATTTAAGGATAATGCATAATTGAAAATTTGATATTTGACTAACAAAAGAGCAACCAACCAACTACGAAATTTATCACCGATATCAATTGAAGTAATTGGTAATGGTAGTGAAAAAAAAACAAAAATAAGGATCATTTTTTGATACATATACACATATGCAGATATATAAATATCATCTCTTAAGATTTTAAAAGATCTATATCTATACTATCTTTTGATATATATAGATAGGCGGCTGTTATTTTAATTTTTGCACATCATAGTGATAACAAAAACCATAGTAGTAGTGGTAATAGAAGTACAGTTTATAGCTTAAAATAAAGAATTGTTTATATAAATGTATGAAGAGAGGTTCGTTCTAAGTAGCGCCATTATTCAAAGAATCTAATGATGGGATTCACCAGTACCTAAATAGTTGATTTTATAAACGGAACCACATTCCCAACATCTTGCCACCTTTTCGACAGTTGGTCTCAACCACATGACAACGTGAGAACCTGCTGGAGAACCAGTACAACCAACGTATCTGTAGTCATCATAGGAGTCAATGATGACAGGGTCTGCCATGGTACCGATTCTGGAAGCATCTAAAGGTTCGGTTTCGAAAACTTCAATACCTTCTAACTTACCTAACAATTCGAATCTTTCTAAACCTGTAGCTTGTTGAATATCGGTTGGAACTTCACCTTCCTTAGCACCCTTACCAATTAAATCGTGGGTGGTTTCGACTTCGGAAAGCTTGGTTGCGGTTTTGAATTCTTTTGGAGCTGACGATCTAACAAGACTGGAGGTGTGAAGCAGTCTTGATTGTCTGGAGATGTTGGCAAGTCTGAGTGTTTGTCTGAACATTGTGTTGATATATATCACTAGCTGTGAATTGCTATTACAGATCGGCTAGAAGTGTACAGGATAACCGAACAACACAAACATAGAAGAGTTCCATATATACGTTGTTGTAAAAAACTCTTCCACACTTCCTCACAATCGCATTACCACAGCAGAAACCGCAAATGCCTGAGCTTGCGTTACGTAAGCACTGCACACCGTGTTAGTCGGCTGATTTTTCAACTTTGAGCAATCTGTGATTGGCTGCTGGATGCCCTGTCAAAACGGGTAGAGATTTTGCGGCCGATCGACGCATGGGGCGCGCGAGGTGTTTTTTTTGGGTTTTTTTTTCCCAGCCGCGCGGTGCACCGAAGTATCAAAACCGCATTACGTAATGCCACGTGCTGGAAGCGCGGGTTTGTAATTTGCACAAGGGCTGCGGCGGCGCCGCTGAGCCGCCGCCGCACGTGCGCGAGTTGAAGTTCTGATGCGTGCGTTGACTGTGTTGCCGTTTCGGGACGGTCTGTGACTGCGTTTGAGTTTTTTGCGTGTGGGGCGGCATGTTTGTGCGTCTCGTATTGCAGTACGCTGTCTCCCGCGCAGCAGTGGCCTGCACCCGACGCACAAGTATATAGTGAAAAATTATAGTGTTTTATACAAGGGATTAATACAGTCTACTTTCACCAGACAATTCATGTATGTACTACACCCCTAATACACATAGCTACACATGTGTAGCTATGCGTATACAGGTCTTTATTTGTATAATTGAAGGTTTTTGGAGAAAAGATTTGATATAAAAGGCATCATTATGGATTTCCAGAAAAGGGATCAGCAATAGGCAGATTGTCAAATATATTACAAGAAAAAATCAAAACGTTTATGATTTTAAAATACACTAGAGCAAAGAAGAAGATATGATAATTAGCTTAGATGGAGTGTTCCGTAATGAACACAAGATTATATTGAACAAGACCATTTCATTTACGTTTCTTTTTGAGAATTCACAGCAGCGTTTACATCTGAAAGGCTATAGATTTGTAAAAATTCAAGACTGATAAATATTGGTCTATTGCAAATATTTTGAAATTTGTTCTTTTTGTGACAACATTTGTGATTTTATGAAAAAATTATGGTGGAATTCAATGGATGCAACAAGATGTACAGACCTTTTATTATTTTAGTCTCCCCTAAAACCTATTATTACATTTGATTGATAAACTTCAACATACTAACATTTACTCCCGATATTTTTATTACAGTAATCATGCCAAAGAAGAGATCTGCAAACGGTAGAAACAAGAACGGTAGAGGTCACGTTAAGCCAGTTAGATGTGTTAACTGTTCCAGATGTGTTCCAAAGGATAAGGCTATCAAGAGAATGACTGTTAGAAACATGGTCGAATCCGCAGCAGTCAGAGATATCTCTGAAGCTTCTGTCTATGATGAATATCCAATCCCAAAGATGTACAACAAGATCCACTACTGTGTTTCCTGTGCTATCCACTCCAGAGTCGTCAGAGTCAGATCTAGAACTGACAGAAAGGTCAGAACTCCTCCTGTCAGACAAAGATTCAACCAAGGTGCAAAGAGAGTTTCTCCAGCTGATGCAGCTAAGAGAGCTTAAGCCTAGTTGTTATATATATTGTCTTATATAAAGTAAAATCCAAATAATCCATTAATCTGGTGTTACATAAACATTCAACACTTAGTACTGTTCCTGTTAGTACTGTTACTACTTTTACTATTGTTACTGTTACCACTGTTACTGTTACTTTAATAGTATCCTGAATATGGTATTACTTGAAGTCAAAAGTTAATTTTGAAACTTAATTTTGTATCTAATTGGATATCTGAAGGTTTTATTTATAATATCTTCTAACTCCAAATTACTTACAAAGAACATCACTTTTCTAGTCATTGGGTTCAAGCTTTAACACCCATTCTTACTTTCGTATTTAAAGGTTTGTACGGCTTTTTTTCAGTGAGTTTGACGTTGACTTTGACGTTGAGTTTTGACCCTCGACTTTTTTTTTCTTCTGTGATAATAATCGTAATCTTCTAAAACTTGGCCTCGCCTTTACAATTCAACAACTGCTGCGTTGCTTCCTGGTTGGCTTGGCTAAAACACACCATTACACCTACCAAGACACATTGAAAGCAAGTAGATAATGGAAGAACCGAATTGGAGATTTAGCCAATGTTTTGGTGATAAAGGTGATATAGAGAATATAACTGAAGCAGATATCATTTCAACAGTTGAATTCGATCATACAGGTGAATTTTTGGCAACTGGTGATAGAGGCGGTAGAGTTGTTCTGTTCGAAAGAAACCAAGAAAAGAAAAATTGTGAATACAAGTTTTATACCGAATTTCAATCTCATGATGCTGAATTTGATTATCTCAAATCACTTGAAATTGAAGAGAAAATTAATAAAATCAAGTGGTTGAAAAGGTTCAATGAATCGAATTTTTTACTTTCAACAAACGACAAAACTATTAAATTATGGAAGGTTTTTGAGAAACAAATCAAATTGGTTAGTAAAAATAATAATACTCCTGCTAATTCAACAACAGCTTCAACAACAATAGCATCAAATTCATCTGAATCTAATTCAACTTCAAGTATTAATATATCTAATCAATTATCAAAATTTAAAACCGACCCAACTTTGATTTCCACAATTGTTAATAATAATGCTTCAATTATGGCAAATATAAAATTACCAAGATTAACTTATCATGATACAATTACTGCTGCACAACCAAAAAAAATTTTTGCAAATGCCCATGCTTATCATATCAATTCTATAAGTATAAATTCAGACCAAGAAAACTTTTTATCAAGTGATGATTTAAGAATTAATTTGTGGAATTTAGGTATTGAAGATCAAAGTTTCAATATTGTTGATATTAAACCAACAAATATGGAAGAATTAACTGAAGTTATTACAAGTTCTGAATTTCATCCAATTGATTGTAATTTATTTATGTATTCTTCTTCAAAGGGTATAATAAAATTAAATGATATGAGAATGAATTCACTTTGTGATAATCATGTTAAAATTTTTGAAGAATTTGTTGATCCATCAAATCATAATTTTTTCACTGAAATTACATCTTCAATATCTGATGTAAAATTCAGTTCAAATGGTAGATATATTGCAAGTAGAGATTATATGACAGTTAAAATTTGGGATATCAATATGGAAAATGAACCAATTAAAACAATCAATATACACGAACAATTAAGAGATAGATTATGTGATACATATGAAAATGATGCAATTTTTGATAAATTTGAAGTTCAATTTAGTGGTGATTCCAAATCAGTTATGACAGGTTCATATAATAATAATTTTATGATATATCAAAACTCTGTGAGCCCCGAATGTTTAAAAGATGCTGATTTAGAAAAAGAAATTACACTGCAAGCAGATAAATCAGCTCTTAAAGTTAAGAAGAGTACAAATAAACGTAAAAATGTTTCTATGTTAAATAAATTTGATGCTGATTCAATAGATTTCAAAAAATCAATTTTACATTTAAGCTGGCACCCAATGGAAAATTCAGTTGCTATTGCCGCAACAAACAACCTTTATATTTTTTCTGCATTATAATGCAATTTTTTGTTGTTTAAAAAATTATATCGTTTTAAAGTTAATAGTAATGAAATCATTTCGAAAAAAATTTAAATTTAATCAGTTAAATAAAATTATATGGAGGTATATTTTAGTTAAAAATATAAACCTAGTTTCTAACATGTCTGTTACAATCGGAGTTCCAGAAAAGAGTCTTGTCACCATCACCCCAGAAGAAATCGACTCTTCTAATGTTTAAGTATGGGTAATTTGGAACTGGCCATTCTTCATCTGATAAATGTTTATTGTGAGCTCTGTGTTCTGCGTGTTCCTTTTCAACAAACCAAGTGTTAACTGCAGTAAGTGCAATAGCTGGAGCTGCAACAAATGCTGACACTTTTTTCCAGTTGGATGAGGAACCATGTGCATGGTGTTCAACAGCTTCTAGCTGTTTTGCAAATTCAGCACCCTTTGCTGCATCTGCAGTGAATGCTGGCTTTTCTAAATTGGATTGGAATCTTCTTCCGATGACTCTGGATTGTCTTTTTGCAACGGTTCTGAACATACTTAATAGTATACTTGTTTTACTTACTGGGAAAAAGGCAAAAGATTATAAAGCTCCAAGTGCTCTCGGTATAAAGCAGAGCGTCATGTTATTGTAAAAGCTGCGTTTTCAAAAACCTCACCACATTGCGAAAATGCAAAATGCTAAACTTTTATTGGCTGAAAACTCTATTTTATTGGTCGGTCGTCGTTTTCAGCCAGTTTTCATACCGTTCTCTCAAAGAAGACTCTACAAGTTGCACACCATTGAGCTGGTTACCAACAGTCAACCAACCAGGCCTTGTGTTATGTTGCCTGCCAAAAATCTCTAATTTTTTAACACCACCAGCACACATTCTGTCAATAATTCCATAAATCTCATCAGGTTTTCTTGATGTTTCTCTTGTTGAAGAAATCATTATCTGTGAATCGATCCCCTTATTCAACCATTTGATATTTTCTCCCTTCATTCCCACTAGTAGATGCTCTTTAGAATGATTAAGCCAATGCCCCGTCCGCCCTGTACTAATTGTACGAATCAATTGACTTGTTTTGACCCATGTGATTTGATTAACCACTCTGTAACCCCATTTGGTGAGAAATTCACGTCCTGTTTCAATAGTACGGCCAGTAACCCAAAGTAAAAACAATCCTTGTTTCTGAAATTTGTCCATTCTTAGATTTAACAATTCATCGTCTTTCAGTGAAGTATAATTCAAATTCATATGAATGGTCCAACTCGGATCTGCAAGAACTATCCCAAAATCATTTCCAAAAACATCAAAATCAATCTTGGTTAAGTCACAGTTAATCCACTGTGAAGGTAATTCTGGTTTCAAATATGTACAGATTGATTCACCTCTTGTAAAATCGCAAACTTTAATGTTTTCTGCTATTTCATAAACTTCATTCGAATTAGGTTTTTTTGCGATCAATGGCATTAATTGTCCATAATGGATGTACCGACATGATGTCATTTTATGACAAGTGTCCAAATAAGAGCAATCTCCAAGTTTTAAATCAGTTTGCGCTTGAATAATTGGTATGAAATGTAAATTAGTTTCAACACATTTTTGTAACTGTACATATCGGTGGTTCAATCTATCTGTGTTTACGGATTGCAATACGGGGTTTTTATAAATTAATTTTTTTAATTTCTCTTCAATCAATGTACAGAAGCTTGTATTTTTATCAAACGATGTTATTGTGGCTAAGATAGAGGCATGGTCCGAGTCTTCACAACAATCATAAAAAATTTGTACTGGTGTCCTTAATCTTGCTCTTTCCCTTTGTAAATCATGTGAGGTACATGCATTATTCAGCAAATAATCTAATTGTTCTAATCTGTTAGATCGAGAAGTGAGAGTATATGTATCGTTTATATCTTTAGGCACGAGTTTTTTATTTGCTATTAACTTAATTGGATACACATCGTTTTCTGACAAAACTGGTTTCTCTCCTTCAATGAGATTTAAAACATAACTTAATTTTTCTTCTGGGTGTTTTGGAATATAATTTTGTGAATCTTCAAGTGACCTACCTTTAAAGTTGAATCCACTATTTTCATCACACCTTAAACAATCATCATTCAACTCACGACTTAAGAGCGTTACCTGTTTTTTCCCACTTGAACTTTCCAAACTTGACTTTGGCGAGTATGTGGAAAAGTTAATTGTAGGTACTGAATTCATATTACATGATATTCTCAATAACAAAGCCAAAGCAAGTCTATTAATAAAGGTGATTTTATCAAAACACCTAAAAGGATCTTCATATTGCTGCAGCAATGCATTTCTAGGAGAAAAAACAAGCGCATTTTTGCTACACAGCTGTTCAATAATCTTCAAATATTTTATAAACTGTAACCATGACACTTTGTCTTTTCCCTTACTGTAGGCCGAACAAACAAAGCAAAAATAGATTTCCGAAATACATCCTTCCACTGGAGGCTCAGTAAGCAAGTAATGCCAGTCTAAAAGGAACTTAACAATCTCCAACCCTTTTTTGTCCATCTGATGTTTTTCTTCTAAAGAAAATCCTTGTGAAAGAGAGTTTGCCTTTCCAATTGTCTGAAAGCTCATCTACATAAAACTTCAACTTCAGAGCCTCCAAGCAAACTTCCTAATACGGAAGTTGATCTGCTTTTTTGACATGATGGGCTTGCTTACGTAATTTCCAGAAAAGTGCGAATGAATTCAATGTTTATGTTTCCTAGAGAGTGGATATACAAGAGATACTTGTTTTAAAAAGGTTAAAAGCTAAAGCATCCACACAATGGAGGCTTTAGGATTGGTTGATCCAGATGCGGTAACGGAGAATGGACCGACGAAAAGTGAAAACTTTGAGCTGTGGCTTCGAATGGCTACAGACAACAAGATCAATACAGATAACACATGGAATTTCGCATTGATTGATTATTTCCATGATTTCACAATGCTTAAAGATGGTGACAGTATCAATTTCCAAAAAGCTTCTACTACTCTTGATGGTTGTACTAAGATTTACTCAAACAGAGTTGAATCAGCAGTGAAAGATACAGGATCTTTGCTATCAACCTTAAATCTTAGATCCAAACCAACAAGAAACATTGAAGAGGAAGATGATCAAAATGCAGAAGAAAGCGATGAAAATCGAGACCCCGTTTTGGCTAGCGATGCAAATAACCATAAAAAACGACGCCAAACTAGCAGAAAAAAAGTAGATTATTTGACAAACACATTCAAAAGTTTAATGATAAAAGAATCTGAACGACCCGTTAAATTTGATCCTGTTTTCAAAAATGCCCTTGCTGAATTTGATGAAGGAGGCGCCAAGAGTTTGTTGAATAATATTTTAAGTATTTCAAATGAAGGCAAAGTTGTATTTGATATAGAAAATGAGGAACCTGCTGTGTCCGATTCAAAGGAATCTCAATTTAGTATTAATGATTTAGCCAAATTTGTTACTTTTGATTTAATTGAGGATCAATTGGATGTTTGTCCGTCAATAAAGGAATTGCATAAAATTTTTGATGGTAAATCTGATGCTCTTTTGTTACTTGAAAAGCTTGATAAAATTGATGTTTCTTTTATTCAAGAACAAAGGTTACTGGAACTATCTAATAATAGAGAACACAATGATCCTTTTATTGATGAACTTCATGATAATGATAATGATAATGATATTTTTGTTGCAGATTATGATAACTATGATAATGATAGTGATAATCATGATGATATGGATTGTGATGATGATCGAATAGATGCAGATATTTCAAGTGTTTCAAAACGTACACAATATTCTATATTTGTTGATGGTGTAAGTGATAATGATGAAGATAGTTTTGGTAGAAATTTAACTTTAAATAAATTGTTTGAAGAAGAACCATTTGAGCAAACATCATCTTATATGATGAATAAACCAAGTCAACATGATTTAGATATGATTAACTTTTTTGATACTATTGATTCAAGACCTCAAGTTTATTGGAAAATTGCGAGATATAAACGTGCCGTCCTGAATAATGAAATGAAGCACAGACTGGATAATAATGAAGAAGAAGATGGTGCTAATAATGGCCGTGGTAACATGTTCACAAAATTTAAACGTATACCTAGACAAAAATACGAAATTGATTTCCTCAATGATAAAAATGATAAAACGG
Source organism: Pichia awuae (assembly GCA_030563725.1). Lineage (NCBI taxonomy): Eukaryota > Fungi > Ascomycota > Pichiomycetes > Pichiales > Pichiaceae > Pichia > Pichia awuae. Next base: position 30,446 of record JAJMJV010000028.1, read on the forward strand.
AAGAAGATGTTTTTGAAACCACTGATTTATTATCTAAAATTATGTTAACAGAAAAGAATCGTAAGTCTGGGAGACATTTATTATCAAATAGCTTATCATTCACGACCAAAGCTTTAGCAGTATTATCAACCAAACCAAATCAACTGATTTATTCAACTGCAATGCGAAGAAGAACCCAACTTAGTAATGCGGATGATGCAGAAGAATTGAATTCTGAGTATTTTGCCCAGTCTTATAAAGAAGCTTCTGAAAGAATTTTAGATGACTCTATTTTAAGTGATCAAATTGAACCAGAATCAGATCCATATTTTGACCAAGGTGCATTTGATATTGACCCGACAGGATTTGAAGGTTTTGATGTACCATTAGCTGGATTATCTCAAACACAAACTCAGACACCTAAACAAGCTCGACGTTCAGCTTTATTGCATTATGAAAAAAGAGCAAAGAAAGTTGACATTAGACTATTAAAGGAAAATATTTGGAAATCAATTGAAGAAATATCTATTCAAAAGAAGAAACGTCTTGACCATTTCGAAGATAGTCATATTGATAAAATGATACATACAGAAACACCATTAAATCATAGACAAGAAGTTTCAAAACCAAGTAATGAAGATCATGAGATTGCCGCTGAGCTGAAAATTGACGACAATGAAACTAATAATGATTCATTGAACTTTACAAAAGTTGTTGAAATAATGTCAACAAAGTATAGTGATAATGTTAAAAAAGATTTGTCAACTAGTTTTTGTTTTATTTGTTTATTACATTTGGCCAATGAACAAGGCTTGATATTAGAAACCAACGACGATCATCAAGACATTAAAATTCATAAATAATTTTCACCATGGAATCTATTACGGAATCTATTATGGAATGTATAAATTTAATACCCCTACCATCTTCCCGCTTTACGAAATGTAAATATACTTTTATTTTACTTTATTTCATTTTAAAAATACAAAAAACTATACGAAATATTTAAAAGGTATGATATTTTCAAGTGGTGGTTTTATTTACCATTCTTGCGCAGTATTACCATATGGTGATTTTTTGGTACCTTTGACTGGAATAATTACAGAAGCACCATTTTCAATGAAAGAAAATACATTCTTTCTGTTAGCTTCATATGCATCAATATGCTTAGACTTAGTGAGAGTAATACCAATATCATCTAAACCATTGATTAAACAATGTTTTGAAAAGACTCCAACATCAAAATGGTCAACTAAAACTTCATCATTTGGACCTCTAATTTGTTGTTGGACCAGATCAATAGTTAATTCTTTACCTTCCTTAGCTAATGGATATAATTTAGATTCAATAATTTCTTGTGGAAGTCTAATTGGTAATAAACCATTCTTAAGGGAGTTGTTGTAGAAAATATCACCAAAAGATGGTGCAATAATGGATTTAATACCGAAATCTTTTAAAGCCCAAGGTGCGTGTTCTCTTGATGAACCACAACCAAAATTATCACCAATACAACAGATGATGTTTGCTTTGTTGAATGGAGCTACGTTTAAAACGAAATCAGTTGGAGTAGATTCACCATTTGGTCCTTGTGTAAATCTGGATTCAAAGAAAAGACCTTTACTTAAACCAGTTCTTTTAATAGTCTTTAAAAATTGTTTTGGAATAATAGCATCAGTATCAATATTCACTCTATCCATTGGAGCTGCAACTGATTTTAAAACAGTGAATTTTTCCATACCGATTGATTCTTCACTGTGAGTTGGGTTTGGTGGAATATCATTTACTTCATCATTAGCTTTTTCTTCTTCAGTTTCACCTGCTGCTAAGGATTCCTTTTCATGTTCATAGACAGCATCTTGTAATTCCTTGTCTTCAACACCATTATCTAATTGAATTTGTGGGGTGTCCTTAGATTCATTAAATTTAAAACTTCTAATATCAGTAAAATGACCTGCAATACCTGCTGCCGCTGCCATAGCTGGAGACATTAAATGTGTTCTTGATAATGCACCTTGCCTACCTCTGAAATTTCTGTTAGAAGTAGAAGCACATCTTTCATATGGATCTAAAATATCTGGGTTCATACCTAAACACATTGAACAACCAGCTTCTCTCCACTCAAAACCTGCAGCTTCAAAAATTTTATCTAAACCTTCTGCTTCTGCTTGTTTTTTAACTAAACCTGAACCTGGAACAACTAATGCAAGTTTAACGTTATCAGCTTTTTTATGACCAAGAACAACCTTAGCAGCTTCTCTTAAATCTTCAATTCTTGAGTTGGTACATGAACCAATGAAAACCTTATCAACCTTTAACTCTTGTAATGGAGTATTTGGTGTTAAGCCCATATATTCAAGTGCAGCTTCAGTACTTGACTTAACACTTGCATCAGACATAGTAGATGGATCTGGAACTGATGCAGTAATTGGTAGTGCATCTTGAGGAGAAGTACCCCATGTGATAGTTGGAACAATATCTTCCGCTTTAATTATAACCTCAGAATCAAATTTAGCATCCTCATCAGAGTATAAAGTTTTCCAGTATTTGACAGCCTTTTCAAATTCTTCACCTTTTGGAGCCAATGGTCTACCTTTAATGTAATCAAATGTAATTTGGTCAGGTGCAATCATACCAGCTCTTGCACCACCTTCAATAGCCATATTACAAATAGACATTCTAGCTTCCATACTTAAATCTCTGATTGCTTTACCAGCAAATTCAATAACTGCACCAGTACCACCTGCAGTACCAATAACACCAATAACATGTAAAACTAAATCTTTTGAGGTGATACCTGGTTTGAGATCACCATCAATTCTAACTAACATGTTTTTAGATTTTGCTTGAATTAAAGTTTGAGTTGCTAAAACGTGTTCAACTTCAGATGTACCTATACCGAAAGCTAATGCACCGAAAGCACCATGTGTTGAAGTATGAGAATCACCACAGACAACTGTTGTACCTGGTAAAGTGAAACCTTGTTCTGGACCAACAACATGAACAATACCTTGTCTGTCATCGGTCATTCCAAAGTATGCCAAATTGAAATCTTTAACGTTTTGTTCTAAAGTTTCGACTTGAAGTCTTGAATCTTCTTCATCGATAAAGGTAGAAACGTTTTTGAAATTTTTTCTACTAATAGTAGGAATATTGTGATCAACTGTAACTAAGGTACAGTCTGGTCTTCTGACTTGTCTGCCAGCGTTTTTCAATCCTTCAAAAGCTTGTGGAGATGTGACTTCGTGAACCAAATGTCTGTCAATGTAAATAAGACATGATCCTGTTTCATCTTGGTGAACAATATGATCTTTGAAAACTTTATCGTAAAGTGTAGACATCTTTTTGTTTAATGTTATTTATTAATGTTTTTTATTGATGTTTTTTATTAATGTTTTTTATTTGAATTAGCAAAATACAATCAAACCCAATTGTGTATCTTTCACAAGACGAATATTCACTCTTATATAAAAATTGAAAGTCCCAATCAAAATTCGTGCAAATGAAATTTTTCAGTCATTTTGCAAATTCCGTTACCGGCGCGTATTTTGACATCTCCGGTACCGGAGACCGGACCTAACCTGCCTGACATTTTATCTATATATCCATCTTTGTTATCAATAGTTGTTTAGCATATATCATATGACTGCATTAGAAAAAACAAGCCACTGGAGTTACACAAAAAGTCAATTATTTACGGAAATATTTACAGTATAAACCTAACGATGCAGCAGCAAATGCTCCCAACTCTATTCCTGCCAGGATAGTCTGTTGTCTTTTTTCTCGTCTGATACATTGTGAATAAGGAATATCTCCCCTAAATGAGACCATTGTATATAACGGAATCCAGTAGGATGGAATCAGTTTGCCTAATATACCATCTAGTGTTTTACGGAACAAGTAAGTAGAGGAAATGACTTTAGTTGACATTTCTTTATAATTGTCAAGTGCAAGTTTAAGAATTGCTTTCAAATCCTCGTGTCTTGAAATTGTATATTCGGTAAATGCATCTTCTCGATTTTCACATTTATCAATCAGCTCAAGTAAAATCCTGACATCTTCAAATCCACAATTCATACCTTGTCCATAAAATGGAACCATAGAATGGGCCGCATCTCCAATAAGGATACATTTATCTGAAAAATTGTATTTATCACAAGTTACTTGCATCAATGCACCCTTGGGGTTTTCCATGAAAACCTTAACAACATTATCCATGCCAATTAATTCAACCGCATCCGGAAAGTTGGTTTGAAAAAAATCCTTGATAATTTCAGGTTTATTTAATGACTCAGTCAGTTTCCATGGCCCAAAATATGTCGATGTAAAAGAACCGTCTGCATTTGCCAATGCAATGAGCATAAAATCTTTTCTAGGCCAGATATGTAGATGATTTGGATCAATCAGGAACGAATTGTCAGGTCCCGGTGGAATGTATAGTTCTAAATAACATTTATCGATATATTCCTGAGCATAATTCAAACGAACATATTTTTGCATTTGATATCTGGTATTTGAGTAGGCACCATCTGCACCTACAACAAAATCAAAGTCAAAAATCTTCAGTTCATCAAATCCATCCAGCAAGCATTCGATTTGCGCACATCTTGATGTGAATGTCAAGTTTGTAATTTTGTGATTGAATATAATCTTAATATGATTAATAGAAGTCTTGTTAAATCTTTCAATTTCGTTTAATAGATTTTCGTTCAATTTAGCCCTATCTATCGAGTTGATGTGTTCACCAAATAAGCCATATTTTTGACTTTCTTGTTCACCTTTTAATGTATGAATCATTCTCCCATGCATTGGAATAATACCTTCTAGTACTCTAGATGCCATCTCTGCATCAACATATTCCAAACCTCTAATACCCCGATCACTCACTGCAAGATTGATCGATCTTAAGTTCTTCTTGTTGTCATTTGAATTCTGTCTTGGATCTGATCGTAATTCAAAAAGTGTCACATTATATCCACGATGACCCAACCCAAGCGCAATAAGCGATCCAACAAGGCCTGCTCCAATAACAGCAACTGATTCAGACATATCTACTTAATAGAAAACGATTATTACTGCTTTCCAAATGCTCTATGTGATGTAGCTCTTTCGATTTTTCATCATTTAGAATCCACATACAATTTTTTTTCGAACCGTACGATACGAGAACATGAATTTTGTAATAAACAATTTGTCTCCACGATGGATTGGTTTCAATACGTAGCTTCTTATTGGAATACTTCTTTCTAAAAGCTATAAAGTAACGATATTTTTGTTTAGAGGAAATTTAAAGAATGCTATAGGAATCTTTGGGAAGCTATGAATAATAATTTCGAGCAGTTTATGACCCCACCAGTATTGTATAGATTTTCTTACTGTAACTTATGAATTAGACCAAATCTTCATTTCCCAGAGTGAACAATAACAGTAACTATTGCCCTGTATTGAACTTGAACTAGATTTGGTGTTTTCTTAGAACATAGGTGAATCTTGTATTTTTAGTTTTCTAAACTCATTGAGTTTAAAGAGAAATTCTTATCGACAAAAATAAACCATAATAGTGTATAATAAAGAAGAAATCTTACAACGAACTAACTATATATGAAGTGAGATATAAAATACATCAACATGTTTGACCTAATTTCTAAGGACATCACGAAGGTAACTACCTAATTTTTCAGCACCATCTTCTAAAGCACCCTTTAAAACATTGAGATCGTCCCCCATATATTTTTCAGCAAAATCGTATATTTCTTGTTCGATATTACCACCATTTTGAGTGTTTCTAAAATTTTGCACATCATCTTCGCCATAATAATCAGAAGATGAAATAGACTGAGAGTTTGAAAATGCTTGAAGTTTGGATCTTGCTTCTTGAGCCTTGGATTCATCATAGCTTCCAACACCATAAAATTGATCTGATGATATACCTTTTTGAGAACCAAATCTCTTTGCAACATCACCTGTATATTTGACTTGTTCATATTTTTTGCCTGTTCTAGAGTTGGACATGGATGCTGAGTTATTTGCAGTCATGCCAAAACCAAGTTTTGCAAAAGTCTGTCTAGTTTCTTCAACTTCAACTTTCTTTGGGGCTGGGTTTGAGTTATCGGATGATGATCCTGCTCCACCTAATGATAATGAGCTTGTTCTTTGTTGGTTGAAAATTGAGACAGGTGCAGGGGTTTCATCTTTTGGCTTAACAGTATTAACATTTGTAGCTTCGTTTGGATTATAACCTAAGTTCTTAATTTGTTCTTCTTCTTTCTTTGCTTCCTTTTCAAATTCATCAAAATCAATATCATCTGCTTCAACCTTTTTAATATTCAATTTGGTTGCTTTTTTCATTGCACCACCTCCAAGAATATTTTTCTTTGTCAATGAACTATTTTTTGAAACATTTTTATTGACAATTCTTCTAACAGGAGTTTGTTTAGTTGATGAATTCGATTCAACTTTATTTAAACTTGAAGTGCTCGTATTCAAAGGAGTTAAAGGTCTTGACCCTAATGGAGATGGCGTGTTAGTTGGTTTGTCCCATTTTGAAAAGAAATCATCATTTCCCGAGGATGCGGATGCATCATCTTCATAAACATAATCTCCTTCATCCCATTCTAAAATATCAGAATGTCTCTTTAAATCATTTAATGCCTTTTTTTCTAAAGCTTCCTTATAGTTGACACCCACAGGTGAATCATAAATCTTTCTAACTTCATTTTTCAAAATGCTTGAACCGCCATTTTTGATAACAAACTCCTTGAAACGGTCATTACCACCACATTTCATGTTTCTCAATTGTTTATTGGTCCATTTTAAATCCAGAACAGACGATTTAACAAATGAGATATGAACACCCATGTTTCTGTGGTTTGCACTACATTGCAAACAGATGAAAATACCAAAAGGAATAGATGTCCAAGTAGGGTTTTTGGCTTGGCAATCGAAGCACTGTTTGTTGGCAGGATTCTTCTGCAGTCTTGAAAAAATAGATTTCACAGTATCGGATGGGGCAAATTCGTCTTCTGAACTCATGGTTAGCTATGTATATCTTATATATCGTTAAAAATACAGTAATTGTCTCAATAACACCACCAAACACTACACTAAGAAGAAAACTCGCTCACGAAATTAGTGTTGATATTTTTATTTACTTATGATTTGCTTTGTTTTCTTTTGAATAGATCTGATTCTGGCGTTTTGTATGAATTTCTTGAGGTAAATACAGGATATTCGAGGAGCAAAAAAATAACAATGCCTGCCAAAGCTTTGGGAGTGAAAAGGATAAATATAGGAAGCTCGAATGTTGTCTCACGGAAGAGAGTGGTAAGTAAATCACACCAGAGGCACAGATCAATTACAATAGCTGATCCAGAAAAGGAAAATCAAGATCAAGAATATGATGAACTTGCTCTACCCATTCGTAAAACAAAAGAAGAATTTCAAAATTCAATTGATTTGATCACAAATAATAAATTAAATGTCACCAATTCATGGGAAGTTCCAATCATTGAATATTTTCACGATATGAATCTTTTACGTGGAGATGATGGTTCAATAAATTTCCAAACTGCTTCAACAACTTTAGATGGATGTACGAAAATTATGTCCAAAAGAGTAGATTCTATTGTTGTAGACAGCAACTCACTGTTAGAAATGATTCAATTCAATAATGAAAAGTCAAAACCTAAAAAGAAACGTAGAAATTTACATGATGGAGATGATGGCGAAGAGGAGAATGAAGATGATGAAGAATCATCTAATGATCCCGATTTTAATATCAAATCTACAAAAAACAAAATTGTTAAGAAAAGCGATGTTGTTGATTCTTTCAATAAATTTAGAGCAACAGATCAACAAGTGGAAAGAGTTAATATTGATCCAGTTTTCCGTAAGATGATTGCTGAATTTGATGAAGGTGGTACAAAATCATTGTTACTCAATACTTTGAGAATTTCTTCAACAGGTAAAGTTATGCTCGATGATGCTATACCGAATAATAGAAGCTCTGCTGATATTTATGATGAAGATAATATTAATCAACAAAGTTCAACCATCAAATCAGAAAGTGACAATGAAGAAGAAAATAGCAAGGTAATAAAAAATGAAATCAAAATTAAACAAGAAGAAAATGATGTCTCTGAACTTTTACTTACTAATTTTAAACTCACAATTAATTCAGAAGACATTGACACTTATAGTATTCTCCCCTCAATTGATAATCTTAAAGAATTTATGAGAGATGAAGAACAAGGTAAAAGCTTTTTAGAAACACTAAATAATAGAGATCAGAAAGAAGATGAGATGATCAATGAGGAAATGCCAGAATATATAGTTGAATATGATTATGATGTTGACAATTTTGATTTAGGTAAAGATGAAGGAAATGCTTTTAATTTATCTGAAGATACTCATTTTGATGATGGTTTTAACACTAATTCAGGGGACGTAGAACCTGTTACTGAAAACACAGCATTTGATAACGATGGCGACTTTTATATGTTAAATAGTACTCAAAGATCAAAAAGAGAAGTTGAGTTGATGGCTGCATTAGATAACCAAATGAATAAAAGAATACACAGATCACATTGGAAAATTCGTGCAATTAATTCCAAACCACAAATTTTAAGCTATGGAAATGATGCCATTGAAGATGAACAAATAGATTCAACAGCAAACTTAAAAACAGCAAAAAATGCAAAAGAAATCGTTAAAGTTACAAAAAATGCATATGTTATTGATTTTCTCAATGATTCAAAAGATTTTAAAAATATTTTTGTGAAATCAGTATCTGAAGAGACACGTAAAGATAAAGGAGTTATCAGGGCTGATGAGACAACATTACCAGATTTGAAAAGTTGGAGAGCAGATCGACTGACTGAATGTTTTATTCAACCAAAACGTAGTTTACACAATATTTACAGTAAATCTGAATACACACTAGATAGATCATACTGGGCTGAACATTATAATGACAAGAATAATGATACACTCGCATATACAGTTGCAGGGCATGAACAAGATATGTTTGATTATGACGATCTTGCAAACGATGAGAATAATCTGGTAGAAGATGATGTTGATTTTAGGGATATAGACGCTGGTGTATATGATTTTGATGCACCTGCGCAGGATGAACAACTGTCAGATTCGGCAAACAACCTGCCTGGATTACCTAAAGTTGAAGTAATTAAAGCTTCAAAACTCAAACAAAAGGATAGTATTCATTTTGAACGTCGTGTTAAACGGGTCAATGTTAGATTGTTGAAAAAAAATTTGTGGGATGTTACACAACAACAACCGACAAAACAAATACAACTATCATCTATTGTCAAAGATACTTATACTAAATATGAAGGTAGAGAAAAGGCTGATTTGTCAACTTCTTTTTTCTTTATTTGTATGTTGCATATTGCCAATGAAGAAGGATTGACTATCGATTCCACAAAAGATATGCAAGATTTAGTTATCTCTCATAATTCATAAGTTTGATATATTAAAATCACAAGTGGGTATTTGAAAGACTTTTTTCTACGCTAGCTATTCTTTGATCTGCAAAAGATTGCAAATGAGGTTTTCTTTTATTTTTTTTCTTTTTGAAAAACTACTTTTTTATAAGGCCTTTTTTATATATTCAGATGATATCGAAAGGATATCATAACTGGAATATTTTGATTGAAATAAATGAGTTGAATTTAAAATTTTGAAAAGTAAGTTAAATTCAGTATATAAATTACTATGTACTTAATAATCACTATAGATTATATAATTATAAACAAGCGCAATTATTCATCATTATCGTCATCATCAGCATTTGCCAAAACTTTATTATTCGCAAAATATCTTTCTTTAGTTTTCTCCCTAAACGAGATCCATCCACTTATTGCATATCGGATTCCTATAAAAAGTGAGAGAGCTTCCCATAGGATAAAATAAATCAATGATTCATTACTTTGAAATTCAGGGAAAACAAGGATGTTTGAAAGCTGAGATAATGGACCCGGTAAAATAAGAGATAATAATCGATTGGTGACGTATGAATCCGGGGAAGTATTATGTTGATGACAAATTTCAATTATTTGTTCAATTTCTGAAGCAGCATTTATTAAATCAGTTATATTCACATCTGGATTCACTGGGGGATACAGCAAATTCATACAGAATCTAGTAAAAAGAATGAAAATACTCAAAATAGTATATTTTCTCTTGTTTGATTGATCTGCGTCGTATGCTGAAATAGCCGGAACAATTGCTGTTGCAATGGAAATGTATAACAAGTATGATGTATTGTAATCAATTATACGTTTACCAATAGCATAATTCATACATATGTAAAATGTAATAATATGAAGCATAGCTTCAAGTCTAACCACAATATATGAAACCATTGCATTATTTCTTAATGAAACATAGAGTCTTTGAATTTGAGACATCAAATCAGAAACAATAAGCTTCACGGTGTTAAAACCACCATTTTGATTATTTTTCACAATTCTAATGACATGGGTGGATTGAGATAAAATTCCAAATGTCAATAATAATGAGTAAACATCAACTTTATAAAGTTCAGTTGGTAAACCCGTAAATTTGGATAAACCAGTAATTTTCATAATCAACTTTCCCAATAACATATTGGAAATATAAATACCAAAAGTATAAAGCATAGATGAAAGCCAAAGAATAGCAAAAACACCAGTCAATCTCGCTTTAAAATTAGGTGGTCTGTAAACAATTGTGTAAGTTTCAACATCCATTGGATCAACATCATCATATGGATTATAATAAGATTCATCATCTGGAAGAGCTTGTGGTGGTGCTAATAACTGATCGTTTCTAGTGACTGGTACAAATAATGTACGAACAAATTTTCTAGAAACATGATCATTATCTGGTGCTCTAACATAATTACCATCGGGTACAAAACATGCAAGAGATCTTGGATTTGATGCAAAATATTCAGGAGTTGACGAAACAGAAACCGGATTTTTAAAATCAGGAGTTGCATGCTTGGAAAAAGCTGCAAATGGTGTTTTATAAACAATTCTACCACGTTCTTCAGGAATATCATCATCTAGCAAGAAATGAGATAACCGAAAAAAAGAGCAAGCTTTCTTAAAACTTAATTTCCAATAACTTGTGAAGAAAGGCTCCATAAATTTAGAAACAATTAAAAGAAGAGCATATGCGTATCTATCAAATATATTGTTATGAAATGGTAAAATGCCTATATCTAATAATCTCATTCCCCAAGAAACCAAACTAAATTCAATATGAATATAGGCAGAATACACAGCAGCAGATAGTGCTATTCTTGATAATCTTAACATGAAAGGTCTCATCAAAGCATCATGAACTAATTGAATATTAGGATCATCAGATGGTCTGATAAAAAATAAAGCCCCCGTACGTAAAATTTTTGCTCTAATCATTGAAACAAAAGATGCAAAAAAATACATGAAAAAAGTACCAGTAAACCATTTGAATGCAATAGAAAGTGCCTGATTTTCAAAAAGTGCAGGTTCTAATTTATAATTGTAAATATCACTGTTAAAGATAGGTGCAAGTGCAAACTCTATTTGAGAGCCACAAAATAGTGGAAATAATGCCCATTCAATAACAATAAGTATTAAAACCTTGAAAACTGAGACTATTTGTAACATTATAATATAAACTAATCTGTATGTACCCATCAATGGATTTTGAGGTGTGCAACTTGATTCCATTTTCCACATAAATAATTTAATAAGTAAACCAAAAAAAACAAAACCTGAAAGCTGAACAAAAGTACGCTCAAAAACTGAAGAAGTTGGTACACCATTAATTGTATTCATAATTGCAGATGTAAATGGAGCAACTATATTACGTTGAATAAATGCAATGAATAGATTAACGACAGTTGAAGACGAATCTTCCAGTTTTGAAATATATGGATAAATGTGACTATATGCAATTGGATAAAATTTAGTTAATGGAGATAAAGATTTTGCAATCAATGAAATAAATAAATAGCCAATGTATGAAGGAATAAATTTAAATGAGGTTAAGGCAATGAGTGAAGCTAAATTAGCCAATAGAACAACTTGAATAATGAATGGAATATTCTTTGGCCCATTCCAAAGACCTTCATCTAACGGTTGAGCAGGTTGAGCAGGTTGAGCAGGTTGAGCAGGTTGAGCAGGTTGAGCAGGTTGAGCGGGACGAGCTTGAAAACGAGCTTGAGGAGCAGGACGTGGTTGTCCGGCAAATAAATCAGGTACTCTTTCAGGTCTTAAATGTCTTTGAGCTCTCAATCTTGGCTGAAATTCACCATCACTATCATCATCTTCATCACTATCAGCATTGTTGAAAGCATTATTATTACCCATTAAGTTTTCTAAGTGATCATAATCATCGTTAGTTGGATCTTCAATTGCAGTATTAGGTAAACCTAATTCTTGCATCAAATCTCTTAAAGAATCAGCAGGGTTAATTCCATCTTCAAATGGGGGTAAATTTTGTTCAATCAGTTGAGTACGAATATATTTATCATAATCTTTCAAAGAATTAACTTTAACTTCGTCATTATAGTCAATTATAGGATCAAAATTAGTGATCAAAATAACCAATTCATCAAGAATTGGGGTATTAATTTGACTAATATGTTGAAGATCAAATTCTTTCATTATTTTAAGATCATCAATTGAAAGGGGTTGATTTGGATTAATTCCAGATTCGGAATACGATTTACTCAATTCACTATTAATTTTCTGTTTTCTTAAATCTCTCATAGCTTCACGCTGTCTATGTTGTTGAATTATATCTAACAATTTTTTCTTTCTTGAATCCATGAAACCAATTTTTTTATTGATTATTTTTTGGAATCCTTCGTCTGTTGCAAAAGAATTTTGAATCATTACCATTGCAATTATTAAAATTGCATAAATCAAGATAATAAAAACACCATTAAAAAAAATGTCTATGGTTTCGAAAACCGAAGGAGGTAGTAAAGTATTTGTAATATCTGTAGGAATTTTCACTCCAAGTTGCCAATTTATAACGGTGTCGATAGTGGAAGTTATAAAAAAGACCTCAAAGGTTGAAAATCCCATAAGCAAAAATTTAACGGCAATATATTGATATCCCACCAAATCTCTTCCAAATTGAGATATTATAAGTTTCAAGGGGAGTTTTTCCGGGACTTGATCGTTATAAATAATGTTAAAATTGAATTTTGAATGACAAATATCACATGTATTTTTATTTGAATGATTAAGCCAAAATTCCAAACATTCTTGATGAATGTATTTAATAGAACCACGACATTTACATGGATGAAATAATGGTTGATCAGGTGTCCCTTCTGATCGACAAACACGACATGAAGCTTCTGACATTGTTTTAGTTGATATTTAAAATGAAAAATCCAGATTTATATTTTCTTTTAATATATATATATAAATATATATATATATATATTAATTTATATTTCAATATTTCTCTATATCGATGGTATATATACGTCTCAAAATAGAAAAACGCTAGTCGGTTTTGATCAAAAAGAGGTTTTCAAGTCTATTTTCCTGCTGAGTGAAATTTCGTGAACGACGGTGCGAAAATACCAGATTTTATGAAAGAGCCTCTTTTATATGTGATACTTCTCTATGACGGGACCGCAACTGTGATGGAAATGTATGTTATGTTATATTTTTTGTAATAAGGTATAGTAGAGATGAAAATATGTACCAATTCAAAATTATCTGTCAATGATTTTTGTTTTATTTTTAAACATATCGTTGTTAATTGTTCTTGGAAAAATCAATAGTATCTTAAATATAATATATATATATCAAGACTATATGATATATATCATTTTGATCCACTTTGTTTCTTTCAATCATTTTTCAGTAATTAGAGGTACATCCTGCAAGTACCTGACCACTGCCGTCCATGTATTTGGTATGGTTTGACTGTAAAAGTGAGATGAGCCGCCCATTAAAAGTTGGTGATATAGTTAGTCGCTATGAAAAAAAAAAACATGTATTTACAGAGATACGAAAGAAATGGCATTTTTTTATTAGCAATGAAACGTGGTAGAGAAGAGGATGACAACAAGATAGGTAATTTGCATGGTATGGTGGAAAGACCAGCAGTAGGAGACTATTACAAGAAAAAAATCATACGGTGGAATGCCAGTGTAAAAGCTGCTAAAGTAAGAGGTGATTACGTGGAAGAAAGTGAGAGTGAGGATGAAAAACACCAGATGAACAGATCATCCGACAGTGAAGAAGATGAGGACGAATATCACAACGACGATGAAGATGCAGATGGAGCAGCAGACAGTGAAGAGGGAGAAGATAGTGGAGAAGAAGAAAGCGAAGAAAGCGAAGAAAGCGAAGAAGAAGATCCACTTCTTGAACTTGCATTAGAAACCAACCAAAATGAGCAAAGGAGAATTCTTATTGAAGAGTTTGATGACAACCAATTGAGGAGATATGAGAACTTCAGACGTACCAACCTCAATGGTGCCGGAGTAAAAAAAGTGTGTTCTGGAGCCTGTGGTTTGCCAGGTACAGCGTTCAGTGCCGACATGGCTCGTTTGCTTGCCGGTGTCGGGAAGGTGTTCGTGGGAGATGTTGTTTCCCGTGCCGTAGAAATCCGTGCCCGCGAGGGAGGAGCTGCAGGCGAAGACTCCCAGCTGTCCCCAGAACACATCCGTAAAGCGTGGGCAGAACTGCAGCGCGAAGAGCACCACTCTCTAAAGGCGTGGCGTAGCGTCAATCGACGTGGCGAGGGAGGCAGTCTGTTCTAGCGGCGCGTCGATAGAGCCGATGACGTAGTGATGAGATGTGGAGGCTCAGCGCAGCGTATTAATTTATTCTCGAATATTCCACAAGTTGCTGGGCCCATCGCCGCCTCCGGCCCCGGAGTTTTCTAGAATCCTCTTTCTTGGGCCCGTTTCCCCCCTCCCCTCCACACTCTTCGCTGGCGATGACCGAGGCCTGCGCACCTTAGCTGGTGGAATGTTCTCGCAACTTCCAGGTGCTCATGGGTGGAACCACAGTTGGGAAAGGAAGTCTATATAAGAACAGCCCATATCCCCATTTGTTATATTTCAATCTTGGTTATTTATTATTATTCTCTTTACACTACAAAACAATTCTAATTTATTAGATTTAAATTAAAGTTACGGTTTAGTTACAGATAAATCACAGTCAAATTACAAACAAATTACAAACAAATTACAAAAAAATTACAAAAAAATATGTCTAAAGCTGTCGGTATTGATTTAGGTACTACATATTCATGTGTTGCTCATTTTGCAAATGATAGAGTTGAAATCATTGCAAATGATCAAGGTAATAGAACCACTCCATCTTTTGTTGCATTCACAGATACAGAAAGATTGATTGGTGAAGCAGCTAAAAATCAAGCGGCAATGAATCCTTCAAATACAGTGTTTGATGCCAAGAGATTGATTGGTAGAAAATTCAACGATTCTGAAGTTCAAAATGATATGAAACATTTCCCATTTAAAATAGTCAATGATAATGATAAACCAAAAATTCAAGTGGAATATAAAGGCGAAACAAAAGTTTTCACACCAGAAGAAATTTCTTCGATGATTTTATCTAAGATGAAAGAAACCGCAGAAGCTTATCTGGGCGTTAAAGTTAACGACGCAGTCGTTACTGTGCCTGCATATTTTAATGATTCTCAAAGACAAGCAACTAAAGATGCTGGTTCCATTGCTGGTTTGAATGTTTTAAGAATTATCAATGAACCAACCGCTGCTGCAATTGCTTACGGACTAGATAAAAAAGATTCCGGTAAAGGAGAACATAATATTTTAATCTTTGATTTAGGTGGTGGTACTTTTGATGTTTCACTTTTATCAATTGATGAAGGTATTTTCGAAGTTAAAGCAACTGCTGGTGATACCCATTTAGGTGGTGAAGATTTTGATAATTTATTAGTCAATCATTTTGCTGCTGAATTTAAGAGAAAATATAAGAAGGATTTAAGTGGTAATCAACGTGCTCTAAGAAGATTGAGAACTGCCTGTGAAAGAGCAAAGAGAACTTTATCTTCTTCAGCTCAAACTTCATTAGAAATTGATTCCTTATTTGAAGGTATTGACTTCTACTCTTCAATTACAAGAGCTAGATTTGAAGAATTATGTGCAAGTTTATTCAGATCCACTTTAGATCCAGTTGAAAAAGTTTTAAAAGATTCTAAAATTGATAAATCACAAGTTGAAGAAATTGTTCTTGTTGGTGGTTCAACTAGAATTCCAAAAGTTCAAAAATTAGTCTCTGATTACTTTAATGGTAAAGAACCAAATAAGTCAATTAATCCAGATGAAGCAGTTGCATATGGTGCAGCAGTTCAAGCCGCAATTTTAACTGGTGATCAATCCTCTAAAACACAAGATTTGTTATTATTAGATGTCACACCATTATCTTTAGGTATTGAAACTGCAGGTGGTGTTATGACCAAGTTGATTCCAAGAAATTCTACCATCCCATCAAAGAAATCAGAAACTTTCTCAACTTATGCAGACAATCAACCAGGTGTCTTGATTCAAGTTTTTGAAGGTGAAAGAGCAAGAACTAAGGATAACAACTTATTAGGTAAATTCGAATTATCTGGTATTCCACCAGCTCCAAGAGGTGTTCCACAAATCGAAGTTACTTTTGATATTGATGCCAATGGTATTCTGAATGTTTCAGCATTAGAAAAGGGTACCGGTAAAACTCAAAAGATCACTATTACCAATGATAAAGGTAGATTATCCCAAGAAGACATTGAAAGAATGGTTTCTGAAGCAGAAAAGTTTAAAGAAGAAGATGAAAAGGAATCCAAGAGAATTGCTGCAAAGAATCAACTTGAATCCTATGCTTATTCATTAAAGAATACAGCAAATGAAGCCCAATTTGAAGAAAAGGTTGGTGCTGATGATAAGGCTAAATTGCTTTCCAAATGTGAAGAAGTGATTGCATGGTTAGATGAAAACCAAACTGGTGCTGAGGACGAGTACACAGATAGATTAAAGGAACTAGAACAAGAAGCTAATCCAATAATGCAAAAATTATATGCAGCAGGTGGTGCTCCTGGCGGTGCTCCTGGCGGTGCTCCTGGTGGATTCCCTGGTGCAGGTGCAGGTGCAAGCGATGCAGCTCCTGGTCCTTCTGTCGAAGAAGTTGATTAGAGTCGGTGTGGCTTTTTATGGTTAAGTGAAATATATAGGTGTTTTTATTTTTATAGGTTTTTATTTCTAATGAATGATAATTATATTTAAAATTAATTTCAAAGATATTCTTTGTGATATCTTCCGATGTAAGTAATTAATCTTTCAATATAGGTGTATATGCCTCAATCTATATCATTATTAAGTGTATATTGATTACACATCAAACACAATTTAGTATCACTTACAAAAAGTTATGAATACAAACAATTCATATGGAGTTGTGTATCTCGCTTCTAGATGTTACGCCGATCCAAGAGGAGCAATACATATGAGCTGTCTAATGTACTTTTTGGATATATGTGAATCTTTGTACAGGTGATTGAAGGGTTGTTTTTTTCAACCAGCTTCTGGCACATCACATATCCGATTTTTTCTGTCATCCAAACAAAACGTTCGGATGTTTTTTTGCTAAAAGACTTGTGTAGATACATCGAATATATATATACAATTAGATTAAACAGAGTCCGTAGTAAATAGAACTGATGAGACCTAAACCAGTTAAGACCAAAGGAACAGCTTTTTGAAACTGCGTTGCAAATGCTCTTGCAAAACCGGAAATAAATAGAATCGACGACGCAGCAAGTGAGAAAACCACACCAGATTGACGATTCTGTGAAGTCAAGGCACCTCCAATAAAATAGATGATGGACACTAAACCACCGGCAAGAAGGGATGGTATTGATCCCTTCTTAGTGTAACCCATTACAGCACCAACCATTGTGATTGAACCAAAAATGTAAGATGAAACTGCAGACATTGTAATGTTTAATTGTTTACCAATCTGCACAAGCACTCAGACTAATATATCTACAACAAGCAATCTACCACTAGTAATCTCCCACCATGCAGCCTTGTGAGCCTCAACTTTGCAAACTCATGTCCTCAAATTAGCGAAAGCTCAGCTCGAATTAGAAGGGAAAAAAAGCTCAGCTGAAACATTTCCTTTGAGTTGTAACGCGTTGTTTAGATCTAGAACAGGGTTATAGTATATCAAGCATGGGTAGATTGATAGGTCTGGAGCTTTACAATTTTAAATCATACCGTGGTGTCACACGTGTGGGATTTGGAACAGCAAACTTTACTTCGATAGTTGGTCCAAATGGTGCAGGAAAATCTAACATGATGGACGCCATCTCATTTGTTCTTGGAGTCAGATCTAACCAGTTGCGTTCTAAAAATATCAAATCCCTGATATACAGAGGGAAAATCGAAGACGATGATGAATCTGGTAACAGTGGCACAGAAGGAAATATGAACGAAGAAGATGACGGTGAGGATATTGACGAGAGTGGAAGTGATAATGATGATATCGATATGGAAAATGACGCGTCAAGTGATTCAAACTCAGCGTATGTGATTGCTATTTACGAGAAGACTAACAAAGAGATTTTGAATTTGAAACGTAGAATAAATGAAAATGGATCTAGTTCTTTCATTGTGAATGATGTCAATGTGTCAGTCAATCAATATTTGCAAATCTTAAAAGAAGAAAATATTCTCATCAAAGCAAAAAACTTTTTGGTTTTTCAAGGGGATGTGGAAAAAGTTGCTTCGCAATCTCCTCTTGATTTGACTAAAATGATAGAAACTATTAGTGGTTCCATTGATTTAAAGAAACAGTTTGATGAGCTGAAAGATGAAAAGGAGAAAGCACATGATATATCAGCATTGAAAAACTCTCAAAAGAGAAATTTAAAGGAAGAAATAAAATCATTAAAGGCAAAATGTTATGAAGCAGACTTGTTTGATAAAAAAACAAAAAAGTTAGACAAAATGATTGTTAATAGTTATTTATCAAAATTGGATTATTATGAAAGGTCTAATGATCAATTAAATTTGGATTTAGATTCTAAGAAAGATCAAATTGATCAACTGCAAAGCAGTTTGGAAATCAAACATCAAGAATATAAAGAATTTCTTGTATCTCAAAGTGATGATCATATGACCATTAAAGAATACGAATCCAAGATTGAATCTGATGAATCAATTTTAAAGACAATGAAAACTAATATTATTCCATTAGAATCTGAAGTGGATCAATTAAATTTGAAAGTTAAGGATTATGATCAACGTATTCAACAATTAATTGAAGAAAGGGATGATCAAAAAGTTGCTGTTCGTGATTCCACAGAAGTTTTATCTAGTGTTAAAACTGCATTTAATCTCTTCACTTCTAAAAGGGAAGAAGGTGCAAAAATTTCTTCGTCTTTTAATTCAAGTGTTGAAATGTTAACTGAATATAATAAGCTTAGAGATCAATTTTTAGCTATTGCAGGAAGTTTAGAATCTAAAATTAATGATTTAAATGATGATAAATTTACATATACATCTGAAATAGAATCCCTTAAAATTTCTGAAAATATCATTTCTTCAAGAATCCAAGATTTGGAGTCAAAACGTCAATTATACGATTCAAAGAAAAAACAGATTGACAAACAATTGGCTTTGAATCATTCGTCAATTAAAAATTATAAAAAAGAACTTAATTCCCTTTTTTCTTTACGTCAATCAATTAAAGAGAAAGAGGTTATTATGAATGAAGAACTAAAGTCTGTTTTGTTAAGATTAAATGAAATTAATGCTGTTCAAAAGGAAAACCAACGTGAAAGAAAGCTAAGAGAAACTTGTTCAACTTTAAAAAAATTATTTCCTAATGTTAGGGGTCTTTTGAATGATATTTGTAAACCAAAACAAAAGAAGTACGGTATTGCATTAGCTGCAATTTTAGGTAAAAATTTTGATGCAATTGTTGTTGACACAATCTCTACAGCAACTGAATGTATTGAATATATGAAGGAACAACGTTTAGGTGTTGCTTCTTTTATTCCCTTAGATACAGTTAAAGTTCAATCTTTTGATTCAAATTTGCGTAATTTATCTACAGGTGTAACGCCAATAATTGATATTATTTCATACCCTGTTGAATTTGAAAGGGCAGTTCAATATGTTTGTGAAGATTCACTTGTGTGTGACACCATTGATATTGCAAAATCTTTACGTTGGGGTAGAAACATTAATGTTAAACTAGTTACTCTTGATGGTGCTCTGATCCATAAGAGTGGTTTAATGACTGGTGGTGGTGGTGAATCTTTTAGTACTAAGTGGGATAAATCAGAAGTTGGGTTATTGACTGAAAGAAAGGAAGATTTAAAATTAAAAATCAGTGAAATACACTCTCAAAATCCAGATGATATAAAAGATCGTGTTATCAATGAAGAGATAGCTAGATTGGAAGCCAATGTTGAAGAACTAGAGAGGAAATTGATAGATGTTTCAAGAAACTTGCGTGATACTAATGTTGAATTAGAACATGAAAATCAATTAAAGAACGAAATGGATGAAAAACTCAAAAAATTAACATTTAAAATTACTGAAATTGATACAACTATTAACAATGAAACTGTTGAATTAAAGAAGTATCAAGAAGACATTTATTCTGCATTTTGCTCAAATTATGGATTTGCTAGTATCGATGATTATGAAATTAATCATAGTGCCAGACTTATCAGGGAAACCAGAGAAAATTCTAAGTTTATTAAGGAAATCCAAATACTTGAAAATAAGCTTAGATTTGAAACCGAAAGATTAGATGATTATAATTTGCATGTTAAAAAATTACAGGCCGATAGAGATCACTTTTTCGAAAATTGGCAAAATCTGGTTAAAGAACTTGAATCTACCGAAGAAAAAATTGATGATATACAAAGTGAGCTTGCAGTTACCAAAGAAGATTATAATAAACTCAAAAAGAAAGCAAAATCTTTACTTTTAACTGCTACAAACATGGAAACTGAGATTAACTCTTTAAAAAATGATATCAAACAAATGAGAAAGGAAATTACCAACATTGAAGAAAAATGTGATTCTATTGAATTAGATAAACGAACCCAATTGGTAAATGCCAAGCTAGAAAATGTCAAATTACCGCTGATATCGGGCTCATTGGAGTCTATACCTCTTGATGATGGTAGTATTGGTCGTGAAGAGCTAAGTCAGAAATGGGAGTCGGTTGTTTCTGATTTAGAAATTGATTTTTCGAAACTGGATGATAATTATCGTGTTTTTATTGAAGGTGCCGATGACAAAGATGAAGTAAGTGAAAATAATACATCTGAAGCTGTTGAAGCTGAATGTAAATTTCAAATAGAGAAACTAAAAACTGAAGTGCAAAATATGCACCCCGATATACATGCTCGTAGTCACCTTGAAACTGCACAAGAGAGACTTCAAGAAATTGATGCTGAATTTTTAGAAGCCAGAAAAATTGAAAAGCAAGTAGTCACTCAGTTTGAGAAAATCAAGGAAGAAAGATCCAAAAAGTTTACAAATGCCTTTGAGCATGTCTCTAATAACATCGATGATGTTTATAAAGAGTTGACCAAATCGAAAGCTTCACCTTTAGGTGGGTCCGCTTATTTAACAGTAGAAGATGAAGATGAACCATTTTCCTTTGGTATTAAGTATCATATAATGCCGCCATTGAAGAGATTTAGGGACATGGAAAATTTGAGTGGTGGTGAAAAAACCATCGGTGCTTTGGCTTTATTGTTTGCAGTGCATTCGTATCACCCATCACCATTTTTCGTCTTGGACGAGGTGGATGCAGCCTTAGACAATGCCAATGTGAACAGAATTGCCAACTATATATCAAAACACAGGGGTCCCGGCTTTCAATTCATTGTTATCAGTTTAAAAAATAGTTTATTTGAAAGAAGTGATTCTTTGGTTGGTATCTATAGGGATCAAGAGGTCAACTCCTCTAAGATCTTGACGCTAGATTTGAGAGAATATCCACAAGTGGCCTAGTGTAAACTCTTCTTATAGTATTGTTGTATTAGTTTATACCATATTGTAACTTTTCTTTTGTGTTGTGTTCTGTGTTCTGTGTTCTGTGTTCTGTGTTCTGTGTTCTGTGTTGTGATTCTTTTCTTATCTTATCTTATCTTATCTTATCTTTTTCAACTGCAGCTTCTCTGTGTTAGCACAGACACCGGATCTGGAATTCCGTGTTGTGGATTTACCTGCCGCCAATTTCCATATACAGTAACTGTAGTCAACTTCGTCTTCGAATTGGCACCCGCTAAGCAGAAAGACTCACTCCAATAGTCACCATAAATACAAGTAGCGCTTGGTCACTGAGATGTGCCGCCAATTACACGATGAACTTATGTGTTTATAAACATGGTTGTTTGCTGTGATCGTAACTAATGACCATCTAGCAACACTGTTAAACAATTACAATGACTGTTGAAGTACGTAATATTACTAGTGAAGATTATGAAGAATGGCTTAGATTATTTAACCTTTATCTGAAATTCTACAAAGCAGAACTAACCCAAGAAGTTAAAGATGCTACATTCAAAAGATGCCTTGATGCAGATGTTTCGATGTGGTGTGCATTGGCAATCCATCCAGAAACCAAAAAACCCATTGGTCTTGCCAATTACCTGAGACAATTAAACACTTGGTCGATAAAGGATAAAATATACCTGAACGATTTGTACGTTGATGAAGACCAAAGATTAGGGGGTGTCGGTAGAGCGTTAATTGAATACGTTTACAAACAAGCTGATGAACTTGATTGTCCGGAAGTTTATTGGAATACCTCCATTGATAATCATAGAGCGCAATTATTATACACTAAAGTGGGCTATAATGCTGGTAAAGCAGTGTACAAAAGAAAAATGCCTTGATTTCATTATTGCACTTTGGATGCTAACATATTCATATATGAGTCACAAATGTGAATGCACATAATCCGAAAGCTTTCTAAAATTTTGTCTTTTTCCTATAGATCACTTTTATATTATGAAATATTCATTTTTTATTTAACAATTTATTCTGTAAAAAATTGCAACAAATCATGTTGCTTGAATGATTAAAAGGTTTAATGGATGGCATGTCAGACTATGGTTAATGAATAAAAAACTTTTAAATTAAAAATGTAACGAAAGCATTAATGAAGGTTAAATATTGTACAAAAGGTGGAATTGGTATTGCTTTCTGACCAAGCTCACTTTTTTTAAAGCAAAAAACAAAGATGAATATTGTTTATCAAAAATGTTTATTACCTTCTAAAGCATCTAGCATGAAAGCAGCCCATAAATGGATTTTAATAAAGAATTTATCATCTTGAAGAATTTCAACCATGCTTTTGGCCTTTGGCATACCTGCTGAACGTCTCAAGAAAGCATCGGTATTATGTAAATCTGGGAGATCCGATATAGCTTTTGTGCTTCGAGAATTTAATAAAATACTTTTCACCAATTGATTCATATTTGTGAGAATAAAAGTATAGTTCTTAAATAAATCAGATTCCCAGTTAGATGTAACAATAATGGAATACTTGCGTTCGGATCCTCTGGCGGTTTTATCAATTAAAGAAAATGTCAGAGCAAGAGAATATCCATGTTTCGAGTTGCCAAAAAATATTGGTTTACTCAAATCTGAATTTGTCTCTGTTGTGAATATTCTGACAATTGTCTGTCGAAGAGATGAATATTTATCGGTAGTTGACGGGAATTGTGTAGATATAAAATAAGTGTTGGGATTTTGTTGGGATTTAGTTTTTAAAGTCATGGCCCTTTTTTTTGTTTGTGGTATATTATTTGATGGATTTAGTAAATTTGATATTTGATCCTCTAATGTAATCGTGGCCTTTGAAGAATTCGTATTCAGAGCATAAGGGAGACCAGTTTCAGTGGTGCTTGGACATGCCTCAGTTTCAGCACTTGGTATTGCACTAGTTACAGTTGAGATTGATGCTGTATTTGACATTGGTATCCCATTATTACTTACGTTGGGAAGTTGAAACATACAAGATTGGCAAAATTGAGATTCTGGTAGTTGGGGAGAATAATAACTCGGTAAATCCTCTTGATTATTTACCACTTGTGTGCACATTATCATTGACGGGCCATGAATCTCACAAAAATGAGACAAAGAAACAATAAAGGTCATATTTCCTTAACCACAGTTATCTGATGTTTCTCTTAGTTTTTTCTCTTAGTTTGTTTTCTTGGTTTTGTACTTTTTAAATGGTAAAGAATTTGTCTAGGAAAATATACATCGATATCGATTTCAAAATTATTTCACAAGCAAAACTAAAAGTTCATGATGATTTGAGATTCCTAAATAGGCAACTCCTGCGAATACTGTCTTCTTATTAGATATTGGGTCTTAATCTGTTTGTTAGCAACATTGCAGTTATTGAGGTGTCTATTTCGTCATGTCGTCTGTTCCGTCTAACTCTAACAGGTTCAGTCAACATGATCAGGAGAATGGTGGGGTTGATATTTTGAATATTGATTTTAAATCATGTTTACCGCCTAATTTGAGAGAAATACGTCATATACGCTCAATCTCATTCAAAAGGATACGAAATAAGATGTTTTATGATGAAGGATTGTTTCAAAATGCGTCCAATTCATTAGTTGGTGAATTCCATAGTGTTAAACGTGATTGGGCTGATAAGAACGATTTTTCGGCCCTAAATTTTTCTAATAACTCCAAAAAAACCTTAAGAAAAGGTAAATCTGCATACGATTTGAAATCGGAATTGTTTGCTAACGAGTTTGCAAATGATAATCTACAAATAAATACTCAATCAGCAGAATATAATGATATATTGAGTCAAAACAAACACGTACGACAGCAGCTTCAGTTTCGGGATTTACGTGAACAAATGTTTTACGACTGTTTTTACACGATAAATGATTTTCTGGAATTGAACAATCCTTATTTTATTAGCAGAGTATTTTCTTCTTATATGGAATTATCCGATGAATTGGATTTGCGTGTTTTTTTAAATTCTGCAACAGTAAATTTTTTTATTCGACATGACTGCCATGACTGGAAACTACATTCTCAATATCATATAAAATTATCATTATTGGTGAATTTAGGATCAAATTTGCATTTAATCGAAAAAACTTTACAGCATGTACATAATCTATTGATTTTGAAGTTGAATGACAACTGCTATTATACATTGCCTAATGAACAGATTTCACAAGAAACCTTAAAATATTTAAAATCCGAATATGTGAGAACCATTAGAGAAAAAGTTGAAAGTTCTACATTTGATCAAATATCTTGTACGTATGACCAAATTATGACAATGAACAATATCAGTCAATGTATTCACGATTTACTTAATACTAAAAAAATTCTGAGTAGTCGAATATCGAATGAACTTGGAAATAAGAAAAGTTTCAAAACTCAAGTTGAAGAGAATACTACAATACCTTCATTAAATTTTCATTTTAACGATCTTTCATCTAGTAAATTTGAGCATAATCAGCAAATACAGCAAACCATTTTACAACTTAAAATGAAAAAGGAGAGACTAAACGCACACTTAGCTCAACTAAAATATACAAATAAAAATGCAGAAAATACAGCCAAAAGCATCCAAGAAACAGAAGATATTGCAATTGAAAACGAAAAGCTTATAAAAAAAATTAATTATGAAAAGGCTAGGGTAGCATCTATTATTCAATTTGTATTTCCAATTAAACCAATCACGGGCACTTATGACTTTTCGTTATTTGGTACTTTGTTTCCATCTTTAATCGTCCCGCAGCAAAATAAAGCTGAAACACTTGAGGTAATTGAAGGTGCTCCATTTTCTGTTGTTTCATCGCATGTATTGCGGCGTTTAATACAATTTCAAAAGGGGGAAATAGAACGACTCAATGCGCTTTTGGGTTATATTTCTTTAATTGTTATTGCAGTGTCTGACATTTTCAATGTTTTATTAAGATATCCAATTAAATATTTAGGATCTAATAGTTACATCAAAGATCAAATATCTTGCAACAAGAATATTGGAGAAAATTTGAAAGATGAAAAGATGAAACCTGTTACCATATATCCTTTATTTTTATGTCAAAATTCAACATTGGCTTTGAAGTTCACATATGGTTTATTTCTTTTACGAAAAAATCTTGATCAACTATATGAAATTGAAAATATATCTAAAGTAGATGAGTTTAATTTACTTACAGCTTGTAAAATTTGGCTAACTTGTGTTGAATGCTACGCTGATGGTAAAACCAATCAAGCAAATTTTCAGGGTGTAGATAGCAGTTCGAATGTTAATCCAGCAACTTCTTCTTCTCTTAATAATAATAATACAGTAGATTTCATTCATTCCCGTGACAAAGCTTTACTGTCGTTGCATTCAAAAGTTACAGAATGTAATGTGAAAAAACCCATAGACGCAAGAGTAACTGAATTATCAACTACATCTGCGATTTCCGGAATATCTAATTTCACCTTGGAAGGTAATTTGAATTCCATGGTTAATGAATATAACCATAGATTACTTTCAGAAGAAAGGATCCGGCACATTAAAAAACATTTACTCAAAGGAATAAAAGCTAAATCTGATAACTAAAGGTTATAAATATTTTTATAAAACTAGACAATAAAGTAAATAATAAAAGCATATAATTTAATTCAACTGGATGTTAATGAAAATAATTTGAGCAAAGCCCATCGAGAGAAAGGATGTAAGTCTTGAGTTTCAACTGATTGCGCTAGACTCTCGCTGAGTATTAAAGAAGAAACAGAAGAAACACCTGATTTTTCTTTCCATTTTTTTAAACCAGCAAAGAATTCTAAACCAAGTGTAAGTGCTAAAACGAAGGCTAAAACTAAAGGTCCAAAAATACCATCCAAATGTCTGCCACTGCGCATTTTAATCAATTCTAATCTTTTAGTATATATTGCATAAGCCCAAAAACCAGAAAATAAGGTCAATGCAAAGTAAATATATGCTAAATCGGTTGCTAATTGTGGGAAATGAGAAGATTTGACACTTGAATAAATAGAGAATGTTAATGCTGATAATAGCGTGGTAACATGTAACCAACGAACAAAAGTACGTTCATTTGCAAGCCAAACTTTAGCTTCAACTCTAACAGGTCCGGATTGACGGATCAATTGAGTTGGTTTTACCACCCCAGGTGGGAGATCAATATCTTCATCTTCTGATTCATAACCCTGCAATTTTGAGGATGAAAACATTGGCATAAAAACATCAGTTAAATTATTTTTATTTTTTCTTGGTTGAGATGGAACTAATGGTAATCTTGACTGAGAATAAAGGGATTTTGTAGGAAGTGCTGGGAAATCCTTTTTACCTGTTATTGAAGGTGGGATGGAAGTTTCATCATCAGAAGATTCAGCATCAAGATCGTGACCCTCTTCATCTATTTGAGTTAAACAAGTATCTGATGAATTCGTCTGTGGCTTAATACTTGAGCCAATTTTCTTTTTTAAATTTCTCAAAATTTCAGCTTGTTGTAATTCTTTCAGCTTTTTATTTTTGGAATCAACATATGCTTGCTCGGGGTTCTTTCTGATATCCCATTCTAACTCGGGTAACCAAAATGGTAATATATCTAAATTTTCGTCTTCAAGAAAAAATACAGAAATACCTTGAATGAATTTAGAAAAATTTGGAACTTCTTTAACTAAATGAGAATTTGTTAGCTCATTTACCCAAGTAAATGTTCTAGATTGTCTGTTATTAACAATTGAAGATGCAATTTTAATTTCCATAACAGAGTAAGGGAATTTAGAATATTCACCCTTCCTTAAAAGAGAATAAGGATTCTCGATTGAAGAATCGATATCTTTTCTATGCCATTCTCTAGAATCTCTAATTGGAGATTGTTGATCAAAAGAATCCTCTCTAATAAAAAGAATATCTGAATCAATAGTAATTCTTACTCTATCGTCACCTGGCATTTGGAATGCAGTCCTTGTATACACAGTTCTTAAAACAGGTTGCAGATGATTATCAACAATATAATTTTGTAAAGTTTGAAAGCTTGAAGTATATGATTCAATAGTTTCCTTTGAAAAGCCTTTCTTTTGTAATCTTTTTTGAAATTTTTCCAAAGTCAACTTTTTTGATGCTCTCTTATTTTTTACTAATGCTCTCCTATAATCAAGAATCTCATTATTATCATCAAATTCATCAATAAAATTATGGCCTTGTTCCTGTGAAATAGCACTTTCACCATCCCTTGAAGGAAAAATAAAGTCATTCATATACTTTTCCTTTAAAGTTAATTTAACATCATTAGATTTACCTGTATCATAATCAAAAGTTTTCTTCTCAACAACCAAATCTGTTGTATCCTTTAATTTACCATTCCATCTGATTCTCAAAGAAGGACTTTGATTCAATTGTTTTAATAATCTATTATTATAAAGTTCAAAGTTTCTACTATCAAAATATAGCGAGGTAATAGTTGAATCCGCCAAGCCAACATTATCGTCATCTAAATCATCATCATCAAAATCATTGGAATTATTGTTATAAATTAAAACTGGTAAATGTCTTAAAATTGTAGTTTTAATTTCCATCAAATTATCAGGGTGAATCCAAAACTTCAAAACTTTATATTGAGAATCAGTTGAGCTCAAAGCATTTAACGAAGCATTTGGTGTGGTTGAAAGTTTTCCCGAATTGGATAATTTACTAAACGAATTTTGTAAAGAGCTAGATAATGATGAAGATAACGCAACTGAATTCATTTGGTCCCTAATAAATGAATAAAGTGTTGAAATTCTGAATAAATATGGAGATGTATCTTCAGAAATATTATTCAATGGTAAATCTTTCATTCTAACATTAAGTAAAGCTTTAACGGAATATCCTCTATGTAGTCTATCATGTTTTTTAACAATCTTTATAAAACCCGTGAAATTCAATCTAGCATAATGATCCAATTCATTAGCCAGAGATAACAATTCTTCCAATTTTTGTTGAAATTCAATTGGGTCAAAAGAATCGTCCTGTTTTTTATTTTCGAAAAGTTCCAAATACTTTTCAGATTTCAACTCAAGTTTTGAAATTTCAGAATCCAATTCCCTATATCTTGAAACCTGGAACGAGTACACTTTCTCTAATTCTTTATCCAATTTTTCTGCAAAAATGGCCTCGTCTTTTTCTGACCATGCCGAATCGGAATCTAAGCTATGGACGACTGTTTCTTTAAGGAGTTTTTTCAAATAGTCATAATCAATGTAATATTGCTTCCAAGGAGCATAAATTTCACTCTGTAATTTAACACCAAACAGCATCACAGTTTTGTTTTATTTAACTTTTTAATGTTTTTCTAGAGAGTATTTAGTATTTAAAATCTGGTAAAATCTGGTAAAATCTGTTAATTCAAGTCCCAAAAGTATGCCAAACGTAAAATAATTTAAAATAAATTAAAATATACAGATTCAAAAACACGTATATCACAATACAATTGATATCTAATGACCTTTTTGTATAGAATAAACAAATTGTTTTTATTGCACACGCAATGATATAGAAACAACTTGCAATCTCTTTTATTTCTACTTTTATTTCTTTCTTTTATTTCTCTCTTTTATTCTACGATAATATTTTAATCTTTTGAAAATCACATGGCCACGTGCGAGAGGACCCGGCTTTGATTTTCATGAAAGACAAATGTAGTAAATCACTGTTGAAGCCAACGCGACGCTCGACGGCAGGCGCAAGGTTCGTTGAGGTTTGAAAGGAAGTGTTTGTTGTTGATGTGTGAGTGTGAGTGTGTGTGTGTTTAGATATACAGGCAATTTGAGAAGAAAACAAAACACAAGGACAGCTGTTAGTATTGGAATATCATGGCATCATTATCATCTCTTCTCAATCCATCATTGGGTGCAGCAAACACAAAAGAACAAGAAGCAGAGCCTTCGAATTGCAAACCAATGTCAGTGACAGATATTGTCATCAGCCAGGCCAATGAACAAGAGAAGGAAAGGGAAAGAGAGAAGCAGAAAGAAAAGGAAAGAGAAAGTAGGGGTGCAAATTCCTTTGGTGCTACGGATTCCACGTTTTCGGATTATAGTCATACCTATTCTCGTTCTTTTACACCTCCTATAGCTGGATATAACAATACAGCATATAATGAACAAGACCATAACAACGAATCAGAAGGAATGAGAACATACCAGACCCTCTTGATTAATTCAAGGTCGAGGCATCTCAAGAAAAATGACGGAGAACCATATTGGAGGAATGAAATCCAGTTCAAGTTTATAATGTCTTTGTTCTTCAACTATGATAGAGTCTTCAGAAATCCGTATTATAATACGTTCCATGGCTTTGATTGGCCTGAACATTTCAAATATTATAAAGATAAAGATGGCGGAATACATGAAAATAATGGAGAAATGTTGACTTTTTTCGAACTTTACTTGATAACATTGCTCAAGTCTTCGAAAATCTCCAAAATTTTAAAGGCAAGGTTGATGATAGATATTAACTATGCCCTAAATTTTGCAATCATTTGTTTGTTGGTCAACATTGGAAGACTCAACACGACCGTGAATTTCGATTATGAAATGAGATCTCAGTTTAGAACATACCATTCAATTCCTTCCTTACAAGTTGGCAACCATTTTAGTATCATTGAAAAATATTTCCATATTGTAACTCCTGCTGAAACTGAAAAGGAAGGCACGGAAGATTCTAAAATTGTCGATAATCAGAATAATGTATTCGTTGAAAATATTCCATTGAATAATAATAACGCTAGTACTACGAAAAAAAATCAAAATTCCTTCAATCAAACTTATACATCCGTAAGAAATGGAAGTGGCTATACAATGTCAACAGTCAAACAACTTCAGGATACTCCAAGAATCAAATCTATACTCAAATCGGTTAACGATTTGAGTGGTAAATCGCCTAAATCATATTCTGAATTTATTGAATCAATTTCAAAAGAATATCATAATTTTAATATTGTTTCTGTTATATTTTTAATATGTACAAACGAATATGATATAGGTCAATCTTTTTTCCCATTTGATATTAGTGAACCAGTTAATCCAAAAATTGCTAGTACAGGTTCTTTATTAAATGATATATGGCTAAGACCAAAATTTAAGTCATCAGATAAGTTGAAAAAATTTTTATGGCTAATCTATACAATTATGGAAACTGGTTTGTCAACTTCAAGGATTTTATCTAACCCTTTCAACGAGCCTCCAAATTTTAAGAGAGATGGAATTGATGAAAATATAAATTTATCTGATGAAATTTCTACTATTGATCACAAAAAACCTGAGGTTTCCCCGACAATCATGAAAATCAAGTCGATTATACCAAAATGGGAATCTATAGATATTATAGATAAAATTGATCCAATTGTAAATGATTTCGATACAGCTCAAGAAGTTGAATTTGCTGCCCAAATGAAACGTTTTAGAACTCAATTTGTAGAGAATGAAACACAAAATACAACAATTACAAATATTTATCCAAACAAAAGCAATGAGGATGAACTTGATGATAATAATAATAGTATAAATAATACCAGTGCCAATACCATCAATACCAACCACAACCATAATAATAATGGTGATAGCAATTTTCGTTTACCACAAACAAGAAATTCAGTTAAAAATAAAAGGGCTAGGGTTGGTTCAAATGATTTTGCTCCACAATTTTATCATCCTAGTAATAAACTTAAAAATTCAGATCAGAGGGCAATAGATTTAATGGATAATGATTCATCATACAATGATTTTAAAAATTCAAATGATGACCATGATTATGAAAATGATTATGAAGATGATATAGAAGATCAAAGAGTTGAATTTCATGAAGCAAATAGTATTAGTGATGAATTATTTGATAAAAATTTGAATAATGATAATGAATATAATTTTTCAAAATCGGCTAATATCATCAATGGACAAAACAACTATCAATTATCTTTCAATGCAGGTAAGAAGCGTCCTAATGATGAAAATCCTGAATCAAGTGCAACAGATCCTTTACTTTTATCTTCATATGAAGATAATATAAAAGATAAAGAGTTGGTTGGATTTTTCAATTATGGGTATCCAGGATTAGTTATTAGTGATAATAAGAAAGATGCAAATGGTTCATTAATTATTACTAGTTGCGTTAAGAAAAGAAAGGCTAGAAAACAAATTATGGTAGAACCAGCAATTAAGAATACTATTGATAGGTTAAACACTTTTTTGAATAAAGATTATAAAAATATCAATTCGAATTCTAAAAACTCGATGATCAAAAGGGAGAAGAATAGAATTATTGCGGAATTTATGTTTGAGCTGATAAAATTCAAACAACTCCAAGCTAAAGAACTCAGACATAGGGAAGGAAACTGGAAACATTTTACCAAGCATCTATTGGATGTAAACATGCTTGTTGAAAAGGAAATATATAATCCTTATTCGACATTTGGAGATTGGGGAGAGTTTAAAACTACAATGAGTAAAATTATGCACCAAATGAATTGTGTTATTAATGAAAGAACACGCATTAATTCCGAATTATTAAAGGAAGCAGATGAGGATTCTGTTTCGCACAGCTCTTTTATTGATGGTATATTTTCTCAGTTGTAGAAGTAAAGGTACAAGTACAATGTTTAGATACAATATTAAGGTGTGAATAAAAAAAATACATGTGTATTTTATATTTTGTTTTCTTGTTTATTAATCGTGAATTTCTATTTTTCCCCTATTTATACATATTAATATAAAGAATAACTTATATGAGCTCTATGTTAATGATTGAATTTCCTCTAATCACACATTGTCCAAGATCTATATATTCGTTCTCTTGTCCTGATGATTTAACCTCAACACATTGGCTCATTGTAACATTGAGGAAAAAATCATAGCCTGTTAGCTTTCCCTGTACAACTCTGTTTCCATTCAGCTCAACTTTAATTTCTTTATCAAGATACTGTTTTAGTTCGGGCACTGCAACCATTGTAGATGTTCGGTAGCAACAGAGAATGAAACAAAAACAAGGGCAAAACCAACATACAGTTTATCAAACATCTGTTAAAAGCTTTATAATTCTAGAAAATTCTCACAGCGAAATTATCTGAAACCAAATTTGAAAGAAATCACCAATATAAAAACGGAATTTGTCCTCTGAGAGAGTAGACTTTTTAGAAAAAAAAAGAAGCTACCCCCACAACTACAACAGAAATGTCTATATCCGAAGCTATAGGTGAGCGTTCTAGAGTTTTTTTTGATATTGCCATTGGTGATGATACTATTGGTAGAATTGCATTTGAACTATTTGATGATTTGACACCAAAAACCGCCGAGAATTTCAAACAATTGTGTTTGAGAGAACCGGGGTATAAGAACAGTATTTTCCATAGGGTCATCAAGGATTTCATGATTCAAGGTGGTGATTATGAAAACTTCAATGGTACTGGTGGTAGCTCGATTTACGGTGAAAAGTTTGATGATGAGAACTTTATTTTGAAGCACGATCAGCCATTTTTGTTATCCATGGCAAACGCAGGACCAAACACCAATGGATCGCAATTTTTTATCACCACTGTAAAAACTCCACATTTAGATGGTAAGCATGTTGTTTTCGGTAAGGTCATTGCAGGTAAATCTGTTGTAAGACTTGTTGAAAGAACTGCAACAGGCGAGTCCGACCGCCCATTAAAGGACTGCAAAGTTGTCAACTGTGGTGTTTTGGAAGAAGGCGATCCATTAGTTTTGGACGACGGATCGGGGGATCAATATGAAGATGTTTTATCTGACGAGCCAACTGTTGATATTAATAAACCGGAAACCGTGTTCGGTGCAGTCGAAGCAATCAAAAACATTGGTACCGAATGTTTCAAGAAGGGAGATTTGAAAACTGCCCTTAAAAAGTATGTCAAGGCGCAAAGCTATATGTCCGAATATCATCCTGACGATTTGACTGAAGAAGACATTGCAACATACTGGAAATTGCAAATTTCCTGTTTGTTGAATGCTGCACTCATGGCATTGAAATTGAAGGCTACACATGATGCTATTAAATATGCTACCGATGCACTCGATTGCGAACAGATCGACAACAAGTCAAAGGCAAAGGCTCATTTCAGAAGGGGAAGTGCATATTTGCTAGCAAGTAACCAAGAGGATGCAATTGTGGATTTTGACCACGCCCTCCAACTACAACCAGAAGATGCTGGCATATCCAAGGCTCTTTCCGAAGCAAAATCCACACTTAGGGCTAGAAAGACCAAAGAAAAGGCAGCTTATAGTAAATTCTTCTCCTAATTCCTTTATATACTTTGCCATCTAAATTACCTTATATATAAATATATACTAAAAAGCTTAAAGAAAAAAACGATGAGCCGCTGCGCCGATCGGCGCTGCCATTTTGAAGAAGTGTGCAAATAACACAAGTGGCAAATTCTGAAACATGGCGAGGGCGAATTTGGACGCATTTGTTTGTTGCAATTCAATACCACAACATCTATTACGGCTTGGCCTGTTCTAGTTTAGCAGCATTCCTTTTTGCCATCTGTGTACTGTCATCTGTTCCTTGTGCTAGGTGTATTTGATTTGTTAACTCACAGTTTGTTTGATTCCAGGTTATAACTATTGAAAGAGTACTATAGTTCTTTACTTTAATTATTTACATTTTTCTGATAACCTCAGCAATTGATTTCAATTTTGATAGAATATCTCGGTCATTAAGTATTTCATTTGGACGTATATACTAACAAAAACTTTGTTTCGCCATAAGTTTAGCTGTTATCAATTTACCAAAGAAAATACATTATATTATTGATATTTTTGCAAGTAATAATAAAACTCATCAATTTTTTTTACTGTGAATATTCATCTATCGTACATCAAGTTTTAATTGTACAATATTCATTCATTGTTGATTTTGTAACTCATTTATTTGACCGTTGCTTTCATCGATAAACATTTTATTTAAAGAGAGTTTTTCATTCATCTGATAAATTAAATCTCGACTCCCGGTGTATTATATTTCCTAATTTCATTTTAAAATCGTTCATCTTAAAAAAAAAATATAAAAAAAATCTAATTATAAAAACAGCTGAAAAAAATTCAAAAAACACACATAGAAAAATCCCACTGCATATATTATATATTATATTAAGAAAACAAATAACAAAATGAGTAGATTCCCATATTCTAGTGCGCCATTGAGAACAGTCCAAGAAGTATGTTTAACCAGCTTTTTATTTCCCTTTTTATTTGTTTGTTTGTTTTTTAACATTTAAGATCAAAAATACTAACTTTTATTTTTATATAATAGGTTCAATTCGGTCTATTTTCTCCAGAAGAAGCAAGAGCAATTTCGGTTGCCAAAATTGAGTATCCAGAAATTATGGATCCAGTCACAATGAAACCAAGAGAAGGTGGCTTAAATGATCCAAGACTTGGTTCAATTGATAGAAATTTTAGATGTCAAACATGTTCTGAAGATATGCAAGAATGTCCAGGTCATTTTGGTCACATTGAATTGGCAAAACCTGTCTTTCATATTGGATTTTTAGCCAAAATTAAAAAAGTTTGTGAATGTATTTGTATGAATTGTGGTAAAATTTTACTTGACGAACATACAAATAGTCAATTTGCTTCTGCTATTAAAATCAGAGATCCAAAGAAAAGATTCAATGCCGTTTGGTCATTATGTAAAACTAAAATGGTATGTGATGTCGATCCACCATTAGATGAAGATGACGATGAAGCAGAAAAACAATATAGAAGAGGGGGGTGTGGTAGTATTCAACCTTCTATTAGGAAAGACGGATTAAAACTTTGGGGTACATGGAAAAAATCTAATGTTGAAGAAGAGCTTGAGAATTTAGAAAGAAGACAAATAAATGCATCTGATATCTTAAATGTTTTCAGGCATATATCGCCAGAAGATTGTATTAAATTAGGTTTTAATGAAGAGTGGGCTAGACCAGAATGGATGATGTTAACCGTTTTGCCTGTTCCTCCACCACCTGTAAGACCTTCTGTTGCTTTTACTGATTCTAAAAGATCTGAAGATGATTTGACTTATAAATTGGCTGATATTTTAAAAGCAAATATTAATGTTCAAAAATTTGAAATGGATGGTTCCCCTCAACATGTTATTAGTGAATTTGAAGCTTTACTACAATACCATGTTGCAACTTATATGGATAATGATATTGCAGGTCAACCTCAAGCTTTACAAAAGAGTGGTAGACCAATTAAATCTATTAGAGCTCGTCTTAAAGGTAAAGAAGGTCGTTTAAGAGGTAACTTAATGGGTAAGAGAGTTGATTTCTCTGCCAGAACAGTTATTTCTGGTGATCCAAATCTTGAATTAGATCAAGTTGGTGTTCCAAGATCAATTGCAAGAACTTTAACATATCCTGAAATTGTTACACCTTATAACATTCAAAAATTAACTGAAATGGTCAAAAACGGACCAAATGAGCATCCTGGTGCCAAATATGTTATTAGAGATAGTGGTGATAGAATTGATTTGAAATTTAATAAAAGAGCAGGTGATATACAATTACAATATGGTTGGAAAGTTGAACGTCATTTAATGGATAATGATCCTGTTTTATTCAATCGTCAACCTTCTTTGCATAAAATGTCTATGATGTGTCATCGTGTTAAAGTTATGCCATATTCTACATTTAGAATGAATTTATCTGTCACCTCTCCATATAATGCCGATTTCGATGGTGATGAAATGAACTTGCACGTTCCTCAATCCTATGAAACTAGAGCTGAATTATCTGAATTATGTGCCGTTCCATTACAAATTATTTCTCCTCAATCTAATAAACCAGTTATGGGTATTGTTCAAGATACTTTATGTGGTATTAGAAAGATGACCTTAAGAGATAATTTCTTAGAATATGATCAAGTTATGAACATGTGTTATTGGATTCCTGATTGGGATGGAGTGATTCCAAAACCAGCGATTTTAAAACCAAAACCTTTATGGACTGGTAAACAAATTATCTCGTTATGTATTCCAAAAGGTATTTTCTTACAAAGATTAGATGGTGCAATACTCTCTCCTAAAGATTCCGGTATGTTAATTTTAGATGGTGAAATTATGTTTGGTGTTGTGAACAAAGCTACTATTGGTGCAACTGCTGGTGGTTTAATTCATATTACTATGAGAGAAAAGGGACCAACTGTTTGTGCTAAGTTATTTGGTAATATTCAAAAGATTGTTAACTATTGGTTACTTCATAATGGTTTTTCTATTGGTATTGGTGATGCAATTGCAGATCCGGAAACTATGAAGACTATTACTGAAACTATTAAAGAAGCCAAAGATCAGGTTCAAACCGTCATTAAAGATGCTCAAAAAAATCTGTTAGAAGCGGAACCCGGTATGACTTTAAGAGAATCCTTTGAACAAAAAGTTTCTAAAATTTTGAATGAAGCCAGAGATTCAGCTGGTAAATCTGCTGAAACTTCATTAAAGGAAGCTAACAATGTTAAACAGATGGTTACTGCCGGTTCTAAAGGTTCTTATATTAATATTTCTCAAATGTCTGCCTGTGTTGGTCAGCAAATTGTTGAAGGTAAACGTATCAATTTTGGTTTTGCTGATCGTTCTTTACCACATTTTACCACAGATGATTATTCTGCGGAATCCAAGGGTTTTGTTGAAAATTCTTATTTAAGAGGTTTAACTCCTCAAGAATTTTTCTTCCACGCCATGGCGGGTAGAGAAGGTTTAATTGATACTGCAGTCAAGACTGCAGAAACTGGTTATATTCAAAGACGTCTTTTGAAAGCATTGGAAGATATTATGGTCCATTACGATGGTACTACTAGAAATTCTTTAGGTGATGTTATTCAATTCATTTATGGTGAAGATGGTTTAGATGCAACTGCTGTTGAAAAACAAACTGTTGATACTATTCCAGGTTCTAATGCTGTTTTTGAGAAAAAATACCGTGTTGATTTAATGGATAAGAACATGTCAATTAGACCTGACGTGGTAGAATATGGTAATGATATTCTTGGTGATATTAAATTACAAAAAATATTAGATCAAGAATACGATCAATTATTAAAGGATAGAGAATATTTGAGAACTAAAGTTTTCCCAGGCGGTGATAACAATTGGCCATTACCTGTTAATGTTAGAAGAATTGTTCAAAATGCTCAACAAATTTTCCATGTTGATCGTTATAAGGCTAGCGATTTAACCATCAAAGAAATTGTGGAATCTGTTCAACAGCTTTGTACCCAATTTATTGTCGTTAGAGGTGATGGAGGATGTTTAACAGAAGCTCGAGAAAATTCAACGTTATTATTCCAATGTCTTATCAGATCTAAATTAGCAACTAGAAGAGTTTTAGAAGAATATAGACTTAATAGAGACGCATTTGAGTGGGTCATTGGTACAATTGAACAACAGTTTTCTAAGTCACTGGTTAATCCTGGTGAAATGGTTGGTGTTGTTGCTGCACAATCTATTGGTGAACCTGCAACTCAAATGACATTAAATACCTTCCATTATGCGGGTGTTTCTTCTAAGAATGTTACATTAGGTGTTCCTAGATTAAAAGAAATTTTGAACGTTGCTAAAAACTTCAAGACACCAGCTTTAACAGTTTATTTACAAGATGAGGTTGCAACTGATATTGAAAAGGCTAAAGGAATTCAATCGGCTATTGAACACACTTCATTAAAAAATGTCACTGCCTGTACTGAAATTTATTATGATCCAGATCCAAGAACTACGGTGATTGAAGAAGATTTTGATACCGTGGAAGCATATTTTGCAATTCCAGATGAAAAGGTTGAAGAAAACTTACACAAACAATCACCATGGTTATTAAGATTAGAATTAGATAGGGCTAAAATGTTAGATAAACAATTAAGTATGCAACAAGTTGCTGCCAAGATAATGGAAAATTTTGGTGATGATCTTTTTGTTATTTGGTCAGAAGATAACGCAGATAAGTTGGTTATCAGATGTAGAATTGTTAGAGAAGAAAAAGCTTTAGATGAAGAAGAAGAAGAAACTGAAGATGGTCTATTGAAGGCGTTAGAAGCTCAAATGTTAGAATCTATTACATTAAGAGGTGTAAGTGGTATACAAAGAGTTTTCATGATGAAATACGATAAAACTTATATTGATGATGATGGAGATTTTGCTAAGAAACAAGAATGGGTTTTAGAAACTGATGGTATCAATTTAGCAGATGTTATTACTGTTGAAGGAATTGACACTACACGTACATATTCCAATTCTTTTGTTGAGATCTTATATGTCTTTGGTATTGAAGCTGCTAGAAGTGCATTGTACAAAGAAATCCTTAACGTTATTGCTTTTGATGGTTCTTATGTTAACTATAGACATTTAGCATTGTTAGTTGATTTAATGACATACAAAGGTCACTTGATTGCTATTTCTAGACATGGTTTCAACAGAAATGATACTGGTGCATTGATGAGATGTTCTTTCGAAGAAACTGTTGAAATTTTATTTGATGCTGGTGCATCAGCTGAATTGGATACATGTGAAGGTGTTTCTCAAAATATTATTTTGGGTCAAATTGCTCCATTTGGTACAGGTTCTTTCGATGTCTTTTTGGATGAAGATAGATTGTCTTCCTTACCGGGTGAGCATGCTATTGATCTCGGCACTTCTTCTTTAACTGATACCAAGGGTTCGATGACTGCATATGGTGATGATAGCTTCAAAGATGATATTATTGATATTCCAATGGCTGCTGATAATATTGCATTCTCTCCATTAATCACTGCTGGTTCTAATGACGATAGATCGGGTGGATTTACTGAATATGGTGGAGGTATGAGTGCATACCAACCAACTTCACCATTTAACAATTATGGTGCAACATCTCCTAGCTATGGACCAACTTCGCCAAGTTATGGACCAACTTCTCCAAGTTATGGACCAACTTCTCCATCATATTCCCCAACTTCTCCGGCGTATTCCCCAACTTCTCCGGCATATTCCCCAACTTCTCCAGCATACTCCCCAACTTCTCCGGCATATTCCCCAACTTCTCCAGCATACTCCCCAACTTCTCCTTCATACTCACCAACTTCCCCATCATACTCACCAACTTCCCCATCATACTCACCAACTTCCCCATCATACTCACCAACTTCCCCATCATACTCACCAACTTCCCCATCATATTCACCAACATCTCCACAATATAGTCCTACATCTCCACAATACAGTCCTACATCTCCACAATACAGTCCTACATCTCCACAATACAGTCCTACATCTCCTCAATACAGTCCTACATCTCCTCAATACAGTCCTACATCTCCTCAATACTCCCCTACATCTCCACAATATTCACCTACATCTCCACAATATTCACCTACATCTCCACAATACTCCCCTACATCTCCACAATACTCTCCGACATCCCCACGAAACAATTCATCTTCCAACTCAGATGATAAAAAATAATGAGTTAAAAATTAAATGGTAAAAAAAAATTAATGCCACCATTGGCATATATAAATCAATATTTATAAATAGCTTCTTTTCTTAAAATATTACTGTATATTTTTGTGTTTTATATTAATTAACGTTTAAAAGTTCTAAAAGTAATATCTCTAGGTTAAAAGTCTACAATTTATATATATATATATACGAGGTAAAATATTATGTGGTCAACGTTTTTGAAAGATCAAACCATTAAACATATCAAAAGAATTACCATCGGGTTGCAGTTCATACATTTCACCAGTTTTAATGTCTTTTGCCATTAGCATACCCCAGTCAGGTGTAATACCGCAGATCTGAGCTTTTGCATTGCCATTTTTATTTAAAGTGACAATTTGGTTTGAATGGAACCAAAGTTTATAATAATCAGAAAGAAATGGCTTGAATCCAAGGTACTTGAATTTTTCAAACATTTCATTGAAAATAGTAAGATACTTAGCTAAAAGCCTTTCCTCTGTTATTTTTTCAAGTCTTTTCGTACTTCCAATCTTTTCATAATGATCATTCATTGCTTGAATAACTAAATTAACGGATGTTGTTGGCGCCTCATTATTAACATTCAAACCTGAACCAACAATTAAATAATAATTCTGGTCAAAAACATTCGTGTTAACTAAAATACCACCGATTTTGGCATGTGTAATTTCAGTTGACCCCGGCTTGATTTCTTCTCCGATTAACTTGGGGAGTTTGATGTAAATATCATTTGGCCACTTAATTTTTACAGGTATATCATCATATCCATTATCATATTGAAGAATTGCATGTGTGAATGCCATACTTGATAAGTATTGAACAAAAACAATTGGTGAAATTTTTGCATTTTGAATAGGAATTTTATGAAGAGTGGAAACAGGTAGTACACCCTTTGGATTGACCCATTCATTGCCTGATCTGCCTTTGCCTAAAACCTGAACAGTTCCTGTGATTGTAAAACCAGATGGTAATATAGGCAATAATCGGTAATTGGAATCCATTAATGCAGATGTTGATGTCACAACTTCTCCATATATAAAATTATTACCTATTGATTCAGAAAGTAATTCTTGTCCGGACTCTTCATAAAATTGAACCAAATAATTTTTAAACAGTGACATATCAAAATATGGAGTCAATTCCTTGGATGGCAATTGTTCACCACAGAGCCTGATTTGTTTAATGGCAAATTGTGGATCTTCCGACAAATTATTATCAATGTTTTGAGATGAATATGTACCTGATTTATCAATAGCAAATTTATCAACACCAGCATCAATTATGTTTTGTATATGATAGCCTATTTCTTCCTCTATTTTATTTATTAAATTTGACGCTGAATCTTTGTTGATAGACGTGAAATATAATGGGGTTAAATTCGGTCTTTGTGTTGCGCTTTCATTCACTTTCACGTCTAATGTTTTTAAAGCAGCACGTAAAAACTCAATTCTTTCCTTGTTTGTTGATTTTAGAGTTTTTATAATATTCATAAATGAAGGAAGAGTTGGATCTTCGCATAAAAAGTTGGGATTGAATTCTGGATGTGTACCAAATAATAGTGCTTTTCCTCTACCAACTGTACATAACACGGTTGCTACATTGGTTCCATCTCCATCATCTTCTACGTCTATTTGATCAGCATAAGAGGCTAAAACTTTCACATTTGAATATTTATTGGCATTGACAAAAATGCCACCACCATTGGCATACAAGTTAGCCACTGGTGGTGACCCAGGTAATAACTCTTTGTTAACATTTACTCTTAAAACACCTGCGCCCCGTTCGGTACCGTAATTAAATCCTTTGATGACGGCACCCCTGCACGGACCAGGGTAAAACTTCAATTCTCTGGGGCCACTAACTTCCATTTCTGCATTACCAACTTCAAATTCGCATCTAGCAGATGCATAGTAGCCACCCGAACAAATACCAATGAACTTACCACCTTTTTTGACATAATTTATTATCCGACTATTGATTTCGCCTCTGAACAGCCGGCATATTGGAAGGTCTGCTCCTCCTGGAATGACCAATATTGCGGTTTTAGTCTCCCATGGTTGTTCTTTAAGCATTCGTTCATTTGTAGTTGACACTGAATAATATGGTAAAAATAGTAATCTGAAACTATCTATACACTGATTTACGCACATGTTAGTGGTACCTGGCCCAGAATAGACCAAAATGTTCATGTTTGACATTGTTGTTGATGTTTCACTTGAATAATTTCTATCTAAAAACGGAGCCACAATCTGAGAGTTGGGTACAAAGGACGATATATATTTGGCTAAAACCTTTTTCTGTCTAAGCAGCATATACTGGTGCCACTTCTCGCCTCTTTGTTTGAAAAATCAACATCTTTTCAAAACTCCAATCCGTTTCCCCAACACTCTGTGAAACTACCCCAGAATTCATGTTGCGGGATTGAAATTTGAAATTTGGAATTTGAAATTTCCACCCATGTTTTTTCTGAATATAACACCTTGAAATAGTTATAGGTGAAAAAATCATAAATAATTGCAAGGCTAATAAGATGCTGCCCTTATATGGAAGACAGGTTCTAGGATGGAGAAGTGGGGTGATAAATTTGCGAAGCACG
This sequence comes from Pichia awuae, assembly GCA_030563725.1. NCBI lineage: Eukaryota > Fungi > Ascomycota > Pichiomycetes > Pichiales > Pichiaceae > Pichia > Pichia awuae. The sequence goes on from JAJMJV010000028.1 coordinate 73,529, forward strand.
GCTACTTTGAAACCTTTTTTTAGTGTTGAATATAGTGCTGGAAATTACTTGAGAACTTTTTCTACAACAAAAAATGTATGGTTTAAGGAAATAGAAGAAGAAAAAATACAAAAGAAATCTATTGGGCAACAGACACAAAAGTTTATCAAAGAAACTAAACTTTCAAGTGCCCAAGTTTTGAAAGATGGACGAACCAAGTTCAATGACAATAAAAAGCAAGTCACCGAAATGTCAAAGAATATTCGTGAAAAGACGTTACAAAAGTCAAAAGATTTGAAGGAAAATATCAAAAAAATCATTCCAAATGATATCCATGAAAATATATACACAGTTCCAAACATTTTGACGTTTACTAGAATCATAACAGCACCGGTTATTGGTTATTTGATCATCCATGGGCAAGTGGCATTGGCGTTGGCATTATTTACATACTCTTGTGTTACAGATTTTCTGGATGGCTTTATTGCACGTCGATGGAATTTAAAGTCGGTGGTTGGAAGTATTATCGATCCACTTGCTGATAAAATGTTGATGATGATTTGTACGGTGTGTCTTGCATCGGCTTCAGAAATACCAATATACGTTGCATCATTGATTATCGGTAGAGATGTCGGTTTGGGATTATCTGCTCTGGTTATCAGATATATTTCGTTACCACCACCAAAAACTTTTTGGAGATACTGGGATTTTAGTATCCCCAGTGTAGAAGTGCATCCAACTAAAATCAGTAAAATCAATACGGCATTGCAGATGCTTTATTTGGGTTCGATGATGATCAAGCCTGTGTTTTTACTTTATCTGTCAGACAGATTTGGAATAGAAACCACTACTATATTTTTGGCGTATATCCAATATTTAGAATGGACTGTTGCTGCTACTACTTTATGGAGTGGACTAAGTTACCTTTTCAGTAAAACTGCCGTCAAGTTTGTCAAAAGATAAATAAACCTTTTATAGAAGTCTAAATTTAAAAAAAAATTATTAAAATACATAATAATATTAGAAAGTTTGAGTTGCTATTTATTATACACAGATTCTTTAACGACTGATTGCTATATCATCAATTCTAAGAATAGATTTGACAGTTTCAGAACCTAAAGTAATTGCGCTTGTATTCACAAGAACAGGTTGTAAAACATGTTCGTTATAGGTATTGGTTGCACCAGATCTTCTAACACTTATACCGGCTTCTCTCTCGCCATTTTCATGTCTATTTCTTAAATCTGTCACTATTTCAATTGGGTTCAAACCTGCATTCTCTGCTAAGGTAGTTGGAATAACTTCCAATGCATTGGCAAACTCAGTTAAACATAATTGCTCTGCACCTGATAGTTGTTGTGCTTCTTTAATTAAAGTTCTTGATGCTTCAATTTCTGGAGCACCACCACCTGCAATTAATGCTTTTTCTTTAACTAAACATCTAATAACACATAGTGCATCATGTAATGATCTTTCAGCTTCGTCTAAAACTTGGTTGTTTGCACCTCTACATATCACAGAAACAGTTGGATGGGTAACATTTTTAATACCTGTAATTTTAATAATCTTGGAGCCTGAAGATTCAACTTCTTCAATTAAATCTGCAGATGCCAATCTGTTTTCTGTAAAAGAAACAATGTCTGCAATTGGTTTACATCCTAATGATTTAGAAATAAACTCAACATCTTCCCTTTCGATATCTTTAACAACCATAATATTCAATTTGGATAAGAAATGAAGAGCTAAATCATTAACAGCATCTCTTAAAATAGACTTTTGGATCAACAAAACATTACATTTCGCCTTTTTTATTTGCTTACATATATTCAAAATATAAGCTCTTTCTTCCTTTAAAATCTTATCCATTTGTCTATAATCACTAACGACAATATTATTTTCCATATCAGGTTTTGGAGGAGAAAGTTGGAATTGAACTAAACCGATTCTAGCCTTTTCCATTCTCATTGGTCCACCAGCATTTTTCACTGCAGTTTGAGTTAAAACAACACCATCGATCATTTCTGTATCATCAATAGTACCTCCAACTTTTTTGACTAATCTAATATCATTTAAATCAACGTTATTTGCATCTTTCTTAGCAACTTTTAAAACAGAGTCCACTGCAATTGGTCCTAAAAGACTAGAATGTTGAGCAACAATTTTAGATGAAAGAGATGTATTGGCAGCTTTGATTAAAGAATCTCTATCATCTAAAGAAATCCTATGTGACATATCAAGAAAAATTTCACATGATCTCTTAGCTGCTCTTTGGAAAGCTTCAGAAATAATCGTTGGATGAATTCCCTTATCAAGCAAATTTTGAGCTGCTCCTAGTAATGCACCTGTAATAACCACAACGGATGTAGTACCATCACCGGCTTCAACATCTTGTGCACCAGATAAATCAACCAACATTTTAGCCGCTGGGTGTAAAACAGCCATATGTTTTAAAATGGTGTGACCATCATTAGATATAATCACGTCTCCTGTCTTAGTTTTAATCATTTTATCCATACCTTTTGGACCTAATGAAGTTCTGATGGCATCTGCAACGGCTTTGGCTGCTGTGATATTGGCCTTTCGAACTTCTTGTGGTTTTTCCTTATTCTTGAAGGTTGCGTTAGAAGGTAAAACGGCTGCTGACATGTTAAAATATCTATATTTAACCTGGTTAACCTGGCAATGTGGTCAAAAAGAATCCTCTCTTGTAATGGCAAATACCAAATATTTGGTATGTCTTAACTGAAAACTCGACGAGACGCGATCAACAACTTTTCATTTTTTTAACATGTTTTTTCAATCTTTTTCATAATTCTGGAGTTGGGGGCTTGGTATTTTTGGCAATTTTGGCTAAATATGTCAGAGGGACCGTTCAAAAGACAGCAAAGTACAGTTGCAGATGTTTTGAGCTGTAGCTACTCACAGTGGTATGCAAAGTTTAAAGAGCATACGATTTCAGAAGCCAAAATCTTTAAAGGATTACCAGATGCGTTTATAGAGTACCTGGAAAGTGATGGAATTGAACTTCCAAAAGATGTAAAAGCGGATTCTGTTCTTTTTCAAGACGTGTTGCCGAATAGTGATAATGAATACAGTGATTGGGAAGAAAATAGTGATGATGGTGATGATGGTGGTAATGAAATAACAGAGAAAAAGGGAAAAAGTTTAAAAAATGGAAGAATTAGTAATACAAGAGCAGATCCAACTTTGAAATTTCAAGAATTTCATGAAGCCTTGAAAGAGACAATAAGAGAATTTAAAAGCGTTGCTCCAAAACTTAACTGGTCGGCGCCACAAGATTCTACGTGGATTATTACGGGTCGAAATATGCGCTGTTATTCGACATCGGATCTTTTTCTCCTTTTAAAATCCTCAGATTATATTAATCATGATATGTACCATGCATTTGATGATACAAAAGATTTTGATGAAAAAAATACACCAAAGTTTGACCTTGAGCTTGTTCTTAGGAAATGGGTTGATATCAATCCATCGATGGAATTTCGTTGCTTTGTTAGAGATAGACAACTGATTGCAATTTCTCAAAGAGATTTGAATTATTACATGTTCCTAGAAGAAATCAAGGACGATTTGATGGAAAAGATTGGGATGTTTTTTGATGACGTTCTGATGAGTAAATTTGAACCCAATAGCTTTGTCTTTGACGTTTACTTACCTAAACCATTTAACAAAGTGTACTTGATTGATATTAACCCGTTCCAAAGAAGTACAGAATCTCTTTTATTTAGTTGGAATGAATTATCTACAATGGAGATTGATGAGAGTGATATTGAGTTTAGATTGGTCACTGAACATAATAGTGGAAGATTTTCAACAAAGGCCCATAGTCAAAACCATGTTCCAAGAGATTTTTTGGATGCTTCTGTTGATACCCAATCAATGGTTGATTTTCTCAAAAAAATGAAAGAAATGGAGTTGGAAGAAAATTACACAGATTTGGATTCCGATGATGATGCTGTGGTTGAAAATGATTAGACTGAATTGCTTTTGAATTTTAATATTATTTAATATTTATAATTTAGGAAGTTTTTAAAAACCAGTAACAATATGATTCCGTGCTTAGCAATCAACAAAAATGGGTTTTTTCAAACCCTTTTTGTATACCATGTGTATGATAAATTTTTGGATGATAGTCTGGGCTGTAGTCAAATACAGTTGAGTGTTTGAATTTTTGAATTAAATTATCTAAACCTTGAACTTTTGCGTATACAAGCTCACAGACTTTATTTGAATTAAAATCTGGCCATTTTTTATTGTGTCTCTGCTCATAAAATTCAATTATACTAAATGGTTTTTCAAAGGAAATGAATGCATAACCAACGTTACATTGATTTTTGAAGTCCATTCTTAAATATAAAAAGTTGTACTTGCCAAAGCTAATCTTATTCAAACAGTTTTTTAGATCACTGTGTGTAATTTTATTTGGAATATTTTTTATCATCAATGTGACTCTTTGGTCTTCACCGTTCCTAATTTTTTCAATATCAATTTGATTGTTTTCATTAGGTACAAATCTGTTTGTTTTAGATAGGAAACTTTTTGGGGGTCTATTTTGTAGCCATTTTCTTTTCTCTAGTTCATTTTTGCAAAATGAATATTGAAGCAAATTACTCTGTATTGGTAAATGGGCAGAAGAGCTTTTTATCTTTTTGCTGGGTTCGTGTAACGTTTGAAAAATCCTACATTTAATTGTTCCAACCTTAATGCTTGCAATTTTACTTAAAAGAAAAGCAGTTTTTACATTATAGAGTTTGCATTCAAAACAATTAAATTTAAGCATATACGTGAGTTTTGCAACAGAGCCAAATGTCTCTAACTGCCCTTGAAGTTCATTTTGAAAGAAAACTTGAAATTGAAAATCAACTAGAAATGGTAAATATATATAAACGGTGTCGTAACCTTTTTTGAAAATTTGGAAACTCAAATCATATTTCAAGTTATTATCAAGCTTTAATTCATTTTCATTGATAGTGATGATGTGTATGTTTATTAGTGATGCATTGATAAATTGTTGTTGCAAAGCATGAACATGGGTGTAAATTTGCCGAGAATCGTACCAAGCAAGAACAACGGTTTGTTCCCTCACTATCTGTACCATTTTTACTACAATGTCTGAATGATTTAAAGTTTTATTAATAAGGTTAAAAATGGTTTTTGGTTTTGAATATTTAAAAACAATTACTCTGAATTTTATAGATGCTGAGTCAATAGAGGAGAGCATACATTCACCTTTAAATTTTTTAAAATTAATTATTCCAAAGGTTGGAAGGTAGTCACTAAATATAGTTGACTGTGGCATAATTGGGGACATCAACTGTAGATTTTCATTGGTTTGATAGGATTGACTCAAATTGGTGTAGAGACAAGGTTGAGAAACAAACTTGGGGTTTTCTCTTTTCAATTTGATATCATAAGCTGACAGTTTTTCATTTTGTTTTATAATAGGTTGATTTTCAGAACTTTGGGTGGTTTGTTTAATATGTTTAAGAGGAGCAGTTGTTGTGCTCAATGTTAAAGAATTGTTTTTCATCATTCTACAATATAAACTATAAAAACCAGAAGCTAACGTTTTTCAACACTGTCTTGGCTTAAAAACAAGATCTGGCAAAGACTCTCTCTAGCTACTGAGATAAAAAGATATAACAGAACCTTAGTTCATGTCTAGAAGAGAGCATGTCTTTGTAAAGAATTCTCTTGAAAAGAGGGAGCATAAATCAACTGTGCTTTTTGGAAAGCAACAAAATATGTGCGCGCGGCTCAGCAATGTTGTAATGCTTTGCAGAAGACCTTTCTCTGTGAGAACTGCAACTGTCATTGGCCAGTATTCTTCTGATTTCAGCTATGTCTTTAGTATTTGATCAAACCGATATGTAAATACTGGATCAAATAGAACTTGTTGTAACTAAAACAGATAACCAAAACAGATGTGGCGGGATTTTCAAACAGATATTTCAGTGCCAAGTGGTAAATTAAACCAGGAGCAAAATATTATAACATGAAAGTACCAAACCGTATTGCTCAAACCAGCCAGGAAATTATGTGATTGGATTCACCGTATGTTTTTATTTCAGAAAATTTAATAATGTTGTAGTTATACACCCTGCTGCATTAAACTACTGTTGATTGGGCCATGCAAAATTGTATGAAGTAACATCGATGTCAGTAACACCTTACTCGACTAGTTTTATCTAGAAGTATTAATTGGTGATAGCGGTGCAAACGTACAGCTTAAAAATGGATGTCTTTGTTGCATACGCAAGTTTAAGATTGAATTAAAATCGCTAAAAGAGGCTGGTATAAGTGAAGAAAAGCAATTTCTTGGCTCTGTTAGAGATGTTAAATAGAAAAGGAACAAACTAAATTGAAAATTGCAAATATATAAGGAGATATCTCATGAAATAAAAAACAGTTTAATCAAAAGAAATTTTGATTTGGATATATTTGCTATACATATTTCACAATTTGAATTATGATTTGATTTGATAGACACGATGGTAATAATTGAGTAATTTTTGGAACTGAATAGTTTCTAGCACTTTAATCGCCTTTGATTACAAAAATAAAATTATTTTAGGAAAACATTACAAGATATGGGAGTTATATTCGTTGATAAAAAAAAATGAAATAAAATATTATTTATTCTATAATCCCACTTATTCAAGAGTGGGTTGAATAATTTAGTTTCAGTTTACCAATATATTTGATTAATGGCATAATCTGTTTAGTACATGTTGATAACTTAGAAACTAATAATTCAATGCAGAGTACATTGTTAAAAATTTTGCCAACAAATGGTTAAATTTTAAACTTATTCATAAAAGCACAAACCAGTCACCTGTAAAACTTAACCAATTAGGAAAAGTCCAGATGTGGAGACGGTGCATACTTGGTAGCATAATAGAATATTATTTGATCAAGGCTATCAAGTACCCACGGTCCTTTTGAGCAAATATGTTAGTGACATGTTTACTTGGTGATAATTTAGGTAAATATATGAACCTGGTTAATTTTAAAAGATGATCGTAGAACAAGAAAAAGGATTCAAAATGGCATTTTGTATAGATTAAACTCAGAACTTACATATATCTCGGGCATACTCTATTGAAGACAAATAGTGGCATTTGTTCAGGTGTTTCAAAGGGTAAATATATTACAGATATCACAAAAAATGGTGAAAATGGAATCCATGGGTTTGTAAGACCTGATCAGAAACACCAGAACTCTAGCAACCCAATTACCAGGACTGGGAAACTCAAAACCTCCATCTTGAAAGTCGGACTTGCATGCATTGGCCAGATGGACTTTTTTGCTTTATGACAATATGTACTTGGAATACTGGTTCTTTTTTTTATAGGCTGGATTATATAGTAAAGTGTTATAGTATAGAAATAAATAAATCAATTGAGTTTGACAGACCGAGATATTTTTTTGCTGATACCGGTAAGTTCTCCGGCGTATGGACCCTTTTGACCTTCGTACACTGCTCTCACCGACTTGAGTTTCTTCTTTGCAACATCATACTTCTTTCTCTTTTTGACTCTGGCATTTCTGTTTTCCTTTTTTCTCCGTGCAGTCAAACCTTTATTTTTCATGATTTGGTAACCAATCGCACGCTTCCCGTTTTCTCCAATCGATTCTTCATCTTGTAATTCCTGAAGCTTACCTTCTCTTGCTGCAATCAACGCATCCTTGTGTGCATCCTTCCTAGATTGCTTCTTTTCATTTTTTTCTTCCTGAGTTTTATTGAAAAATGCTTCTAACTCTTCAGCTGTGTGTTTTGGCGCTTTCTGGGCACCAGACTGTGGTTTTTTCGTGCCCTCTGTCGGTTTGGAATAGACGATAGTAGCCATATGCTGTTGATTCCTCGAGACACCCAAAGATTCCTGCAAAAGAAACATATTATCAAAACTTTCTTAACATTACAAGAAATTTTTTTGCCTGGGAGAAAAAGCAAAGCGGGTGATTACGTAATGGGCGGATTCCAAGTACTTGGGCAACAGGTTCAACTATTTAAAAGTAACGTTATCTATAGAGAACTACAACTAATCATCTTCGTCTTCATCATGTTCAAGTAACACGGTCATGTCGTGCCATTCTTCTCCACCGAACTTACAGTCGGACACGCCTCTATCGGAGAATCCCACGCTGGAGTAGAATTTGACCAGCTTGTCCTTACATAGCAAGGCAATGCTTTCGGCAACATACTGTTGGCTCATCTTTTGCAGGTAGTCTTTCAAGAGCAAGGAGGCAAGCTTCTTTCCTTGATATTCAGGATGGACAACAACACTGTGGATGCCGATGGTTTTACCTGCATCGGAATGGCCCACAACCCCTGTGAATTTTGTATTTGATTCTTCTGTTCCTGGTTCTTCGTGGACTTTTTCTTTATCTTGTGCTTCGAGTTTCTTGAGCTCTTCTGTTTTGAACTCCTCCTTCAGAGTGCCGTCTTCATTACACATGATGGAAACGAAAGATTCAGGGACTTCCATGGATTCGTCAACCACGGTTTCAGACACCATCTTGGTTGCAATGATGTGGCCGATCATCGTCTCTTTCTTGATGGTACTGTGGTTAGGTAATTCCGTACCATTGATGGCGTCCGTGTCGAATTCTCGGACAAACATTCCACTACATAGTTCTGGGCAGACGGTTAATCGGTATTCCAGGCGCTTTGCACACGCTCTTTCGAACGGAGGAAAGCCCAGAATCTCCAATCCCATAACCTGGGGAACATCGCAAGGTGTCAATGGACGGATGCACAAATGTTGTGGACGAGACATGGTTGCTGTTGGACGTTCTACTGTTGGACGTTCTACTGTTGGACGTTCTGTTGTTGGACGTTCTGTTGTTGGACGTTCTGTTGCGTTGCTAGTGGTAGAAAAAGGCGTTTCACCCACTTTTATGAGTCAAGTTGGTTAAGTGCGGGTGGCGATTTTGTTGATTTTTTGTACATGTATATTATATAAAGACTGGAAACAGACTTTTTGCAGCAGACAGTGCCGCAAAGTCAAGAGATCAGATAGAATGGCTGAGCAGCAGATTAAGGGAAATGTACAGAAAGCAGAAAAGGCAGCTGGCGACGGTAAAGCAGGAGCCGCAGAAAGTATGACGCTGCCACTCGAGCTTATCGACCAGTGTATTGGCAAGAGAATCAGAGCGTATCTTAGATACCACCAGGTTTTCGAGGGAACCCTGGTCGGGTTTGACGACCTGGTGAATCTTGTGATGGACGACGTGGTGGAGATCAGCAGTGAAGATGCGCAAGCCAGCGCTCACACCAAGAGGATGTTGTTGAGTTCAAGGGCACTTACTATGATTGCGCCGCTTGAATAAGCTGCAAATGGCCCAGTGCCGTGGCTGGGATGTTTTTATGGATCTATGTAATTTTCTAATGCCTATATATAATACAGATGTTGTAATATAACCAAAAGTATGACTTTGACGGATTGTTTGGCTATTGGGGTTCCCAAAACGGAAGGTGGCAAATCATGAAAGCTTCAGATGCATTTTTTATAGACACATAGACTGTTTCCAGTTGGATCATATACACCAGGCAGTATCCAATTACAGATTAACCATGAGACTCAATTTCACCTTCAACTCCAGATTCTTTAGTGCAGATCTGCCAGCGTCCATGACGCTGGCAGATATGGCTGCTTATATTGAAGCAGAGACCGGATTACCACCAACCCATCAAACGTTGATGCATAAATATAACCATTTGTCAGCATCCGCATCCACTACGTTAGAACAATCGAGTATTGTCGAAGACGATATGATCCAGGTGGCGGCTTTTGACCCTGTTTCTGATAATTTACAAAGGGCATATGAAGAAAATCCTGAATTTTTTGCAGATGTTACTATGTTATATATCAAAGTTTCATTGAATGGCCATGTTGTGCCTGCGTTTGTCGATACGGGTGCACAGAGATCTCTTGTGAGTCCGGAGTTGGCCGAAAAGTGTGAATTGAACCATCTAGTCGATAAACGGTTCAAGGTTCAGGCTAGAGGAGTTGGCGAAAAGCAAAGTGAAGGGAGAATCCATTCTGTTCCGATTTTAATTGGCAATGAAACATTTGCAGCCAGTTTGACAGTGCTTGATCTTAGTGGAGTGGGATTACTCATTGGTTTGGATTGGATGAAAAGTTTCAGGATCAAAATAGATCTAGGAGCAAACGGTTTGTTTGTGGGTAACACATTCGTCGAGTTTTTAAGTGAATGGGAGGTTAAAAGATTACAGCAAGAAATAGGGATACATATAGACGAAATTTTACAAAGCAAAGACGGTCAGAAACATCCTCCTGCTCCTCCTCCTTCTTCTTCTTCTTCTTTATCAGCTCCCCAACCGTTTCAAAATATACCTGCACCATATCTAGCCGCACCGCAGACTTCTAGTCAAGCATCTTCAAAAGATCCGTTGACTGCAGATCAACAAAAGAAACTTGAGACTTTAATAGACATGGGTTTCGACAATGATCAGTCTTTACAGGCCCTAAAACAATGCGGGTGGAATGTCGATATGGCTGCAGGTCTGTTGTTCTAAATCACATAGCGTTTTTTTTGTAGCTTTAAATATCGTTCTCAAATTCAACATGTTTCAAACACGGATGATTCAGAATAACGTTTTCATTCAATCCCATCCATAACCAATCTACACGGTGATATTTCTTCGGAACTATAATCTTGGGCGTAAATTGCTCCACGAACATCCGATCATTGTTGTTTGCACTTTGACCAAAACATATAAACTCTTCAAAAATACTTACATTGGACCATAGCTGCACCTTCCTCAAGCATGCAACAACCAAACTGGTGATCTGACCCCCATTGACGCAATACATGTATATCTGGCCACTTTCTTTCCGTAAGATAATTTCTAAGATCTTAATCACCTGTTCATCTGTAATTGGGATTTCTCTATTTTTACCTTTGTCTTTAACCGCCGAATTTGTAGCAAAGTGCATATATTCAATGTTATTCTGTGTGATAAATTCAATCAACGCCTTGTTGTTTGGATTCTGCTCATCCTCATATATTGATTTGGGTGTCAGTGCAATAATCGTATTGGTATGAAATAATTTTAAAAACGGGATATTTTGTGCAGCTGGTGGCCCTCCACGAGCTAATGTTAATTGGACCCTGTTGAATCTAATTGGCGGTGCAATAGAAACCTTTGACATCATATTGCTGTAGTCTAATAGTACCTCTGTGCAAGATTCTATCTATCAAAATGCTGAAAACTTCTACGTATAGGTATTGATTCCTCCATGGCAGGTGCTGCTTACGTAAAACACGGCGATTTTTTTGTCTTGAAGGGTGGATTTCAAATTTTTAGAAAACACCTGATGCAAACAAGAAGGAGCAGGGAATCCAGTTGAGCCAAGAGACAAGATATATAATTGAGAGATCTATTGACACGTGATGGATCCAGATGCTATAGAAAAAACACTTTCAACGAGTAAAGAGAGTATCGAAGGGCCACAAGAGGCTCTGCACGATGATAAAACGGATGAATTGGTCACATCGATAGAAAGTGGTGTTGACAAGGCGTATAGCACGATTCAAGATAAGACATTGAGTAGTTTCAACATGATCCAAGGGCTTGTTGCGGAAAAATTTCCAGAGTTACAGAAACAATGGAAAGACGTGAAACTTGCAGATATGGCCAGTATTTCGAAAGTCAACGTGGATGTTAATGAAATTAAAAAGAAGATAAACATAGAAGAATATGTCAAGAAGGAAGATTTGGAAAGTTTAAAGCAACGTAGTGGTGAAATGTTATCCAAAGCGGGAGAAAATACCAATAGAGTGTTGGATGATTTGGATAACGACTTGGAAAAACTAGAGAATTTGACAATTGATTATGCCAAACAAATCGGTGGTCAAGTTGGATCATTTTTTAAGACACAATTGGATCAATTTGAAAATTATGACGCAGACTCGAAGAAAAACGAGTCGACTTCTTCTTGGGGATGGTCAAACTGGGGTAAACAATTGAGCAGTTTTGTTGCTGGCGAAACTCCCCAAACTGTGATCTCAGAAGAAAAGAAAACAGAACTGTTATTCCGTATACCAACTGGTATTGCTGCGGGTACTCGTGCAGAAGGTGAAATGCAAGATTTGCAAAGTAACACATCAATTTACCTCGAGGCATTTGAATCGGGCGAATTTAAAGAGTTTGAATTGAACGATGAACACAAGAAAGAGATTGAAGAACTTCAAAACGATGATTCATTTAACTTGACGCATATTTACAAGGAGCTTGTTGTTTTAAAAGAAAATGAACAAGAAAATGAAAATGAAAATGAAAAAGAGTTATCCCAAAACATATCCAGTGAAGATTTCTGGAAAATTTATTTTGGAAAGAGAGAGAAAATTATTGAAGCAGAGCAAAAGAGAAGGGCATTATTAGAAAAGAGTAGCTCTGTTGATAATGCTGATGATGATGAAGACTTTGATTGGGATGAATAAGCCACTCAGAACTGTATAGCTCTTCTATGTAGTTGATTAATTAACTGAATCAGCAATACCACGTTCGGGGGTCTCCGATAACGCGCGCAGCTTCCGAAGAAGGAAATTGTGAATCATGTAAATGGTTGCTATTATTGTATTGCACGGAGGGCAAAATGGTCTTTAAAAGGTATATATATATATGGAAGTGTATAAGCTTGGTGATCTTAATATCAGATATACAAATAAAATATGGAGACCCCTAATACGGGTATAGTGCAAAAGTCATTTCAACAACAGTTGAAAGGGGTAGACGCTGCTTTTAAAGAGTTGGATAAGAAAGTTACAGATAGAATAAAGAATGATTTGGCAGATTTGAATAATGTTGCCATGGTACTGCAATATATCGATGGCCTGTTGCAACATTTTGTTGAGATTTTGAAACAAATTCAAAATTCAAGTGTTGATAAAGTTGGAGTAGTAAAGGCGAAGGAGGCGTATTGTGATTTCACAGCATCAAAACAATTATTAGATCACCTGATAAAAATGAATAGGAATCACAGTTTTGAAAACGAAATGAAACAGTATGAAAAATTTATTGATGAAAATATGTGGTATTTTAAAACTGTCAAAGATTACATTGCGAATACGACAAGATTATCATTTCAATCAAACATTGAATCAAGGTTTAACTCCCTACTGAATGGAGGTAATCCTATAATAGAAAAATCAAAATTAATAGAAAATTTATCACAGAAACCAGCAAATGCATCTGATTCTTTGTCTCCAATAAATATACCAATGATACCGACAAAATCCAATATTTCAAATACATTCAATCGACCTACTATTCCTGATCGACCACGTTCCATATCACCATCTCTTCCAAATTCTCATGATACTAGCTTATTGAATTTATATTCTTTAAAACAATATATTGATATTGAAACACTGATGAATATTTATCATAAATTTGATTCTTCTGTTTTGTTGATAGATTTTAGAGCATCTTATGAATTTAAACAAAATCATATATCTTTATTTTCAAACATTATTAATATCGAACCTTTATATGTGAAATCTCATTATACTATTCAAAATGTTCTTAATTATTCAATGTTATTAGCTTCTGGGCAGGAAAAATCTATGTTTGAAAACATCTCAAATTATGACTTGGTTATTTTAGTTGACGAATCTTCAATTCATTCCAAACCATCTCTCCATTTGAAGAATTTTATTGAAATTTTATATGATAGAAATTTAGATCCTAATTTCAAACCAAAGAGACGACCAATAATTTTAGATGGTGGATATAGTGAATGGTCATATTTTATGAATAATCAATCAAATAGTCGTGTATCACGTTTTGTAACTTCATCACCTCTTTCAATTGACGCTAATAGTTCAAATATGCATCAAAATTACATTCACACTCAGTCAATGATGATATCAAGATCACCATCACCAACTGGACTCTTTCCGAATAATTTTGATTCCAATATGGGTTCATTAAATTCATTGACAAGATTATCAAATAATAATAATATGAATAATATGAATAATATGAATCCAAATATTCACACAAATGTATTGAATGGTTCTTTACCGACATTCAACAAAAATAGAGAGGCCTTCAAAAATTCAAATTTAAATGTAAATTTAGCAACACCAATCAGACCAACATCTTCGTTGATGAGAACCAGATCCCCATCACCAGTAGCGGCACCCAGAATTAAAGTTGTGGGTTCAATTAAATCAGTTGCTGCAATACCTGCCCCAAAATCAATAGTTAAATCAAAACCATTAACTCCGATGTCATCACAAAAGTTAACTAACAATAACAACATAGCAATCAAATCTAACTCTCCAAATAGATTACCAATATTAGTTTCTGGTTTGTATAACTTAGGTAATTCATGTTATATGAATTCTGTTCTTCAATGTATGATGGGTACAAATGAATTGACAACTTATCTTTTACAAGAGTCTTATCAACAATTTGTTGCTAAAAATTCAAAATTAGGATCCGGTGGTAAATTGACTAATGAATATCATGACTTGGCACAGATTATGTTAGCTAACACAATAAAAAATATTGCAACTAACCCGAAAAATTTTAAGAAAGTTGTTGGTGAAGTTAACTCAGCTTTTAAAAATTATGATCAGCAGGATTCGGCTGAATTCCTTCATTTTCTATTAGATACAATCCATGAAGATTTGAATTGGTCGGCTAATAAAGGTGTGTTCCCAGCAATAACGGATGAAGATGAAGCAAATAGAGAGGTACTACCAATTAGGCTAGCATCAACAATTGAATGGGAAAGATATCTTAAAACTGACTATTCGACAATTATTGAAATTTTTTCCGGCCAATACGCATCTAGGTTGGAATGTGGTAGCTGCCATAAAACTTCAACTACATATATTCCTTATAATATGTTATCAATTCCTATTCCATCGGGTTTAAATGGTTTGACTCTAAATGGTTGTATTGATAAATTTGTCTCGCCTGAATTATTAACTGGTGATAATGCATGGAAGTGTTCAAGATGTAAAATTAGCAAACTTACTAAAAAGCAATTGACGATAACTAGGTTGCCTAGAGTATTGATTATACATTTGGAAAGGTTTTCAGTTTCGAAAAATAATGAGTATGTTAAAAACACCGCCAAAATCGACATACCGTTAAAGTTGGACATGAATAAGTATTGGCCGAAAGTTCGGGATGAAAACGAAAATGAGCAGTTGAAGAGGTTCCCAAATAGAGGGCAGACGGGGACCTGGGAATACAGTTTATACGGTGTTGTCCGGCATTATGGGACATTGAATGGGGGGCATTATACTTCTGAAGTCAAGAAAAACGCAAAATGGGTCAGGTTTGATGATGATAAGGTGCTGCAGGGTAGCCTGGGCAGTACCGACGAAGTGGACGGCAGTGCATATATACTTTTCTATGAAAAAATGGGTTGATCTGTGTATCTTGCCTACTTACTTACTTACTATATAGAGTTTAAAAAAAACGTTGACACCCCCAGAGTTGTTATCTGTACAATTGCCCCATTGGGCGTCTGCACCCTTGCACCGCACAGTAGACAACACACATCCCTCAAGCAGAGGTGTCCGGGTTGGTTTTTGTTTGTGACTGCGCTTTTGGGAAACACTAAGAGACGCGCAACGAAACAGACACACTTGCCAAATTAGGTAATAAGAGATAGAAGAAATCGATATTTGGATTGTTAGGTGTTCCTAAAACGGCTTATCTGCGTAATACATGAATTAATATGATATATTGTAATTTGTAGGAATTAGATATTTTAGGATTCTACAACCCTTAACGTTTTACTAGTTTGTAGTTCCATAACTAAACACCTAGTTAAGTCGACTTACTGGTACTCTATATACCTTTTTGACTATTACAAAACACATTATAGATTCTGTCCATTTTTGTGATATTTATTGAATTAATATATCACTTACTTTTGACTTAATCAAATAGTTTTTATTTTATTTCATCTTAGGATTTATCGGATCAGAATATTTTCACTAATATTTACATCTCCATCTTAAATTAAATTCCAATATCATTTAAGAAAATAACAACCTGGAAATTTCATCAGATCACCATTTAAGCTTTCTTAAGATCTGAACTTTTTTTTCAAATTAATTTGTAAGTATACTAGCCGTTTTTTCAAATAAAAAAGGTATAATACACCGAGTCAGATCAATATACTAATACTGTTATCATCATTTATCATATAGATTGCTTGTTCATTAAATAAGGTATTGATTTTGTTATTAGCGTTAATTTTTTCATTGCGTTAGTAACTAATTATTCCACACTTTCAAATTTCTTAATACATTGTTCAATTTAATTATATCAAAATTCTGTTGATTAAATCAACTTTATCAAGCTTTTGAAATTGGTGTTAAATTTTAGAACCCGAGTTTTAGAATAATAAACTTAGACGGATATCTCTCCATATTTCAAATTGCTATATTTACATTGTTAATATTATTATTATTATTTTTATTCATATTCGTATCCTTATTATTGCTATATTTGACTTTTACTTCATATATTAATTTATTCTCATCATGTCACAAGATCAAATTACATCATCTGAAGAGTTATCTGATTTCAATAACGAAAAATCAAATAATGTTGAATCTGTTCCTACTTCACCAGAAAACAACAATGAAAAAAATTCAGCTGCTGATTTAAATAAATCATCTGCATCTTTTGAAGATTCCTCTAATGAAAAAAAGGATTCCAAGTCTGAAAAAAGAGAAAAAAAGGAAAGGAAAGAAAAAAAAGATAAAAAGGCTCCTCGTACAATTAATTTTGCAAGTGGTATATCAACATCTGTTCCATTAACTGGTGAAAGACCAAAACCTGAAGGTCATCCTTCTATGGAAGATGATGTTTTATTGGCTATTTTTATTATTTTATTTGATCATGATCCAAATAGTAAAGGTATGACTGTCAAACAAATTTGTGACATTTTAATTGAAAAACATCCTGATATGTCCAAATTATCTTCAAAAACTTCTAATTTAGTTAGTGCTAAATTGAATGCTTATGTTAAAAAGGTGGAAAAAGGTGACACTTCAATTCATTATGCTTTATCAAGAGATTGGGCTGACTCTTCTCCAAAAAGAATGGTTTATGTTTATCGAGGTATTTTATCTCCTGAATACCCTGCTTATGTTCAAAATGTAATCAACAAACAAAAAGATGCTGCTGCTCAAAATGATATGGTATCAATGAATGAAAGCATGACTGAAAAACAAGATTTTGAAGCTGATATTAATGATTCTAATTTGGTATATACTTCTAAATTAAAGTCGGTTTTAGGCGACAGATCTGATTCAAATACTTCTCGCTCTCACTTAACACATGATCTATCTGGATTGCAATCAATATCTCCTTCCGGTCTCCAATTAAATAGAAGTACTCCGTTTGGCAATGGATCAATCGATTTTGATATTCCACAATTATCAGTTCCTTATTCAGTTGCTCCAGTTACCGCATCTTTGAATATTTCTATGCCAATGGAAATGAGTCACGAACCAAATGAAAATAAATTAGATACTATCACTTCTGACTTTGCAATAAAAAAAAATCAATATTTAAGTGTTATACCTGATTCCGATTCTGAAGACGATGTTTATAGCACATTGAAAGCTGGTTTTGATGATAGTGAGAGTAATGAAGGTGATTATGATGACGAAACTAGTATTTATGAAAATCACGGTTATTATAGACACGGCTCTGATATTGTAACAGAAAGAATTCCATCTGGTGTCGGTAAGAGATCTAAATCAATTAGTTTTATGAATAAAAGATCTAAGTCAACAACGTCTCCATCATCTTCAAATTCAAACTCTGAATCTCATAGATCATCTTCATTAACAGAAACGCGTTCTAAACGTATTATAACTGCTGCTGCATTGACTCCTAGAGTTCCTAGAAAATCATTTGCAAATACCCCTAATGCAGCCGCTGCTGTTGCTGCTTTAAGAGCCGTTGCTCTTGGCCCATATAATGGATCAATCAATGACTCTGTTCATTCAATAACAACTTCAATTATGGCTGACACATCAGTGGAACCATCAATCAGTGCTAAATGGCTGGAAACTGTTAGATCAGGATTTTTAAATCAAGATATGGAAAGTCCAGAAAGCGTTTCGTTGGCTGAATTGGATACTCTGTTTACCTGATTTTAAAAACCTAATATTATCATGATATTAATATGCTTTTTTAAAAAAATATCATATTCAACAAACAGAATAATTTTGATTCTAATTTCAAAATTTAAAATGACAATTTATATATTATCAACATTGTCAAAAAAAAAACAATTGTTTAAAACATTTCAAATGAAATACAATTACAAAGTTTCTAACGGTTTTTGGGTCTCTTTATTAATGGGGTTTTATTTATATATAATTGTTGCCAAGGTTAAAATGTTCTGTTTCAACTTTGGTAACTAATGACTTACTGTGTTTTATGCTTTATTTTCAGTTCTTTATTTTTTTTCATCGAAGTTTTTATTGTGATATCTTATATCTGTATATTTTAAATTATGCTTCTTTAAATGTACACTTTTTATACTTTATAAAACATCCTTTATACTTTTACTCTTTCTCATGATCAATAATAATTATAAAGATGGCAAAAATATCTAAATCTGGTTACGCGTAAAGGCTACATGAAAAATCAAATATGTCTTAATGTGGCGTCTTTTCACAATTTTTCAGGAAATCAGATATACCGTAACGAAATACCAATACAGAAAAGTTTAAATGAGTGAAAATGACTCTAAGGGGTCCTTTTTTGATCATTCTTTGAAAACGATAGTGCCTGGAAATTCTTCAAGTTCTATTGAAAAAGATGATGATAAATTTCTAAATTTTAAGACTGAATTGAAATTTCTCTTTTCAGATATAACAGATTCTTCAGTATCTCTTCTATACAAAAAACATTCTGATTCAGAAACATATTTACAAGATGCAACAAATGCATATTTAGACAACCCGTCCAATTTTTCAAACGATTATGTGATACCGGAAACCCATTCAGACAGTAAGCAAATTAGGACAACGCACAATCAAGTAGAAGATCAATCTTATTCCAACATAAAATATGAATATAAAAGTCGGAAAAGAGGATTAGATTCAATTTTGAATAATGGTACTTCGAAATATTTTTCTAAAGGTAATTCCAGCTTGACGTCAAACAATTTAACTCGAACGAAGTCCAATAGTTCAAAATCTAAACCTAAACCTTCTCCTTCAACAAAAAAACAGCACATAAAAAAACAGACAGAAGTTGATCCACAGAAAACTTTTGTCAAAGATGATAAGCAGACATATTGGAAGAAATATATTGGAACAATGAATATTTCATGTTGGTGTACTAGATCAGTTTATGGGTTAACCTCAATCTACGCTAATAACAGAATTATTTTTTCCAAACCTCAGAATGCAGATGTCGTTTATGTATATAACCAACCAGCTGATACTGTGCATCGTCAAGAGCTTGGTAGAATTACTGAAGATGTTGCTGGAATTATTGGTACCTTATTAGACGAAAACGCAGTGGGGTTTGAAAGTAAGCTTTTCTTTGTTGATGGGCATAAACTAAGCACAGGTGATACATTTATTATACGATCTGATTGCTTTTTATCTCAAATCGCTTTTGAGTCGAATGATGTTACTGATGAATTAAATGAAGAAATTGATCTTAAACAACTAACTGTTATGAAAGACACAAGTGGTAAGATTGAAGCTGGAACAAGATTAAAGAGCTCAATCATGAAATTATTTATGTTACTTGGTTTGAAGTCTACACACCACATTGAAAGACAGAAGACGGTTCTTGATTCATCTACAAACAATGGTGAGAATTTTGATGAATCGTGTGAATTTCAAAATATTGCAGAAAATGTTGAAATTGATCAAGAACTAGATGTTAACGAATCCATAAACGAAGAGACAGATGCAAAGCTGTCGATGAATCAAGTTAGGGACTTATATAAAAGTACAGAGCTTAATAATCTTCAACAAATTCTTCCAGAAAGTATACCCAACGATTTTATGATTGAATTAAGACCATATCAGAAATTAGGGTTAAGTTGGATGCTTCAAAGAGAAAAGGAGTATGATTTGATTGGATTGAATAGCAATAGCATCAGCACCGATATTAAAGATACTATTATTCAAAAATTAAAAGTTTCTGAAAACTCTGTCAATCCATTGTGGAAGGAATACCCATGGCCAGACTTACCTGCAAGACTACAACATTTAGAATTACCACCAAACTGTAATGAAACATTTTATCTTAACCTTTATAAAGGTAGCTGCTCTATGGTAAAGCCGCTAATTAAATCAAATTGTAAAGGTGGGATTCTTGCAGATGAAATGGGGCTTGGTAAGACAATTACAACTCTATCTCTGATCCTGTCATGCCCAAAAGATTCAACTTATGAAGCATTGCCGAAAGATCATATAGATAAAGTCAAAAATTATGCATTTGGTACAACCCTGATTGTTGTGCCGATGGCATTGCTATCTCAATGGGAAAAAGAATTTGCTAAAGTTGCAAAGAATAGGGAGAATCATCACTGTTTTATATATTATGGTGCTGATTCCTTGAGTAATTTAAAACAATTATTATGCAGCCCGAATGCGCCGATAGTGGTGCTTACAACATATGGGATGATTCAATCAGAATGGTCAAAAATGGATAAATTTGAATTAACGAATGCCAATACTGGTTTGTTTTCAATTAAGTTTTTGAGAATCATTTTAGATGAAGGACATAATATTAGAAATAAAGCTACTAAAACTGCTAAAGCGGTTTATTCTTTAAAGTCAGATAGAAGATGGATTCTCACGGGTACTCCTATTATTAATCGGTTAGAAGATCTCTTTTCATTAGTTCGGTTTTTAGATGTAAAGCCTTGGAGTTATCAATCTCTCTGGAAACAATGCATTACTGTGCCTTTTGATACGGGCAAAGATGTTGATGTTGCTTTAGAATTACTTAAATCTATTCTTGAGCCTATTTTGTTAAGAAGAACAAAATCACAAAAGGATGCAAATGGAAATTATTTGGTGACTTTACCATCAAAAGAGGTCGTAATAGAAAAATTAACTTTTAATGCAAAAGAAAAATACATATACAACTGGTTGAAAGAAAAGGCTGTTAACTCTTTCAATGAAAATTTCAAAGCTGGCATGGTTTTCAAGAACTATTCCTCAATCTTAACTCAATTGTTGAGACTAAGACAAGTTTGTTGTCATATTGATTTGATCAAGTCTGGCGATAATGAAACCTCCGATGAAATTTCAAATGTGAAATCTGAAGATTCAGCTACTGGCCAAAAAAAGCTATCAACAAAAGTTGATGATGAAATTTTATCTTTGGTAAAGATGATTGAAACTAATGAGCAACAGCAAAGAAATTCCCTTAAAGAAATACAACAGTTGAAAAAAGAAATTTATGAACAATATACATCCTTTGATGATTATGAATGTTCCATTTGTACTGAGCCGATTGATATTGATACCTGTGTTATTACTGAATGTAAACATTGTTTTTGTATTCAATGCTTGACTGAGCTCTTTGAATTTCAATCAAAGCGTGATGATGAAACACCAGCTAGTGAAAATACGCTAAAGGTAGAAGATGCATTTTGTCCAATGTGTAGAAAACAAATCAACAGAAACAGAATGTTGAGAACAGTGAAAAATAAAGGGAGTAATATACTGAATGTTTCCAGCTTGGATGTTTGTGATGCTCTAATGACTCAAAAGTCCAACGATGATGATGATGGTAAAACTAAAAGAGTTTATTTTGTTAGGCCATTTGTACCTAATTTACAATCCTCTAAAATAAATGCATTGTTAATACACTTAGAGAAAATAAGACATGAATCTTCGGGTGAACATGTGATCGTTTTTTCACAATTTACAAGTTTTTTAGATATTATAGAAAATGAATTAGACAGATACCCGTCTGAATTTAAAGTTCAAAAGTTTGATGGCAGACTTAATTTAGAACAAAGACAGCGTGTTTTAGAAAACTTTGAAAAACCTGTTCCTATTGGAGAAAATATGGTTTCTATTTTGTTATTGAGCTTAAAAGCAGGTGGTGTTGGTTTGAACCTGACAGTTGCTTCGAGGGCCTTTTTAATGGACCCACATTGGAATAATGCTATTGAATTTCAGGCAATTGATAGAATCCACCGTGTTGGTCAAACAAAAAACGTGAAAGTTGTTCGCTTTATTGTTGATGATAGTATTGAAGAAAGAATGTTGAAGATTCAAGCAAGAAAAAACCAATTAGGTGAAGCATTGACTATGAATGATGAAGAAAGAAGGAAGAGGAAATTGGAGGAATTACAAAGCATATTCAAAGAATAAATCTTGAATTTGTAATTATATCAGTAGACTTAATTGACTTAGTTGACTTCTTGTGTGTATATTCTTGCATGTCTATCTAATGAAAAACAAAAGATTTATGATCCAGAAGATTTTGATGTGTATCAGGTAGCTTATTATCAACACACCATTTTTTGATTTTTATTTTATCTATGTAAACATGATAACTGGCGTCTTGTACAAAGTCGGGCGTCTCAAGATTTTTATGTTTTTCTGAATAATAGTCAGTATTTGGATTTTTTAGGCCATTTTCGTATAAAACATCCATAAATGATAAAGCCATAACTACTTCATAAATTCTAAAGCCTGTTGATTCACTAATAATTTGCAAAGTTACGTATTTTTCTTTCGATAATTTGCCAAAAAGAAGACTATGAGAAATACTTCGACACCAGTATTTTAAATATGACATTTTTCCTAATGATGATAATGGGTGTTCAGGTCCACTTATTTGATTTTCATATTTTGATAACTCGTAAGAAAATTCAATTAATTTTGTACCTAAATGATTTTGTTGATAACAAGGGAAAACACAAATACATGATAAGTTATTTGATTCCCACGACAAAAGTTCTCTAGAATAAAATCCCATTGGCAGCAGCTGCCCGTCTAAACTTTGATATGCAATATAAAAATCAAAATAATCAAGATGGTAAAATATTGATTTATTATCCAAAAAAAATTTGGCTAATAAACACATACATTGACAAAACACTTTATGCTCCAAACCTTTAACTTTACGTATAATCAAATTTTCATTGTTGTACATCACTTCTCCTGGAAGATTGGTTTTGTAGGTGCAAAATTTTATATGTTCGTCCCATTCATCCTGTATATCTGTAAATTTAAAACAATACGGACAAGCATATAACACGTCTAGCCATGGTTTTTTATTTTTTGTATCGACTTCATATCTTTTCAATTTTATGGAATTCAAAAACTTCAATTCTCCTTTTTGGGGTGTATTTCTTATATGAGTTTCAGAAGCTTCTTTGAAGGCTATTCCGGTATACGATTTATTCTCAATTTTATTAAGGTTTGGTTCTGTGAACAACGCAGAATTTCCATACCATGTATCAAATTCGTATCTTCCCAGTCTTATTCTAACAACATTTTTATAATCTAAAAATCCGTATTCGTTTTCATTTGGTTTGTTGTTTATCTTGAGTTCTGTTTGTGAATTAATTGATTGTTCTGCCTTTCGTGTTGATCTACGAAGTTTTTTCACCGGTTGCTCAATACTCTCATGGTCATTTTCTTTCATTTTTCCTCTTTTAGTTATTCATACACAGATCCAAATAATCCTGTATCAAAATCACTATGACAATTCTTATTTGAGACAGATAGTGGTGAAGTTTATATGCGTTGTTGATGTTTATTGTCTCCACAATATTCCGAAATCATGAAGGCTAAATTTTTCAGGCTGTGCTGGTAATTTCATGTACATGAAATTTTTTTTTCTTTACAGTATTTTATATTTCTAATATCCAAATTTTTTAGCCCTTGTTTTGATCACATTGCATCAGGAAAGTATAGAAAATCGATAACCATTTTTGTTGTTATGGCAAAAAAAAATTTTTATGGTAAGGCGGGTGGCAATCTTGCTGAAGATACAGAAAAAAATGAGGTTAACGAAACTGAACAAACTATTGTTGCACCAAGTAAAAATATAGATGAAAGCAATACAATGAGTGGCATTGAAAACGAAAAGAATAGTAGAAAGAGAAAGCTGAAGGAAAAGTTACTGGAGCAACATAAAGATAAAATGACCAGACAAAAGAAAAAGAGATTAGACAAATATATTGAGCATCAACTTAAGAGAGAAGAAAAGGAAATTTTGCTCAAAAAGTTACAAGAGACTAGAATTGATACTAGTATTTTGAGATCTGCTAAATTAATTGGTAATGGAGACAAAAAAACGAAGAAGGAAAAAATTATTGAAGCATTAGAATTGGAAAAAAATGGAAAATCCACTGAAGAAAGTAGGGAATTACTCTATGAAAAGAGAGAAGTCAAAAATTGGGATGATCTACTTGCAGATGATGGATCTGCAATGGGAAATGATGACGATGAAACAGAAGCGGATGAGGTTTTTAAAAGTACTTCTGAAGCAAGCTCGGGTTTCATTGATTATAGACCCGCTCAACCATTTTCCGGGATGGGCACTGGTTTTGGTTTCAATAATATTGAAAAAACTGTTACAAAAAAGAAGAAGAAGAAAAACTATTCTTGGAGATCTAAAATAGAAGCTGAAGAAAAAAAGGGAAAGGATATGGAAGATGAAATGGATTTCAACAGTGATAGTGACGAGGAAAAGGCTTTATCAGATAGTGATGAGGAGATTCAAGATGATAGTAGCGATGAGGAGGTTGAGGAATTAGATGAAGTTGATGAGGATCAAAGTGCAGGCGAGGAAGAGTTATCCGATAAAGAAGATGAAAGTGAAGAAGAAGAAAGTGAAGAAGAAGTCGAAGTTGAAGTCAATATCAAAAAGGAACATACACAAAAAGCTAAAGATTTTAAAGAATGGGCAGAAGAACAAGTACGTAAAGTTGAAGGTCGTGAAGCATTTGTTGCTCCAACTGCTCCGCAAAGAGAGTATAAAGCTATTGTTCGTGAGGAAGATTTGATAGATGGGCTAAAAGAAGATTACATTCCAATTAATGAAAATTTGAAGAGAAATATTGTTACTGTTGATATCATTAGGGATAGTGAAATTCAGGAAGCTAGGTCTAAATTACCTGTTTACGCCGAAGAAAGTAGAATTATGGAAGCAATTCACCATAATGATTGTGTTATTATTTGTGGTGAAACCGGTTCTGGTAAAACCACACAAGTCCCTCAATTCTTATTTGAGTCAGGTTATGGTGTCATAGGTTCAGATACACCAGGCATGATTGGTGTTACTCAACCTAGAAGAGTTGCTGCTGTTTCTATGGCAAAGAGAGTTGGTAACGAACTTGGTAATTATTCTAATAAAGTCGGTTATCAAATTAGATTTGATGCAACAGTAAGTGAAGAAACTTCTTTAAAATTCATGACTGATGGTGTTTTATTAAGAGAGATGATGACTGACTTTTTGCTAATGAAATATTCTGCGTTAATAATTGACGAAGCTCACGAAAGAAACGTGAATACAGATATATTAATTGGTATGTTGAGTAGGGTATTGAAATTAAGACGTGAATACGCAACAAAACAACCTGATAAATATTATCCTTTGAAATTAATCATCATGTCGGCAACTTTAAGAGTTAGTGATTTTAGTGAAAATAAAGTTTTGTTTGATATTCCTCCGCCAATTTTAAAGGTTGATTCTAGACAGTTCCCTGTCTCTGTTCATTTTAATAAACGAACACCATATGAATATACTGAAGAAGCTTTCAAAAAAGCATGCAAAATTCATAAAAGATTACCAAAAGGTGCAATTTTAATTTTTATGACTGGTAAGGCAGAAATTGTTTCAATGGTTAAAAAATTACGAAATGAATTTCCGTTCCCAGAAGAAAAGAATAGCACAAAACAAACTGTAAATCTAGATGATGGCGGACTGGTTGATATTAAGGTCCACGGTAATAATGCAGATATTGAAGTAGAAGAGATCGATTTTAATGTTAACGAAATTGAAATCAAAGAAGATTATGATGAAGATGATGATACAGAAGAAGAGGAGGGTTTTGAAGAAACTTTGGAAGAAGGCCAAACTGAAAAGGACCCACTCTATGTTCTTCCATTATATTCTCTTTTACCGACAAGTGAGCAAATGAAAATTTTTGAGGATCCACCAGCTGGTAGTAGACTTTGTGTTGTTGCAACAAATGTTGCAGAAACTTCTCTTACTATTCCAAATGTCAGATATGTTGTTGACTGTGGTAGAGCAAAAGAAAGAAAGTACGATGAAGACAATGGTGTTCAATCTTTTGAGATTGATTGGGTTTCAAAGGCAAGTGCAGATCAAAGATCTGGTAGAGCTGGTAGAACTGGACCTGGACATTGTTATAGATTATATTCATCCGCAGTTTATGAAAGTGAATTCCCACAATTCTCTAAACCGGAAATTTTAAGAATGCCTGTTGAAGGTGTTGTTTTAAGTATGAAGAGTATGGGTATCCAAACAGTTTCTAACTTCCCATTCCCAACCCCGCCAAAAAGAACAATGCTGCAAAAATCTGAACAATTATTGAAATATCTGGGTGCATTGGATAAAGAAAAATCACAAATTACACCTTTGGGTAAAAAGATGAGTTTGTTTCCATTAAGTCCAAGATTTTCTAAAATCTTATTGATTGCTAACCAGCAAGGATGTTTACCATATATTATTGCATTAGTTTCGGGTATGTCTGTTGGTGATCCATTTTTGAGTGAATATGATTTAGGTATCCAAGTCAACGAACAATCGAAAGGTAATAACTCTGTTGCGAAGAGTGATGATGAAACAAAAGATGATTATGAAGAAATGGAAAACTCTCTCAGTCAATTTGATTTGGAAAACAGAAGAAAACTCAGACAGAAATTTAACAAATCTAATGAATTATTTTCCAAATTAGATAAGTTCAGTGATGGTTTGAAGCTATTATCTGCAATTTGTGCAAGTGATCATATTCCGAAGAAACGGAGAAACAAGTTCTACGATGACCATTTCTTAAGAGAAAAGCAAATGAATGAAATTTCTAAACTAAGAAAACAATTGACCTATATTGTTAAGCTGAATACATTGAAGGAAAATATCGCAGTCTCGAACAGTGTTGAAGAGGATGAAATGAAATTGGCAAAGCCATCTCAAAAGCAAATCCAAGCAATAAAACAGATGATTGCAGCTGGTTTTATTGATCAAATTGCATTTAGACTTGACGTTGTTGATAAGGAGACCAAGTTAAGTAACAATATGAAAATCATGAACGTTCCATATTATAGTCCTTCATATATGAACAACAACTCTGTTGATAACTCACTTATTTTTACTCATCCTAACAGTATTATCCTAAAGAGTGGTAAAGCACCCGATTATATTGTTTTTTCTCATCTACAAAAGAATTCCAAAACTGGAAAAGTGGATAAAGTCAAACTTTATCCACTCTGTGACATTACTTCGATGGCTCTTGCCAATGTAGGTAAGAACACCGGTCTAATTACGTATTCTAAACCGCTTGGTCTACCTGTTGATAAGGACTCCGAACACCGGGAATGCCACGTTATCCCAC
Source organism: Pichia awuae (assembly GCA_030563725.1). NCBI lineage: Eukaryota > Fungi > Ascomycota > Pichiomycetes > Pichiales > Pichiaceae > Pichia > Pichia awuae. Next base: position 101,128 of record JAJMJV010000028.1, read on the forward strand.
GTTATGGTGCGTCTCTTGTTTCAGGTGGAGGAGGTGTTGACTTGATTCCTCAGAGAGTGACTCAGCAAAAGATTGATGGTTCATGGACCGTTGTCTGAAATCCGTAGTTGTTTTTAAAGCTGTATAAAATCTTATTGTATATAACATTAGAAAATAGAAAGCGCCGAGCCTCCAAACTCCTCCTAGAAAAATCCGCGATTTTTTTTCGTGCGTCGACAGAGTTTTGATCTTGAAATTGTTTGGACTTGTTGACTGAGCATTATTCATTTTTAAGTGATTTTCGTGTTTATACAAAGCACAAGAGAGAGATCATGGGCATTGAAACCTTGCAAGCATCATTAAACAACTTATTTTATGTCTATGGACAACTGGATTTGACAGGGGTATTGACAACACGTTTTCCAAATGCAGAATGCTTCTTTGAAAATAACATCCAAGAATTAAACTATTCTTTTCTGAAATATTTAGATGCAAATACGGACCTGGATGAAGATAATAAAACAGACATACAGTCGAAAATTAATGACGGATCATATTATTCCATTTATCCATTATTTCACGATATAACGATCGCATGTATGATGCAGATTTTGCAAAATGAAGATAATCAAACACAATATATTAAAATTGATAGATTTTATAAAATTTCAATTGAGCTGCTCCTTAGAGAAGCCATCAGATTGGGAGTGTCTATAAAAATGAATTCTTCTGAGCAAGATGAAAGTATTAATGATGATATTGAAAGCGGTGAAGCAAATGGCGAAGCAAATGGTTTAGAATCGGATGCTTTAAAAACCGAACGAGTTATGAGAACCACAAGAAGCCAATCTAACGAAGCTGGAACTAATGAATTGAATAATTCGTTGAAGCAAATTAACTTATCTACCGAATTGGTTTCGACCCTTGAAAAAGATTTCGATATCATAACATCCAAATTCTACAATAGTACAGGTAAATCTCTATCTATATTTGCTTCTGGGAATATTCCATTTTTTTCTTCATTAAACAGTTATAAATCTGATCTGGATGACCGTGAACCAATAATTGATCCATCCTTGGGGGTAACTATTACAAACGTTATTCCAAATATTTCAATAGAAAATAAAGATACTTTAGCTAAGTTATCAGAATCAAACGTTAAACTTCCAAACATCAGACAAATTTTAGAAAATTATATGCACCCAAATTGGTTACGTTTAATTTCATCGCCGTGGCTAAAACATGGTTCCGGTTTGAATTCACTCAACTTTAGTTTTGCTCCAACTTATGATGAAACACAATCGATCATTTCCAATGACTGGAAAGGTCTTTCCTGGTGTCAACAAATTGGTTTCAAGAAGTTGGTGGATATTAAAAGTAATGAGGTTAAGAAGGCAGAAGAAAAAGAAGTTTCTAGTAAAATGGATGTTGATTCGACAGATGAGAAGGTTGAAAAGGTTGAAAAGGTTGAAAAGGTTGAAAAGGTTGAAAAGGTTGAAAAGGTTGAAAAGGTTGAAAAGGTTGAAAAGGAAATGGAAAGGGAAGTTATTGAAAACCCAGAAAATTTTGATCTCAAATCTATTGGACAAATTGATATTAAGAATATTATAAATTATAATGAAAACAGGCTTGTTACTGAAAATGAAACAGAGATTATTGAATCTAATAAAGTTCAATCAACTATAAGTGATTTGCTTCTAAATTTAAGTCAGCTTCGTCAAGATAGAATTGAAAATCAAAAGAAGAATGCACGTTATAATAAAAATATACTGGGTACAGGAAGCAGAATATTTAAACCATCTAGTGATGAAATTAAATTATACAATAGAATAAAAAGATTGGTAACCGGATTGATTGAAGCTAAAGATATCAAACCCGCTGATTTGGATATCCCAATTGATACAAGAATTCCAGTTCTACAACATACTTATCAAGGTACACTACCTGCACCTCTAGCGACTAATCAAAAGATAACTAAATCTAAAAGAAGAAGATGATTGATTATCAGCTTCAAATATTATATTTTCATAACTGTATTTTTATATCATATATTTTTGTGTGTATTTTTGTGTGTATTTTTGTTAATGTATACTATTATTATACATCTCAATTGTATTCTAAAATATTAGTATCATGTGGAACCTCATTATCTGTGAACAAACATACAATAATTCCATTTTCATCTTGTTCCAGCTGAATAGTGCCAATATAACTTTGATCTATATCATATGCGTTAAAAATTATTTTGAATGCATCTCGAAGTGTAAGTAATTTTGAAGCTTCATTTTCGTATGAAATCACAAACTTCAAGTTTCTTAAATATTGCTGAAATCCCAGAGAAATATCAATTAATAAATTTTCAAAAGGTGATTCTGATTGTGCATCCCATAGATGGTAATCTTTAACTATTAGAAGATCAAATTTATCGGATTCTCCATGCCTAGCTATGAATATACCACTTTTTAACGGTTCCAATTTCATAGAATGCATGTCTAACTTTTCATATGCAAATTCAATAACGCTTTCTTCAAATTGTTCTTCTTTTTCTTCTTCTACTACTAATGAAATATTTGCCATGTCATTAGAGTAAGGCTGGCGAAAGCATTCAATGTTGTTATTAATTAGCCCTTGGGGTAGTGTCCACATTGGATAATAGCAGAATTCGTTACTTTCTAAATCCATGATGTATTCACAAGTTTTCCATTCGTGTATGCCTTTCAAATTCGGAGTTGTTTGTTTATCATTACATATATAATTAATTGTCGTTGTACGTGGAAACCCAGTCAAATCACAAATTTCACCATTTTCAATTTTTTGTGATACATACTTAGTCCCATCCTCAGTTGATATCAATTCAAAATTTGAATGCTTTTCATAAGGATTTTTAGCCTGGTCACTCATGTAGTATGGAGTTGATTCAAACAAAATCGAATCATCATTATCCGACCACGCTGCAAGTTTATAATTGTACATGACGCCAGATTCTTCCTTGTTTCCAGCATCCACATGAACTTGGTGAATGTCATAATCAAATCTAATGATATATTTCCAATATCCACTTTCTTTCAATGCAGAATGTCCTCTTAGGTTCTTGTTAAAATTCTGAATTATCTGAATAGCCTCATCCTTTTCAATTTTCAATTCCGTTGCATTTTTCAAAAGCTCGTGTTTCTCTAAATACTCTTCATCTAATTTAGGAATCCAACATTCATAATGTTCATTGTTAAATGATAACGGGTATATTGTGAAATTAGAATCCTTTGCGTTTTGTTCTATCAAGTTTGTATCAGCCGCATTTTTGTGTTTAACCACAAAATACTTTTTATCATATGAACCACCACAAAATACAGATTGGACAAATAGCAAAAATGTCAAAGCAGTTATGTGTATCACCATTGTATCAAACCTGTTGATCTCTGAGTAGATCGAATCTATTGACTATTATCTTATGTTTACCTGTCATAATACTTTGGTAATCAGTTCAAAAAAGTATGGCGCACCTGGAAAAATTAGTAATATGATATACTTGGATTTCTAATCAATACATGGGTGTTGTACCTTCTGCTATTTAATGTCTGCGGTGTCTGCACTAATCAAGTCTTTTGGAGGTCAATCGAGATTAAAAGTTCTAGCTCACTCCTCAATTAAAAAGTCCAGAACCCCAGTAAGTTCAATCCGCAAAATGTCTAACATTCCAGAAAAACAATCAGTTATCTATTATGAACAAAATGGAGGTCCGGAAGTTCTTAAGTTCTCCACTGAATTCCCAACTCCGACTATCTCAGCTAGTGATATTTTGATCAAGAATAAATATTCTGGTGTCAATTATATAGAATCATATTTCCGTAACGGTCTTTATCCAACTACATTCCCTTACATTCCAGGACGTGAAGCATCAGGTGAAATTGTTGCAGTAGGTAGTGATGTGACTAACTATAAAATCGGTGATAAAGTTTCATACTTGGGTCCACAAAACTTTGCACAATTCACAAAACTTGAAGCAAACAAGGTTTCTGTTATTAACTTGGGTAAAACTGCAACTAGCGAACAATTAAAGTTATACACCGCATCATTGCTTCAAGGTTTAACTGCACTAACTCTTATCAATGAAGCTTATGAAGTTAAGGAAAATGATTACATTTTAGTTACAGCTGCGGCTGGTGGAGTTGGTTTAATTCTCAACCAATTGATCAGTAAAGTTAAAAAAGCACACGTAATTGCAGTTGCATCCAGTGATGAAAAGCTGCAAAAGGCAAAAGAAAATGGTGCAGAATTTGTGTTCAACTCTTCGAAACTTTCATATGATGAAATTGCTGATGAAATCTTAAAAATTACTGGCGGTAAAGGTGTCCATGGTATTTTTGATTCAATTGGTAAGGATTCTTTCGAAATGGACCTAAAGGCTATTAGACGCAAGGGTACAATTGTTTCCTTTGGTAATGCATCAGGTGCAGTTCCACCATTCTCAATTGGTAGGTTAGCTTCAAAAAATATTAAAGTTTTGAGACCACAATTATTTGCGTACATTGCGGAGCCTGAAGAATTTCAATATTACTCAAAGACCTTGTTCGAATTGATTGATTCTGGTAAATTAAATATTGATATCTATAAGGTCTATCCATTGAAGGATTACTCAACTGCCACTATTGATATGGAAGGGAGAAAAACTACTGGTAAACTTTTACTAGAAATTCCAAATTAAAAATTCGTTGTAATTATATGTTCTATTTTTATATCGTTGTCTTTTTAAATATTATAACTGAAAAAAATCCATATTCCATATGCACATCATATATTTATTATATTGTCAGTAAATTTGTAAGAATTGTTTTCCAAACATAAAATTAAAAAAAAATTTATTGCTCCGATGCCGGGAATCGAACCCGGGTCTATTCGGTGAGAGCGAACCGTGCTAGCCACTACACTACATCGGAAGATATAAAAGTGTGAATGATACACCGTAACTCCCTGAAAACTTTTCACAAATTAAGGGATTAGTCAGGAATTATTAATACTAATTAATATTTAATAACCAATAAAAGTAAGTCTAAATAAAGAGGCACTTTTCCCCTTTAATATACTCGTTTAGAACATTATATAGAATCATCGATAGATCAGATAGCTATGTTGTGCTCCAATGATTCTGGTTTGTAACATATCCATGTTTAGTGTATAATATTTTCGATATTAAAAGAAATATATATTTTACATAACTAACTTAAATAAGTCTATAGGG